>JAIVEL010000024.1:4852870-5162870 GCA_020466265.1 Siphamia tubifer
GAGAGAGAGAGAGAGAGAGAAAGGGAAACTGAGAGAGAAAGAGAGAGAGAAACTGAGATAGAGAAACTGAGAAAGAGAGACTGAGAGAGAAAGAGAGAGAGAAAGGGAAACTGAGAGAGAAAGAGAGAGAGAAACTGAGATAGAGAAACTGAGAGAGACAGAGAGAAACTGAGAGAGAGAAACTGAGAAAGAGAGACTGAGAGAGAGAGAAACTGAGAGAGACTGAGAGAGAAAGAGAGAGACAGAGAGAAACTGAGAGAGAGAAACAGAGAAAGAGAGACTGAGAGTGAGTGAGAGAGACCGAGAGAGAAAGAGAGAGACTAAGAGAGAAAGAGAGACTGAGAGAGAGAGAAAGAGAGACTGAGAGAGAAAGAGAGACTGAGAGAGAGAGAAAGACTGAGAGAGAGAGAAAGAGAGACTGAGAGAGAGAGAGACTGAGAGAGAGAGACTGAGAGAGAAAGAGAGACTGAGAGAGAGAAAGACTGAGAGAGAGAGAGAGACAGAGAGAGAGAGACTGAAAGAGAGAGAGAGAGACTGAGATATTTTTGACTTTTCCAAAAAATCTTTATTTGCATTTTTACCCGAATAACAAAGAAAATACAAGAATAAAACAAAAGAACCAACACATAATAAAGGAACAAAAACAATATAATTTGTCATTTAAGGAATGAACTAAAAAACAATTGTCTTTCCTTAACTGAACATAATATTCCTCTGTATCACCACACATTAACACATTCATTTAAATCATCATTCATTTTATAAAATCTGTAATCCACATTTATCCTGGCCTTCATCATCATCATCATCATCATCATCATCATCATATTCTGTTCTCTCTTCTATTTTTTTCCTCCTGTACATACACACATATTTTTACTGTTCCTAAAATAAAAATCATCAGTTCACATTTTATTCTGTTTCTGTATGTACTTAAAACCTAAAATAAAGAGCTTCTTTAAAAACACTAATAATGTTTCCAGTGGTTGACAGTCCAGGAAACAGTGGAACACAGTCTCTTTACTCTGACAGAACACACACTCCTTTAAAACTGAAATAAACGCATTGACGCCACCGCCCCATGTAGTACCCTCCACTGGAGGTCACCAACCTTTTTAGTTAACGCTGGTTTGTACAATGTCCTCCACTCAGGACCACTGTCAGAGCCCAGACCCACACCTTCTCTCCACTGTGTTCGCTCGTCCACTCAGTTTGTTACTGTTTAAAACCTTTAACAAAAACATGTGATTACCTGAGGAATCCTGCAGGGTTAGGGTTAGGGTTAGCCTGCAGGGTAATGGACTCAGCTGGTAAAAAAGTACCGGGACTGTTTTTAAAATCAGGAGATAAAATATTAAAAGGAAAATCTAAGAGAGAGGGTCAGTGTGGACCCTCTACAGTACTCACTGATGGTAAATGGACTGCACTTATATAGTTCTTTTCCACCTTCATGGTGCTCAAAGCGCTTTACATTAGCCTCTCATTCACCCATTCACACACACACTCATACACCAGTAGGTTTCTAAGGTCTAAGGTAAATCCTACTGGGGGCCTAAGTCAGGGTTCAGTGTCTTGCCCAAGGACACTTCGACATGTGGACAGCCAGAGCCAGGACGCGAACTGCCAACCTCTCGGTCATTGGGCGACCCACTCTACCAACTGAACCACAGCCGCCCATCCACTTGATGACTGATGACCTTCTGCTCGTCCTGTCAGCTGGTCTGTCCATGTCCTCAGCAGAAGACCGATGGTCCTCACTGAGGGTTAGAGGACAGAGCATCGTCCATGTGTGGACCACACAGGTCCACACATGCTTCACCAATGTGATCTTTGCTCTTAAAATCTATCTTTCTTTAATAAAACTGAGTTTCCTAAAACACTGCCCACATTAAACCCGTCCCAAAAACAATGGGTTCTTTTAAAATCCAGAGGTGAGTCCACTATCTGGATGTGGTCTTTTTTTAAACTTCTCCAAACCTTAAAAACAGATAAAACCTTGGTAGATCCCTCAGTCCATGTCCCTGCAGGTCCATCAGGAACAGGGACTCCCTCATTCCCAGACGGGTCTGGATGGCATTGGCGACAGGCCTCCACACTACCTCAGAGACAGAGGAGGGCCACAGGCCGCCAGTTCTTAATGTCCTGCAGGTCTCCCTTCTTAGGGAGGAGGGTGATGACGGCCCTCCTGCAGCTCAGAGGCAGCTGACCCTTCTGCAGGCTGTCAGTCAGAACCTCCAACAGATCCCCACCGACCTCTGGACAAAAGGTTTTGTAGAAGTCCACAGGGAGCCCATCCAGACCTGGAGCTTTAGCGCTGCTCATGGGCTGCAGGGCAGTTTGTAGTTCTGAGAGGGACAGGTCTGGTGGCACCTTGGGCAGGTCGGTGAGGAAGGAGTCCATAGTTGTTATGTGTGTGGGGTGTGAACTGTACAGCCTCTTATAGAAACTCCCTGCATACCTGCGAATGTTTGGGGAGTCCTGGATCAGCCGCTCCTCCTCTGAGCACAGGGAGTGGATCCTCCTCCTCTGACCGTTCCTCCTCTCCAGTTCCAACAACAAGTGTGATGGAGCGTCCATCATGGCCACGTCCCGGATAATACTGCGTACCACAGCGGCCCTAATGGACACACCCAGTAGGTGGCCTAATGCAACCTTTTTAGTTTGGAGGATGTCAGTGTGTGCTCCTTCTACTGTGGCGTCTGCTAAACCCTGCAGCTCCACCACTTCTGTCTCCAGGTCCCTGATAGACCTGGCCAAGTCCCTGGAGACATTGTGAGTGTCCTGTAGGGACACATTCTGGATCGTCCCACCACTGCTGCAAAGAATTAAAATCACACTGAGTTGATTTAAAATTCCTCCAGAAACTTTTAAAAGTTGAATGAAACGTACGATGTGTTAAAAGAGCTGTTGTTAAAATGTCAACAGACGCTGTTACATTAAATCTGTTTAATAAAAACACTAGACTGAAGCAAAGAATGATCTGGAAAAACAACTGGAGCAATAAAACTATTTTTAAAAACACTAAAATGATGATTACAAACTATAAAACCTATCTAATCTAACTAAAGTTAACACTATAAAACCTATCTAATCTACCTAAAGTTAACACTATAAAACCTATCTAATCTAACTAAAGTTAACACTATAAAACCTATCTAATCTAACTAAAGTTAACACTATAAAACCTATCTAATCTAACTAAAGTTAACACTATAAAACCTATCTAATCTAACTAAAGTTAACACTATAAAACCTATCTAATCTAACTAAAGTTAACACTATAAAACCTATCTAATCTAACTAAAGTTAACACTATAAAACCTATCTAATCTAACTAAAGTTAACACTATAAAACCTATCTAATCTAACTAAAGTTAACACTATAAAACCTATCTAATCTAACTAAAGTTAACACTATAAAACCTATCTAATCTAACTAAAGTTAACACTATAAAACCTATCTAATCTACCTAAAGTTAACACTATAAAACCTATCTAATCTAACTAAAGTTAACACTATAAAACCTATCTAATCTAACTAAAGTTAACACTATAAAACCTATCTAATCTAACTAAAGTTAACACTATAAAACCTATCTAATCTAATTAAAGTTAACACTATACAACCTATCTAATCTAATTAAAGTTAAAACTATAAAACCTATCTAAACTAACTAAAGTTAAAACTATAAAACCTATCTAATCTAACTAAAGTCAACACTATAAAACCTATCTAATCTAACTAAAGTTAAAACTATAAAACCTATCTAATCTAACTAAAGTCAACACTATAAAACCTATCTAATCTAACTAAAGTTAACACTATAAAACCTATCTAATCTAACTAAAGTTAACACTATAAAACCTATCTAATCTAACTAAAGTTAACACTATAAAACCTATCTAATCTAACTTAAGTTAAATCATTATCTCTGCTGTCCCTCCATGTCTACTTCTAAAATTTAAAGCAGGTGGTTCAAGTTGTTCAGGGTGGTTCAGGTGGTTCAGGTGGTTCAGGGTGGTTCAGGTGGTTCAGGATGGTTCAGGTGGTTCAGGTGGTTCAGGTGGTTCAGGTGGTTCAGGTGGTTTAGGGTGGTTCAGGGTGGTTCAGGTGGTTCAGGGTGGTTCAGGTGGTTCAGGTGGTTCAGGGTGGTTCAGGTGGTTTAGGGTGGTTCAGGTAGTTCCGGTGGTTCAGGGTGGTTCAGGTGGTTTAGGTGGTTCAGGTGGTTCAGGGTGGTTCAGGTGGTTCAGGTGGTTCAGGTGGTTTAGGGTGGTTCAGGTGGTTTAGGGTGGTTCAGGTGGTTCAGGTGGTTCAGGGTGGTTCAGGTGGTTCAGGTGGTTCAGGGTGGTTCAGGTGGTTCAGTGTGGTTCAGGTGGTTCAGGTGGTTCAGGGTGGTTCAGGTGGTTCAGGTGGTTTAGGGTGGTCCAGGTGGTTCAGGTGGTTTAGGGTGGTTCAGGGTGGTTCAGGTGGTTCAGGTGGTTCAGGTGGTTCAGGTGGTTCAGGGTGGTTCAGGTGGTTCAGGGTGGTTCAGGTGGTTCAGGTGGTTCAGGGTGGTTCAGGTGGTTCAGGGTGGTTCAGGTGGTTCAGGGTGGTTCAGGTGGTTCAGGGTGGTTCAGGTGGTTCCATCCTATCTTTGCCTACGGTTGGTTCATAAACATTAACTTTTCAAATACTGCTGTATGTTTAAAAGGTGACCAGTGATGACCTCATCAATATTAACAGAAACAGGAATAAAACCATAAGTAAATAAATCCCACTCCTCCAGTAAGATTAGATTAGTGACTGAGGTAGTGTTGTCTTTCATTCTTTCATTCTATGTCATTGTCTGCAGTACTGTGACTTTACTGGACCATCAGGTCTATATATTATCTCTTGCTAAATGTATTGATCAGTAAAACATTCCTATTCAGTTTTTTAAAAGGTCAGGGAAGGTTTTTTAAATGGGCACAGATCTGACATTCTTTGTGTCATGTAAAAACATTTCAATTTTACTAACAGTTTACAGTTTGTTAACATTCCTTCTAATTGGTTCTTCCTCCTCTCATTCTATTCTGTCTGTTTCTTCCTCTTCCTTTTGTCAATCATCTGTTATTTTACCTTTCAGAGCTTTTATTGCCCTAGTTTGTGGTTTGACCTTTTGACCTGGTCTGGTTTGTGGTTTGACCTTTTGACCTGGTCTGGTTTGTGGGTTGACCTTTTGACCTGGTCTGGTTTGTGGTTTGACCTTTTGACCTGGTCTGGTTTGTGGGTTGACCTTTTGACCTGGTCTGGTTTGTGGGTTGACCTTTTGACCTGGTCTGGTTTGTGGGTTGACCTTTTTCCTGGTCTGGTTTGTGGTTTGACCTTTTTCCTGGTCTGGTTTGTGGGTTGACCTTTTGACCTGGTCTGGTTTGTGGTTTGACCTTTTGACCTGGTCTGGTTTGTGGTTTTATTTTTAGGTTTAGTACAAACCTTTAGTGTATCTTCCACACACTGCAGCTCATGTTCATCTAGAACAGATTCAGCTATTTGACTTACATTTAAATTTTCTATCTTATCATAATCATTATTATCATTCTTATCATCATCATCATCATTATCATCATCGTTATTATTATCATTATCATCAATATAATCATTATTATTATTATTATCATCATCATTATTATCATCATCATCATCATCAATATAATCATCATTATTATCATCATCATCAATATAATCATCATCATCATCAATATAATTATCATAATCATCATCATCAATATTATCATCATCAACATCATTATTATTATTATCATCATCAATATAATCATAATTATTATCATCATTATTATCATTATCATCATTATTATCATCATTATTGTTATCATCATTATTATCATTATTATTATTATTATTATTATTATTATTATTATTATTATTATTAGTAGTAGTAGTAGTAGTAGTAGTAGTAGTAGTAGTAGTAGTAGTATCAATATAATCATCATTATCATCATCATTATTATTATTATTATTATTATTATTATCATTATTACTATTATCATCACTATCATTATTATCATTATCACCATTAGCATTATTATCATCATCATTATTATCATCATCATCAATATAATCATCATTATTATCATCATCATTATTATAATCATTATTATTATTATTATTATCATCATTATCATCATCACATCATTATTATCATTATTATTATCATCATCAATATAATCATCATAATCATCATCATTATTATTATCATTATTTTTATCATCATCAATATAATCATCATTATTATCATTATTATTATTACTATTATTATTATCAATATAATCATTATTATTATTATTATTATTATTATTATTATTATTATTATTATTATTATCATTATTATCATCATCATCATCAATATAATCCTCATTATTATTATCATCATCATTATTATCATCATTATTATTATCATCATCATCATTATCATAATTATCATCATAATTTTTATTATCATTATTATCTTAATTAATATAATCATTAATATAATTATCATTATTATCATCATCATTAATATCATTATTATTATTATTATCATTATTATTATTATTATTATTATTATTATTATTATTATTTTCATCATTATCATAATTATCATCATCATTATTATCATTATCGTTATTATTATCATCATTAATATAATCATCATTATTATCATTATCATTATTATCATTAACCATTATCAAATCTGTCATTTTACCTTTTTCCCTTTCTCACCAGAAAGAAAAGAGAAAGACATTTCTCTGCTCTCCCCCTTCTTCTTTCTTTCATCTTCTGTTACGTCATTAGCTATAGGGGGATTTTTGTCTGTAGTCTTTGTCTGTTTTCTCCCCTTTGCTCCTTGTCCTCTGCTGTCACTCATTTCACAGGTCCAGCCCATTCATTCAGCCCCATGCCATACTCCAGCCACTTCCACCTCTCACCACCAGCTGGGTCTCTAATCACCTCCAGCCAATCATCACCAGCACCTCCATATATAAATCACCTGTGTTGCCAGCAATCGCTCTCTTTTCCATTCTGCCATGCTCCACCAGACACTGCTGCACAACCAGTTTGTATTTGCTTTTACTTTGTACCAGGGGAAGGGTAGATTAGTGCTGGGGTACCCTATACATTTACCCGTAGGCAATCTTTTTCTGTTATTTACACTAGCCTAGGAGGTGAGTGCCACATGTTGTGATTTTCTTTGTTGTTTTAGAGTAGGAAGATTTTTGTTTCATTCAGTAGGTTAGATTTGTACATTATTGTAGAGTGTGTTTTATTGTATTATTTCTTTTGGCACCACCAAGTCCCTTTCCCTGTGTTTTCTGTTAATTGGATGTTATTTGGATCATTTTATGTTAATTAAAGCTCTCAGTTCATTTTTACAATCATCTCTCAATTTTCTTTTGACATTTTTGGGTATAATGTTACTGTCCCGATCCTAGACCACCAACTGGGACATAACATTTGGGGGCTCGTCCGGGATAAATTGTGATCCCATTGTCTTATACCCGAAAGTGACAATTGGATGTTGAGTTGTGAACTTTTGTTTAAAGCGGTTAAAGGGCCTAGTCATGTTTGACCTGAAAGCTTTTTTTGATCAGCCAAGCTTTGATCAGTTCAACAAACTTTTAAAGGATGATTTGCTTGCCCTGGCAGATCATCTGAACATTCCTGTTGTAAAACAAACCCTTAAAGATGTTAGAACTTTAGTTTTGGAGAAGCTTATTGAGTTGGATATGTTGACTGTTCCAAGACCTTCTGAAGTTGTTGCAGAAACTGATTTGTTTGTTCAAACTCCACCAGATGGAGACAAAGAGGAGCTTGTGGCTCCTGTGTCACCTCCTTTGTCCTCGGTGTCAAGTACCCCAGGTGACAAGGCTAAGTTAAAGGTTCGTATTACCCGCCTTCGGGTGGAGGCTGAGGAAAGAGCTAGAAAGGCGGAGTATGAACATAGGTTAGAGATCAGGAGGTTGGAAATTGAGAAGGAAGTGAAGTTGAAGCAAATTGAGTTAGAGCTCCTAAAGGTTAAGCAAGCTTCCTCTCAACCTGTATTCTCCCCCTCCTTTGATGTAGCAAAGAATATTGCTCTAGTACCTCCCTTCCGGGAGTCAGAAGTAGACTCCTATTTCAGTGTGTTTGAGCGCATTGCTCTGTCTTTGAAATGGCCTACAGATGTTTGGCCAATCTTGCTACAGTGTAAACTAAGTGGAAAAGCACAAGAGGTTGTTTCATCTTTGTCATTAGAAGAGGCATCACAGTATGACAAAATTAAAGGTGCCATTTTGCGTGCTTATGAGTTGGTCCCTGAGGCCTACCGGCAGAAGTTTAGAAACCACAAAAAGGCCAGTGGTCAATCCTATGTTGAGTTTGCAAGAGAGAAAGCTGTTTTGTTTGATAAATGGTGTGTCGCCACTGAGGTAAAGGATTTTGGTTCTCTCCGTGAGCAGATCCTCTTAGAGGAATTTAAGGGTTCATTGCCAGATAAGATAGTCACATATCTAAATGAGAGAAGGATGGCATCCTTGCCACAGGCAGCCATTTTGGCTGATGAGTTTGTTCTCACCCATAAACAGGTCTTTGTTTCCAATCAGGTAACAAAGCGCTCTGTGTTTAAGTCTGTGAAAACAGATGTTTCCTCAAAGGAGGAACGTGAGTGTTACTATTGCCGAAGAAAAGGCCACGTTATTTCTGATTGTTGGATATTAAAGAGGAAACAACAGTCATCCCCTGGTTCCTCAACTGGCTCTTCACAGCCAAAAGCTGTAAGTCTGATTAAGACTATTTCAAGGTCCTCTACTGAGGCTCATCCCCCTCAGCAGAAGGTACAGGATGATTGTTTCACCCCTTTTATATTCAAGGGGCTAGTCTCTCTAACTGGGGATCCTAAAGATCAGAAGCCAGTTAGGATATTGAGGGATACTGGTGGATCACAATCTTTTATCCTAGCTGATGTATTGACACTGTCTGAGAGTTCTTCTTGCCAGTCAAAGGCAATAGTGCAAGGTATTGAGATGGGTTTCGTTCCAGTACCATTGCACAAGGTCCATGTTCACTCTGACCTTGTCAGTGGGTTTTTCAATGTTGCTGTCAGCCATGCTTTACCTGTGAAGGGTGTAGACTTCATAATGTCGAATGATATAGCTGGGGGTAAAGTAGTGCCAATACCAGAGGTTGTAGACAAGGAAAACCTTGATTCAGTGTCTGATGAGGCGTTCCAACAATACCCTGAAGTGTTTCCAGCTTGTGTAGTTACCAGAGCACAGACAAAGAAATTTGGCGTTGATTTGTCTGATTCGTTCTTAGCTTCAGACCCAGAGGAGGCCCTGGTAGAAAAAACACAGCAAGTTAATGTTGATCCTAAAGGTGTAGGAATCAAAGATTCTCATGTTTTAGACCTGCCTGTTGATCGTGCACAGTACATTGTAGAGCAACAGGGTGATGTCACCCTTGCCAAGTGTTTGGCCTCTGTTCTAGAAAAAGAAGAAGCAAAAGCCAAGAAGGTAGCTTACTATCTGGAAGATGGTATGCTAATGCGTGTCTGGTCTAATCCTGCTGCAGAAGGAATGGACTGGGGTAAGTGCCACCAGGTGGTGGTACCGCAACAGTACCGTAAACAGGTGCTGTCCTTGGCACATGATCATCCTTGGTCCGGTCATCTTGGTGTTACCAAGACATATGATCGAGTCCTAAAAACCTTCTTCTGGCCTAGACTGAAACATGATGTTGCTCAGTACTGTCGTGAATGCCATGTTTGTCAGCTTGTGGGAAAACCAAACCAGGTTATTCCACCTGCTCTGCTTCATCCCATTCCTGTTATGGAAGAACCATTTGAGACGGTCATAGTTGACTGTGTGGGTCCTTTGCCAAAATCAAAGTCAGGGAACCAATATCTCCTAACCATCATGTGTGCTGCAACCAGGTTCCCAGAAGCAATTCCACTGCGCACAATAACTGCCAAAGTAGTCATTAAAGCCTTAACCAAGTTTTTTTCTACTTTTGGCCTAGCTCGGGTGGTGAGGACAGACCAAGGCACTAACTTTAAATCAAGGCTGTTCGCACAAGTGTTAAAAACCTTAGGCATTGAACATAGGGTGTCCAGTGCCTACCACCCTCAAACACAAGGGGCTTTGGAAAGATTCCATCAGACACTGAAGTCAACGTTGCGAAGACATTGCTTTGAGTCTAAATCGGGTTGGGATGAAAGTGTTCCTCTGGTTTTGTTTGCACTTCGTGAAGCTGTTCAGGAGTCACTAGGTTTCAGTCCTGCTAGCCTAGTATTTGGACATAATGTCAGGGGCCCTCTCCAGGTCCTTAAGGAACAATTGGTTCATATTGAGGCATCACCTCAGTCAGTACCTGGGTACGTAAACCAGTTTAGAGAACGCTTAAAGCAGGCCTGTGCCTTAGCTAAAGATGCCTTAGCCTCTTCTCAAGTGACCATGAAACGGCACTTTGACAAGAGGGCTATTCCTCGTTCCTTTAACACAGGAGATAAAGTGTTAGTTTTGTTACCAGTACCTGGTTCTTCCCTTTCTGTTCGTTTCTCTGGTCCTTATTGTGTGCAATGGAAAATTAGTGAGACAGACTATGTTGTTCGCACCCCTGACCGCAGGCGCAAGTCCCGTGTTTGCCATATTAACATGATGAAGCGGTACCACACTAGAGATGAATCTCCAACTGTGTCTCCTGAGCCTGCAGTATTAGCTGTAGCATTGAATGCTAAGGTCGATGATCCTCAACCTGATGATGACGATGGGCTGGTGTTGCGCAATGCGACCCCACAGGGTGCAAGACTAGCTAACTCAGAAATGTTGTCGAAGCTACCTTCCTTTTTGTCTCACCTGTCAGAGGAACAGATGAGGGATATTGAGAAGCTAATTTTTGATTTTCCATGTTTATTTAATGATATTCCATCTCAAACCTCAGTTCTTCAACATGATGTTAAGCTAACTACTGATATGCCCATTAAACAGCGGGCCTATAGGGTTAAACCTGTTAAGCGGGAGTCGATGAAAAACGAGGTTGAGTATTTGTTAAACCATGGGTTTGCTAAGCCTAGCTCTAGTCCATGGAGTTCCCCATGTTTGTTGGACATTCAGTCAGATGGAAGTCCAAGGTTTTGCACTGACTTCCGTAAAGTGAATGCAGTAACAGTGCCTGATGCTCATCCACTGCCACTTATTGATGACTGTATTGATGAGATTGGTCCATCCACTTATGTGAGTAAGCTTGATATGCTAAAGGGATATTGGCAGGTTCGTTTGACACCTGAAGCTTCCACAATTTCTGCTTTTGTGACACCTGATCATTTCTGCCAGTACACCGTTATGCCTTTTGGTATGTGTAATGCCCCTGCTACCTTTCAGAGGCTCATTAATTTGCTACTGGGGGATGTCCCCCATTGTAAGGCATATCTTGATGATATTGTTGTGTACAGTTCAGACTGGACTTCACATGTGTCAACCTTAAGAGAAGTGTTCAGTCGTTTGGCAAGAGCTACCTTAACCCTTAGCTTAGCCAAATGTGAGTTTGGGAAAGGCACAGTTCGCTATCTTGGCAAAGAAGTTGGCCAAGGTAAGGTGAAGCCCATTGATGCCAAGGTCTCCGCCATCACTGCTTTCCCAAGGCCTACCACTCGAAGGGAATTACGCCGATTCCTAGGTATGGTTGGGTTCTATCGTGGTTTCTGTAAGAACTTTTCTACTGTGGTAGCTCCTCTAACTGCCCTAACCAGTATTGCCAGGCCCTTTGTTTGGTCCAGTGAATGCCAGAGTGCTTTTGATAGCGCCAAAGCCCTCTTATGTAGTGCACCTGTCCTCTCTGCCCCAAACTTTGCTCTTCCATTTAAGCTAGAAGTAGATGCAAGCGGTATTGGAGCTGGTGCAGTCCTGTTTCAGACAGATGACCAGGAAATTGACCACCCAGTTTGTTACTTCTCTAAGAAATTTAATAAACACCAACTCAAATATTCGACTATAGAGAAGGAAACACTGGCACTTATGTTTGCCTTGCAACATTTTGAGGTGTATGTAGGGTCCAGCATACTACCTGTGGTAGCTTATACGGACCATAACCCCTTGGTTTTTCTATCCAGGATGTATAACCAGAACCAGCGACTTATGCGCTGGTCTCTTATTGTGCAAAATTATAATTTGATCATCTGTCATAAGAAAGGTTCTGAGAATGTGGTGGCAGATGCTCTCTCTCGTATGTAAATATTGTTATTGTCACGAGCAGGTTGTTTTTTGTTAATCAGTAAATATTGTGTAGTGACGTTTTGTTTCTCTTGGTACTTTAGGTATGGTTGTGTAGTCACAAACATTCTGTTTGTGTCTTTTGGGTGGGAGGTGTTACGTCATTAGCTATAGGGGGATTTTTGTCTGTAGTCTTTGTCTGTTTTCTCCCCTTTGCTCCTTGTCCTCTGCTGTCACTCATTTCACAGGTCCAGCCCATTCATTCAGCCCCATGCCATACTCCAGCCACTTCCACCTCTCACCACCAGCTGGGTCTCTAATCACCTCCAGCCAATCATCACCAGCACCTCCATATATAAATCACCTGTGTTGCCAGCAATCGCTCTCTTTTCCATTCTGCCATGCTCCACCAGACACTGCTGCACAACCAGTTTGTATTTGCTTTTACTTTGTACCAGGGGAAGGGTAGATTAGTGCTGGGGTACCCTATACATTTACCCGTAGGCAATCTTTTTCTGTTATTTACACTAGCCTAGGAGGTGAGTGCCACATGTTGTGATTTTCTTTGTTGTTTTAGAGTAGGAAGATTTTTGTTTCATTCAGTAGGTTAGATTTGTACATTATTGTAGAGTGTGTTTTATTGTATTATTTCTTTTGGCACCACCAAGTCCCTTTCCCTGTGTTTTCTGTTAATTGGATGTTATTTGGATCATTTTATGTTAATTAAAGCTCTCAGTTCATTTTTACAATCATCTCTCAATTTTCTTTTGACATTTTTGGGTATAATGTTACTGTCCCGATCCTAGACCACCAACTGGGACATAACACTTCACTCATTTCTCCCTCCTCAACCTTTCTTCTTTCCTCACTCTTTTTCCCCTCTCACTCTTTCTTCCTCTCTCCTCACTCTTTTCTCACTCCTTACCCTTTGATTCTTTCTCCTTTCCTCCATCCACCTGTTCTTTATCTCTCTCTCTCCCTCTACACATTTCTTCCTCATCTCTTCATTATTTCCTTTAACACATTCTTTTCTCCTAAATTACTCCACACCTGCACCTCCCCCTCTCTCCGCTCAGGTGTCTCCCCCCTCTCAGCAGCGGCACCCAGCGGATCAGCTGCCCCAGCGACACCTCCAGCCGGTCGACCCCCCACTCTTCCAGGACACCTCCTAAAAAGGTGTCCTTCAGCCCCACACCTAAATCCTTCATATTATCAGTGTAAACATGCTCAGTGTCGTCAAAACCATCTATGTTATATTTTAACACCAGCTTTAAACTGTTCCATCACCTGCTTCACCTTGTCCACACTGTCCAAAAAAACACCACTGCGCTGTTCATCTGTGAAGCTGATTTAACACTGGTAAAACCAACTCCCCTATCGCTAAGCTAACTTAACTCCCCTATCGCTAAGCTAACTTAACTCCCCTATCGCTAAGCTAACTTAACTCCCCTATCGCTAAGCTAACTTAACTCCCCTGTCGCTAAGCTAACTTAACTCCCCTGTCGCTAAGCTAACTTAACTCCCCTGTCGCTAAGCTAACTTAACTCCCCTGTCGCTAAGCTAACTTAACTCCCCTGTCGCTAAGCTAACTTAACTCCCCTGTCGCTAAGCTAACTTAACTCCCCTATCGCTAAGCTAACTTAACTCCCCTATCGCTAAGCTAACTTAACTCCCCTATCGCTAAGCTAACTTAACTCCCCTATCGCTAAGCTAACTTAACTCCCCTATCGCTAAGCTAACTTAACTCCCCTATCGCTAAGCTAACTTAACTCCCCTATCGCTAAGCTAACTTAACTCCCCTATCGCTAAGCTAACTTAACTCCCCTATCGCTAAGCTAACTTAACTCCCCTATCGCTAAGCTAACTTAACTCCCCTATCGCTAAGCTAACTTAACTCCCCTATCGCTAAGCTAACTTAACTCCCCTATCGCTAAGCTAACTTAACTCCCCTATCGCTAAGCTAACTTAACTCCCCTATCGCTAAGCTAACTTAACTCCCCTATCGCTAAGCTAACTTAACTCCCCTATCGCTAAGCTAACTTAACTCCCCTATCGCTAAGCTAACTTAACTCCCCTGTCGCTAAGCTAACTTAACTCCCCTGTCGCTAAGCTAACTTAACTCCCCTGTCGCTAAGCTAACTTAACTCCCCTGTCGCTAAGCTAACTTAACTCCCCTGTCGCTAAGCTAACTTAATTCCCCTGTCGCTAAGCTAACTTTACTCCCCTATTGCTAAGCTAACTTCCTCTACCGAGGCAGCGTCACGCCGTTCAGCTGACACCGTAGAGCAGCTGTTCTAACCACGGGATAGCCATCTTACCAGCCCCACTGGTTAACAGGTTTACCTCCTACGCCCAATCCTACACCTACCCCCTACACTACAACCCCCCACAACATAATACTAACAACAAACACTGAAATACCGAAATACATAGAAAACACACATACTGGCTCAAAAAACGCACTCACTTCCTGCTCAGGGAGTCTGAGAGAGAACGAGGGGGAGAGGGGGAGAGAGAGAGAGGCTGAAAGAGAGACTGAGAGAGAGGCTGAGAGAGAGACTGATAAAGAGGCTGAATGAGAGGCTGAAAGAGAGACAGAGAGAGGCTGAGAGAGACTGAGAGAAAGACTGAGAGAGAGGCTGAGAGAGAGGCTGAGAGAGGCTGAGAGAGAGGCTGAGCGAGAGGCTGAGAGAGAGAGTGAGAGAGAGGCTGAGAGAGAGACAGAGAGAGACAGAGAGAGACTGAGAAAGAGGCTGAGAGAGAGAGTGAGAGAGAGACAGAGAGACTGAGAAAGAGGCTGAGAGAGAGGCTGAGAGAGAGGCTGAGAGAGAGAGTGAGAGAGACTGAGATAGGCTGAGAGAGAGACTGAGAGAGAGACTGAAAGAGAGGGTGAGAGAGAGGCTGAGAGAGACTGAAAGAGCGACTGAGAGAGAGGCTGAGAGAGAGACTGAGAGAGAGACTGAGAGAGAGGCTGAGAGAGAGACTGAAAGAGAGACTGAGAGAGAGATAGAGAGAGAGGCTGAGAGAGAGACTGAAAGAGAGACTGAGAGAGAGATAGAGAGAGAGGCTGAGAGAGAGACTGAAAGAGAGACTGAGAGAAAGACAGAGAGAGACTGAGAAAGAGGCTGAGAGAGAGACAGAGACTGAAAGAGAGTGTGTAATGTGTGTGTGTGTGTACATAGCATGTAGTTTGTGTGTGTGTGTGTACATTGCGTGTAGTGTGTGTGTGTGTGTGTGTTTGTGTGAAACTGAACCTTCCCAGATACAAATACAGGACTGTGTGTATAGTATTCAATTCAATTTTATTTATAAAGCTTTGAATCACAAGAAAGTCATCTCAGTGTTTTACAGAAACACAGTCAACTGCAGAGATATATGAAAAGACCCTCCCCCTGTCCTTAGACCCTCCTTCTCAGCAGTAAAAACTTCAGAACCCAGTGGGAAATTAATCTTAAGGAGAACCACATTGAAGGACAGATCCACTCCCATGGACAGACAGGCTATAGATGAACGTCCATTTATAAATAAACAGGGGGGCTGGTCCAGACAGGCAAGGACGGGGATCCGGGGTCACAGGTCGGCACAGGCAAGACACTGCAGATCCTGTTGTCCATGGCTCCCACACAGACACTGTCAGGAGAGCCACCACTCCCCCCAGGGGGGGAGGGGGGAAAGGGGACACCAGGTGACTAGTCATGAACAGACTTGGTATGAAAGATAGGTTATAAAAATGACAGAAACAGAGAGAAAGAGAAAGAACTCAGTGTCTGTTCTTCCTCCATCACTCTATCTCCTAGTACAGCTTAGACTGAACTGTGACTTCAGTCTGTTTATAACTAATCTGACCATAGTTTTTATCAAACACGAATGTTTTCAACCTAATTTTAAATGTAGAGACTGTGTCGACCTGTTTAATATTAAATGAAGATGATTCCATCAGACAGTAACCATGGTAACTAAAGGCTCTAGCTCCATCAGACAGTAACCATGGTAACTAAAGGCTCTAGCTCCATCAGACAGTAACCATGGTAACTAGCTCTAGCTCCTACTGTACTTTTAGAAACCCTAGGAACTTTCAATAAACCTGCATTCTGAGAACGAAGGGTTCTATTGGGCTGGTACGGAACCAGATCATCTTTAAGATAAGAGGGGCCCATACCATTAACCCCTGACCTCTGACCCCTAACCCTAACCCATACCATTAATGGTTTTATATGCAAGGAGGAGGATTTTAAATTTAATTCTAGACTCAACTGGTAGCCAGTGAAGGGTTTGGAGCACAGGGGTGATAGGGTTAGGGGTCAGGGGTCAGGGTTTGGAGCACAGGGGTGATAGGGTTAGGGGTCAGGGGTCAGGGTTTGGAGCACAGGGGTGATAGGGTTAGGGGTCAGAGGTCAGGGTTTGGAGCACAGGGGTGATGTGTTCTCTTCTATTTGATCCTGTTAATAATCTTGCTGCTGCATTTTGAACCAGTTGAAGCTTTTTAGGGAATATTTAGGACACGCTACAAGTAAGGAGTTACAATAATCTAATCGTGATGTAACAAATGCATGAATTAATTTTTCTGCAGTCGTTTTAGACAGAATATTCCTAATTTTGGCTAATGTTGCGCAGGTGAAAGAAGGCTGTTCTACATGTTTGGTTAATGTGCCCTGACCTCTGACCCCTGACCCTTTGAATGAAAGATCTGGATCAAATAAAACTCCTAAATTTTTAACTGTGTCACTGGGTGTTAGACGTAAGCTGTCCCGAGTAACTATCTGGACAGTTAGGGAGTCTGTCGCATTTTTATGACCAATTATAATGACTTCAGTTTTTTCAGGGTTCAATAAAAGATAATTGTCACTCATCCAAGTCTTTATGTCTTGGGCACATGTACTTAGTTTATCTATTTGTCTGGTCTGATCAGGTTTAATCGATAAATATAGCTGTGTGTCATCTGCATAACAAGGAAAATTAATGCCATGATTTCTAATGATGTTACCTAAAGGGAGCATATATA
Source organism: Siphamia tubifer (assembly GCA_020466265.1). Lineage (NCBI taxonomy): Eukaryota > Metazoa > Chordata > Actinopteri > Kurtiformes > Apogonidae > Siphamia > Siphamia tubifer. Next base: position 4,870,074 of record JAIVEL010000024.1, read on the forward strand.
GTGTAAACAAAATAGGCCCAAGGACTGACCCTTGGGGCACGCCATAATTAACTCTGGAGGACTGCGATGATTGTTGATTGACGTGAACAAATTGGTAGCGATCAGATAAATATGATTTAAAGCAGCAGAGGGCTGCTCCTCTAATACCTATATCACATTCTAATCTGTGCACTAAGATACTGTGGTCAATGGTGTCAAAGGCTGCACTAAGGTCTAATAACACCAGGACCCATATTAATCCCATGTCAGCGGCTAATAATAAGTCATTAGTAACTTTAACTAACGCTGTTTCAGTGCTATGATGGGCACGAAAGCCAGACTGAAACTGTTCAAATACACTATTATCCTGCAGGAATTGGCACAGCTGTTTAACTATTACTCGTTCTAAAACCTTTGACAGGAAGGACAAATTGGATATAGGCCTATAATTGGCTAAAATGTCAGGATCTAGGGTAGGCTTTTTCAGAATTGGTTTAATAACAGCATATTTAAATAACTGCAGCACATATCCAGTAAATAATGAAGTGTTAATTATATTTAGGACAGTGTTAATAATTAGGGGCAGAATCTGTTTAAAGAGTTTAGTTGTAATTGGATCTAAGAGGCAGGTGATGATTTGGAAGACATGATAATAGATATGACATCAGTTTGGTCTACAGTGGTGAAATTATTTAGTGTTACAGAGGGATTTATAAAAAGGCCTAGGTTTGAAAGCGCTACTTTTTCTGATCTAATATTTGGGAGAAATGTGTCTATTTTGTCTCTAATAGTTGATATTTTATTGTTAAAGAACTGCAGGAAATCATCAGAATGGAGCGTGGATGGAATAACTGACAAACAGACACACCTCCGTGGAACCAGTCTGGCTACAGTACTGAACAGGAATCTAGGATTATTCTTGTTTTCTTCTATTATGGATGAGTAATATCTAGTTTTGGCTGTACGCAAAGATGGATTATACTTTATTAAGCTATTTTTCCAGGCATTGAGAGAATCTTCTAAGTTGGTTCGCCTCCATTGCCTCTAATTTACGTGTTGTTTGTTTAATGGAGCGAGTGTCAGCGTTGTACCATGGGGAGGTTCATCTAATCTTAGTAGTTTTTAACTTAAGGGGGGCAACTATATCTAACGTAGGTTGTAGTGTGAGCATGGTACTATCGACTAACTCATCACTTATACTGGGACTAAATGTGTCCTTTACATAATCACATGACATAGACACAAATAGTGACTGAATTAACTCTTTGTACTTTGAGACAGCACGGTCACATAATATCCTTTTCATTTGTGTTTTAATCACTGAGGTGGAAATATCCTCAAGCATGAACTGAAAGGTCATTAAAAAGTCATCTGAGAGTATGGGATTATGGGTAAAAACAACCAGGTCACTCATTTCAACAGCAAATGTTCAGATCAGATCGAGAGTATGTCTGTGAATGTGGGTTGGTTTATGAACATTTTGGATAAAGCCTAATCCGTCTAGTAGGTCACTAAATGCATTACTAAGAGAGTCAGTGTTGTTGTTGTCAACATGTATGTTCAAATCACCAACTATTCTAATCTTATCCCAGTTCAACACTACACTGGATAGAAAGACTGATGAGATCCAAACTGTGAATAAGGACCAGGAGGGACATGAACTAGGACAAAAAGGACTGGTTTTTGGTTTCTGCAGTTGGAGAAAGTAATGGATAAAAGTAGACTTTTAAAGGAGTGGTAAGTGGGATTAATTTTAGGGCTACGACCTAAACTGGAGTGAGATATTACTGATCAGCTCTTCGTGGAGCAGATCAGCTGTGGTTCAGTTGGTAGAGTGGGTCGCTCAAAGACTGAGAGGTTGGTGGTTAGCGTGCCAGCTCTGGCTGTCCACATGTCGAAGTGTCCTTGGGCAAGACACAGAACCCTGGCTTAGGCCCCCAGTAGGACTGACAGAACCTTAGAAACCTACTGGTGTATGAGTGTGTGTGTGAATGGGTGAATGTTAGGCTAATGTAAAGAGCTTTGAACCATGAAGGTGGAACAAAACTATAGAAGAGCAGATCATTTAGACCATTTAGTGGAACACATCAGCTGTGTGTGTGGAGCAGAAGTGAGTGTAGTTTGACCTTGCTGTTTGTTGCGGCAGTGATTGCAGCAGGTTTGTGTGACTTTATCAGAAGGTATTAGAGTTTCACTGGGTTTCTATTAAAGTTAATGAACATTTAAATCCTTTAATAGATTGAAGGGAATTTAATTTTGGGTGAATTACCAGTCAGACGCTTTGATAAAGACAGTGGCCAATGGAAGTAGAGAGACTTTCTAATTTTCCTCTGACTTTCATGAGTGTCTTTTTGCAGACGGAGCTCCAGAAACACCCGTCCATGTCACAGAGGGATGTGGTCAAACCAAAAATCCATCCATTAAAATGACATCAATCTCAATACAAAGGTTAAAAAACACAAGTAACCATCAAATAATTGAAGCATACTTACAAATTTAATTAATTCATGTTTTTGTACTGTGAATTTTTCATGTAAATGGTCTAATTCATTCCAAGCACCCAAATACTACCCTAAACCCCCAAATATTAGCCCCTAATAGTGGCGGGCCGTGCATTTTGGCATATAATACACCAACCAGACAATAACAAAAAAAACCTCATAGTCGTCATCTGAACCCGCTTTATCTTCACTAGGGTTGTGGGGGTCACTGGGGGCCTAATCCAGCTACAATGGGTGAAGGCGGGGTACATCTTGTATGAGTCACCAGTTCATCTCAGGGCTGAACATATATAGACAAACAGTTACTCTCACATTCACACCTATGGACAATTTAATTTAACCAATTCACCTATCAGTGCATGTGTTTGGATGGTGGGAGGAAACTGGAGTTCCCAGCAAAAACCCACATGGACACGGAGACAGCATGCAAACTCCACACAGAAAGGTCTGGTGTCAACAAAACAAACTCTTCTATGAAAATGAAGTTTAAAAAAAACCTTTGCGTTTTTTAAAATAGGATATAAAACAACAAATAACTGAAAATGTCGCAATGACAAGAATAAATAAAAAAAAATAAATGCATTTACTCACTTATAGCTCTCCACAGTATCTGCTGATATGAAAATAAAGTGGAACCTCCTTTATTTTGTCTAGAATACTTCAGTGGCTGTTGTACAGGTTATCTGTGTGTTTCAGGTCCATGAGTCAGTTACTTTTCTATGGACATGGAGGCTAATGCTAACGATGTTTCTGTCCGCTAGTGTTTCTGACATAAACAGCCAAAACAGCAACAGTCAAAACAGTAACAGTCAAAACAGTAACAGTCAAAACAATAACAGCCAAAAAACTAACAGTCAAACCCATAACAGCCGAAACAGTAACAGTAAAAACAGTAACAGCCAAAACAGTAAGATTCAAAACAGTAACAACCAAAACTGTAACAGTCAAAACTGTAACAGAAAAAATGGTAACAGTTAATACGGTAACAGTCAAAATCGTAAAAGTCAAAAAAGTAACCATCAAAACAGGAACAAACAAACTGTAACAGCCAAAAAAGTAGCAGTCAAAACAGTACCAGCCAAAACAGTAAGAGTCAAAACAGTAACAACCAAAACGGGAACAATCAAAACTGTAACAGTCAAAACTGTAACAGAAAAAATGGTAACAGTTAATACGGTAACAGTCAAAATCGTAAAAGTCAAAAAAGTAACAGTCAAAACAGGAACAAACAAACTGTAACAGCCAAAAAAGTAGCAGTCAAAACAGTACCAGCCAAAACGGGAACAATCAAAACTGTAACAGTGAAAACTAACAGCCAAAAAAGTAACGGCGAAAACTGTAAAAGTCAATATGATAACAGCCAAATCAGTAACAGTCAAAACGGTAACAGCCCAAACTGTAACAGTCAAAACAGTAACAGCCAAAATCGTAACAGTCAAAACAGTACCAGCCAAAACGGGAACAATCCAAACTGTACCAGCCAAAATAGAAACAGTCAAAACGGTATGAGCAAAAATTGTAACGGAATGGGTGGTAGATGGACCCAAGATGCAAAACTCTGAGGTTTCAGGTGCATTTTACAGTCTTTATTAAACAATGAGTGAGCATGGATGAGGCTCCTCCCAGTCCGTCCGTACGGGACACCACGAGCCGCAGTGAAACCGGGAAGAAGGATGGTCAGGCAGGCAGGGTTCGTAGACAGATAATCGATGACAGAATAAGGGAGATCCAACACACCGTTATCCAGGTCTGTAGCAGGGTCACGCTGAGGGTCCGAGGTCCGATGAGGCACCGAGGGGGGACAAGGCAAAACTCCGGGTCCAAAAACAGGCATAGGGTCAATACACAAAAAATCCACACAATGACAGACAAGGGGCAGGCAGAGATCAAAACAGTAACAGTCAAAACATTAACAGCCAAAATGGGAACAATCAAAACCATCACAGTCAAAACAGTAACAGCCAAAACAGTTAGTCAAAAATGTAACAGCTAAAATACTAACAGTCAAAATGGTAGCAGCCAAAACTGCAATAGCCACAATGGTAACGGTCAAATAACAAACAGCCAAAATAGTAACAGTCAAAATGGTAGCAGTCAAAACAATAACAGCCACAACGGAAACAGTCAAAACAATAACAGCCAAAACAGTAACAGTCAAATCAGTAACAGTCAAATCAGTAACAGTCAAAACGGTAACAGCCACAACGGTAAGTCAAAACAGTAACAGTCAAATCAGTAACAGTCAAATCAGTAACAGTCAAAACGGTAACAGCCACAACGGTAAGTCAAAACAGTAACAGTCAAATCAGTAACAGTCAAATCGTAACAGTCAAAATGGTAACAATCGAAACGGTAACAGCCACAACGGTAAGTCAAAACAGTAACAGTCAAATCGTAACAGTCAAAATGGTAACAATCGAAACGGTAACAGCCACAACGGTAACTGTCAAAACAGTAACAGTCAAATCAGTAACAGTCAAAATAGTAACAGCCAAAACAATAACAGCCAAAACAGTAACAGTCAAAACAGTAATATCCAAAACAGTAACAGTCAAAATGGTAGTAGCCAAAACAGTAACAGTCAAAACATTGACAGCCAAAAAAGTAACAGTCAAAATGGTAAAAGCCAAAGCAGTAAGAGTCAAAACAGCAACAATCAAAACACTAACAGCCAAAACGGGAACAATCAAAACTGTAACAGTGAAAACTGTAACAGCCAAAAAAGTAATGGCGAAAACTGTAAAAGTCAATATGGTAACAGCCACAACGGTAACAGTCAAAACAATAACAGCCAAAACAGTAACAGCCGAAACAGTAACAGTCAAAACAGTAACAGCAAAAACAGTAATAGCCACAACGGTAACAGTCAAAACAGTAACAGTCAAATCGGTAACAGTCAAAACGGTAACAGCCAAAACAGTAACAGTCAAAACAGTAACAGCCAAATGAGTAACAGTCAAAACAGTAACAGCAAAAACAGTAATAGCCACAATGGTAACAGTCAAAACAGTAACAGTCAAATCGGTAACAGCCAAAACAGTCACAGTCAAAACATTAACAGCCAAAATAGTAACAGTCAAAATGGTAAAAGCCAAAACAGTAACAGTCAAAACACTAACAGCCAAAATGGGAACAATCAAAACCATCACAGTCAAAACAGTAACAGCCAAAACAGTTAGTCAAAAATGTAACAGCTAAAATAGTAACAGTCAAAACAGTACCAGCTAAAATAGTAACAGTACACAGTAACATTCAAAACTTTAACAGCTAAAATGGTAACAGCCAAAATTGTAACTGTCAAAACAGTAACAATCAAAACAATAACAGCCAAAACTGTAATAGCCACAATGGTAACAGTCAAAACAATAACAGCCACAACGGTAACAGTCAAAATGGTAACATTGAAACTGGTAATAGCCAAAATTGTAATCGTCAAAACAGTAACAATCAAAACAATAACAGCCAAAACAGTAACAGTCAAAATGGTAACAGTCAAATCAGTAACAGCCAAAACGGTAACAGTCAAAACAATAACAGCTAAAACAGTAACAGCCAAACAGACCAATGTGTAATGTTGTCCCAAATTCTCACACTAATTGGTTAATAACTCTACCATAAAAAACACCATTGGATGTCACTGAACTAAGTGGAAATAATATCAAAGAGCATACATAAAAAGAGGTCTAACTCCCGCCATGGCCACTGTGACGAAGTGGCGCGCGGTGCATCTTGGTCCGAGCATGGAAGAAATGGCCGAGAACAAAAAGCCGTGGGTCGGACAAGGCCAGTTTTGTGCAGCCCCAAACTGTAACAATATCCGCAAATTCTCAGTGGGGAAGAGCTTCTTTAGATTTCCTAAAGATGATTCCAGGTAAAACACGTATTTTGATCCAGAAACAGGCTTTTTTAAAATTAAATATAGCGTTTTAATGTTTGTTTATGAGAAAAATGCTGCATCACACGCCATCAGATTCACTTTCATTTCATAAACGAAACCTGACAAAACTTTGTAATTTCAAATAACCAGACTAATTATCAATCTGACACACAAAATCAAATATCACATTTTTGCAATTATAAAACAGAAGATGCAATTTGTATACACATTTGTCGAAAAAGCTGTTGTCCTGTTGTTGATAAAGATTCGCTTGCATTATTCCTTGCGAGAAAACAACAGTAGAATTCGTCAAGATGGGCAGAAGCGCAAGAACAGAAAGACCTTAACATTTTGTCATGTTTAAATATGTCATTGATTAGTTTGGATCCATGTTTAGTTATTGATTATGTGTCATGTGACGTATGAACAAAAATGGTCAAGGTTGTTAATGACAATGTTAATGCTGCTCATTGTCCATTCTTTTTTATGTTATATTACTGTGTGATTGTTATTATTTTTATGTTTATTAATAAAGAACAATAAAAAACACTCATTGTGTTCTTTCTTTTAATATTCTGCAAAAATTACATTATATGTGACCCGCCACCACGAAACCAGGCATAAGTCGCGCTGAGTCGTTCAGAGCTACAGCCAAATTTAGGCTGGAAGGTGATTTGTTATTAGTGTTTACACCTTATCAAAAAACGGTACCTTAACACCTCTATGTTCACTTCCTGTGGTCATTACATTGAAATCCAATCAATAAAGGTGTTTATTGAGTCAATTATTTAAGCGGCGACAAAAGTTCAGGTATTGCTGAGCAAAGACAAAGACGACTTCCACCTCTTTTCGCCGAACAAAACGATCTCCGTTCCGTGGGTAAACACCCAAGTGTTTGGTACGAGGTAAAAGCTTATATTGAATGTTCTGTCCAATGGTGTAAGCCAAATGATTATAATACGTCACACTTCTGTCCTATTATTATAATATATAAAACTTCTGTGACATGTCCATCAGAGTGTCCTTTAACATCTGTCAACAATTTGTGTCAATCGGATACAAATTATTATGCGTTGCTAAGGACTTCCTACCCCAAAACAGTCCAAAACTTTAACGGACAATATCTAAAAATATGCAAATTGTAAAATATGTCCAAATGTGGATATTAAAATGACCATAACTTTGGTTCTACTTGTGATAGAAACATCATTTTTTCACCATCTTAAACCTTAGTTTCCACTCTACCAAGATACACACATAACTCTGTTTGGATTTACACACACTTATGCCTGGTTTACTGGTGGGGGGTCACATATATTAAATTTCAAACATTACCATCTGATAAGGATGTGCGATATCTGATAGATTCTTTATAATTATTTTAATAATTGTCAACCTTTGATGATCATCAATCTATCATAAGTTGATTTTATTACTCTAATTGAAACAGTTAAATTGACACTATTCAAATCAAGCAGTGTGATGGTTTTATCTGAGTAATAATGAGTCGACCAACTGGATAGAAACAAAATGTCATGACCTCTGCTCCAGTGACCTTTCCCCCAGTACTCTCCCCACACTCACCTGGCCCCGCACTGCGCAGCTGCAAACCGTTCCTCATCTGTGGCTATAAAAGCAGTGAGGCTGCAGTTGCCAGTGCGGGACCATTCAGTAATGTCACCTCCATAACCCGGACCTTCATCATCACCACGGACTCTGGCCGTTTGTTTCCAGGTTTTGGTTTGGTTTTGTCTCTGTCTTGTCTTTGTTTCTTAGTTTTGTTATTAAATTATTTTCCCTTCAGCACTGTGCATTGGAGTCCTCCTTCACCTCACCCCGATCCTGACACAAAAGAACAATCTGCCATTAATTGTCTTTCCTGACATGTTCATTTGAAAAACTTGGAAACAATTAAGGCCAATGAGTTTCGTTATTAATTCCAATCTTATTCATCAATCAATCGATGAATTAATAATGGATTTGACTTTTTTTATGATCGTGCAATTATGCTATTCAAAGGCTGGTGGCAAACACTGGCAGACACTGGCTGGCACTGGTTTCCACGATCGATAGAGGGCGCTGTAGAGCTGCCATTGCCACAGTAAACAGGGCTGCGCAGAGCAGAGTTGTTTCTCTTTATATGTTCACTCTTGGATAATATGACATGAAGAATACAGATAATAGAAAATCATTTAGTTTACATGTTTATATAAAAAAATAACATCAATTTACTTCTCTGAACATGTTTAGGCTAACAGAGAATGTGTTGGCCCTGACAGCCCACCACTGCCCCCTAAACCCACAATACTACCCCCTAAACCCCTAATACTACCCCCTAAACCAGCAATGCTACCCCCTAAACCCACAATATTAACCCTAAACCCCCAAATACTACTCCTAGACCTGCAATATTACCCCCTAAACCCACAATACTACCCCCTAAACCTGCAATACTACTCACTAAACCCCCAAATTCTACCCCTAAACCCGCAATTCTACCCCTAAACCCGCAATACTACTCCCTAAACCCCCAAATACTTCCCCCTAAACCCACAATACTACCCCCTAAACCTGCAATACTACTCACTAAACCCCCAAATTCTACCCCTAAACCCGCAATTCTACCCCTAAACCCGCAATACTACCCCTAAACCCGCAATGCTACCCCCTAAACCCACAATACTACCCCCTAAACCCCCAAATACTTCCCCCTAAACCCACAATACTACCCCCTAAACCCCCAAATACTACCCCCTAAACCCGCAATACTAAACCCACAATACTACACCCTAAACCCCAAATACTACCCCTTAAACCCGCAATACTACCCCCTAAACCCACAATACTAAACCCACAATACTACTCCCCAAAACCCCAAATACTACCCTCTAAACCCCCTAAACCCGCAATACTAAACCCACAATACTACACCCTAAACCCACAATACTAAACCCACAATACTACTCCCCTCTAAACCCCCAAATACTACCCCCTAAACCCACAATATTACCCCCTAAACCCGCAATACTACACCCTAAACCTGCAATACTACACCCGAACCCTTTAAAAAGGTTGATCCAGGTCTGGGTGAGAATGAGGATGCAGCGGTCTGGTGGATCATGTTTGGTGTTTAAATCCAGCTTCACATAGTCCAGTTTGTTTTCGAGTGAGCGTATGTTGGCGAGCAGGACTGATGGAAGCGGCGGACGCTGGATCTGACTGGTGTAGCAGACCCATGTTCTGTAGAATGGTCCACGTCTCCAGGTTTAAGGAGTCCAAGTTTTGACCAATTATCCTGAAGCTGATGATAGTGTGTGGGTCATATCCTCTTCTGCACCGTTGGGCTCAACTGTTGATACTAACAGCGCTGGTGGAGAAATGAGCGTTAGTGTGTGTGTTACCATGGAGACACAGCAGCCACTCTGTGATGAATGAGGGTCACCAAAAGCATCATGGGTAGCTCCCTCATAGCCAGTGGGATGATACATACAGCACTGTACTTATATTTATTATAGTACTGCAGACTACTACTATACTAGTACCATAGGCACAAAGTCGTAGAGTAAAACACTTCTGTGTGCATCAACTTCACTCTGAGCTGTCACAAACCCAGCATGTAGTAAGTAATAGAAAAACTGTGTCTATCCCCTGTGTAGTTAATAATAAACACTGTGTAGTTAATAAACCCTGTGTAGTTAATAATAAACACTGTGTAGTTAATAATAAACACTGTGTAGTTAATAATAAACCATGTGTAGTTAATAATAAACCCTGTGTAGTTAATAATAAACACTGTGTAGTTAATAATAAACCCTGTGTAGTTAATAATAAACCCTGTGTAGTTAATAATAAACACTGTGTAGTTAATAATAAACACTGTGTAGTTAATAATAAACACTGTGTAGTTAATAATAAACCCTGTGTAGTTAATAATAAACCATGTGTAGTTAATAATAAACACTGTGTAGTTAATAATAAACACTGTGTAGTTAATAATAAACCCTGTGTAGTTAATAATAAACACTGTGTAGTTAATAATAAACCCTGTGTAGTTAATAATAAACACTGTGTAGTTAATAATAAACCCTGTGTAGTTAATAATAAACCATGTGTAGTTAATAATAAACCTAATATTATTAAACCTATAGGAGTGAGATCAAATTATTTAATAAAAATAGTTTTAAGTAATAATCAGATTAAAAGAACATCTAACAATTTTATCCAATGTGGACTGATCAATATTAGGTCAATTTCTCCCAAATCTGTATGTCAGGATCGGGGTGAGGTGAAGGAGGACTCCATTGCACAGTGCTGAAGGGAAAAATAATTTAATACAAAACTAAGAAACATAAAGACAAGAACGAGACCAAACCAAAACCTGGAAACAAATGGCCAGAGTCTGTGGTGATGATGAAGGTCTGGGTTATGGAGGTGACATTGTTGAATGGTCCCGCACTGGCAACTGCAAGCCTCACTGCTTATATAGCCACAGATGAGGAACGGTTTGCAGCTGCGCAGTGCGGGACCAGGTGAGTGTGGAGAGAGAGTACTGGAGGAAAGGTAACTGGAGCAGAGGTCATGACACAGTATGACTAAATGATCTAATCAGTGATCAATAGATTGATATTTTAGCTGTGACTCAAACCTGGCTTCAGCAGGATGAATATGTCCTATTAAATGAATCCAGGTGAACTATCACACAGCTAGAACCAGTGGTGGTGGTGGAGGAGTGGCAGTAATATCTCACTCCAGTTTAGGTCTTAGCCCTAAAATTAATCCTAAAATTAATCCCACTTACCACTCCTTTGAAAGTCTACTTTTATCCATTACTTTCCCCAACTGCAGAAACCAAAAACCAGTCCTTTTGGTCCTAGTTTATGTCCCTCCTGGTCCTTATTCACAGTTTGGATCTCATCAGTCTCTGACTTTCTATCCAGTGTAGTGTTGAACTGGGATAGGATTAGAATAGTTGGTGATTTGAACATACATGTTGACAACAACACTGACTCTCTTAGTAATGCATTTAGTGACCTACTAGACGGATTAGGCTTTATCCAAAATGTTAATAAACCAACCCACATTCACAGACACACCCTCCATCTGATCTGAACATTTGCTGTTGAAATTAATGACCTGGTTGTTTTTACCCATAATCCCATACTCTCAGATCACTTTTTAATGAGCTTTCAGTTTATGCTTGAGGATATTTCTACCTCAGTGATTAAAACACAAATGAAAAGGATACTATGTGACCGTGCTGTCTCAAAGTATAAAGAGTTAATTCAGTCACTATTTGTGTCTATGTCATGTGATTATGTAGAGGATTAGAATGTGATATAGGTATTAGAGGAGCAGCCCTCTGCTGCTTTAAATCATATTTATCTAATCCATAACTATTTGTTAACGTTAATCAACAATCATGGCCATTCTCCAGTTAGTTATGTCGTTCCTCAAGGGTCAGTCCTTGGGCCTATTTTGTTTACACTATATATGCTCCCTTTAGGTAACATCATTAGAAATCATGGCATTAATTTTCATTGTTATGCAGATGACACACAGCTATATTTATCGATTAAACCTGATCAGACCAGACAAATAGATAAACTAAGTACATGTGTCCAAGACATAAAGACTTGGATGAGTGACAATTATCTTTTATTAAACCCGGAAAAAACTGAAGTCATTATAATTGGTCCTAAAAATGCCACAGACTCCCTAACTGACCAGATAGTTACTGTAGACAACTTAAGTGGAACACCCAGTGACACAGTTAAACATTTAGGAGTTTTCTTTGATCCACATCTTTCATTTAAAGGGTCAGGGGTCAGAGGTCAGGGCACATTAACCAAACATGCAGAACAGCCTTCTTTCACCTGCGCAACATTAACCAAAATTAGGAATATTCTGTCTAAAACGACTGCAGAAAAATTAATTCATGCATTTGTTACATCACGATTAGATTATTGTAACTCCTTACTTGTAGCGTGTCCTAAATATTCCCTAAAAAGCTTCAACTGGTTCAAAATGCAGCAGCAAGATTATTAACAGGATCAAATAGAAGAGAACACATCACCCCTGTGCTCCAAACCCTGACCCCTAACCCTATCACCCCTGTGCTCCAAACCCTGACCCCTAACCCTATCACCCCTGTGCTCCAAACCCTGACCTCTGACCCCTAACCCTATCACCCCTGTGCTCCAAACCCTGACCCCTGACCTCTGACCCTATCACCCCTGTGCTCCAAACCCTGACCCCTAACCCTATCACCCCTGTGCTCCAAACCCTTCACTGGCTACCAATTGAGTTTAGAATTAAATTTAAAATCCTCCTCCTCACATATAAAACAATTAATGGTATGGGTTAGGGGTCAGGGGTTAATGGTATGGGCCCCTCTTATCTTAAAGATGAACTGGTTCCGTACCAACCCAATAGAACCCTTCGTTCTCAGAATGCAGGTTTATTGAAAGTTCCCAGGGTTTGTAAAAGTACAGTAGGAGCTAGAGCCTTTAGTTACCATGGTTACTGTCTGATGGAGCTAGAGCCTTTAGTTACCATGGTTACTGTCTGATGGAGCTAGAGCCTTTAGTTACCATGGTTACTGTCTGATGGAATCATCTTCCCTTTAATATTAAACAGGTCGACACAGTCTCTACATTTAAAATGAGGTTGAAAACATTCGTGTTTGATAAAAACTATGGTCAGGTTAGTTATCAACAGACTGAAGTCAAAGTTCAGTGTAAGCTGCACTAGGAGATAGAATGATGGAGGAAGAACAGACACTAAGTTCTTTCTTTCTCTCTCTCTCTCTCTCTGTTTTTGTCATTTTTATAACCTATCTTTCATAGGGTTAGGGTTAGGGTTCATGTCTAGTCACCTGGTGTCCCCTTTTTCCCCTCCCTCCTTGGCAGGAGCGTTGGCTCTCACAACAGTGTGTGCGTGGGAGCCATGGACGAAAGGATCTGTGGTGACTTGCCTTTGCTGACCTTTGACCCCAGACCTCCCTGTCTGGTGTCTGGACCTGCCCCCCCTCCTTTATTTATAAATGGACGTTCATCACTAGTCTGTCCGTCCATGGGAGTGGATCTGTCCTTCAGTGTGGTTCTCCTTAAACATTTATTCTTTTTCCCACTGGGTTTGGAAGTTTTTACTGCTGAGGAGGAGCTAAGGACAGGGGATGTTTGGGACTTTTCATATATCTGTATTGACTGTGTTACTGTAAAACCCTGTGAGACGACTTTGTTGTGATTTGGGGCTTTATAAATAAAATTTAATTGATCTGCTTCACTAACAGGTGTATTTAAACTTTTGACCACTTGTCTTTCACTTCTTTCATATCATCAACATCACCATCTCCCTGTTTCTTTTTCTTTGTTTTTGTTCTTCTCTCTCTCTCTTCCCCCCTCTGTTCTTTTCTCTCTCTCTACCCACCCTCCCCCCTTTACCTGTTCTATAAATAACCATATATACCCCTGTAGATATTTTCCCTGGGGGGCCAAGCAGAGGCTTGGGCAGCAGTACTGTACTCCCCTGGGGGAGGATGAGCCCTGAGTGCCCCCCCCCCCCCCATCATGCAGCAAACACCGCCACACCTTGCTAATAATACCAGAACCAGCACCTGCTAAAAACAATACAGGACTCCTTTGACAGGGGGGTTCAAACTGATCTTGTATTTTTTTGAAAAGCGGTAAAATGGGGGCATGTTTACTGTATTGTGCAGAACCCCCCCCCCCCAGTAAAAGTTTCTGGGTGCAGTGTGTTTTACAGGAAAAAATATTTGTGTTACAGGAGTGAACGTTTGAGTTACAGGAGTGGACATTTGTGTTATGGGAGTGGACGTTTCTATTACAGGAGTGAACATTTGTGTTACAGGAGTGGACATTTGAGTTACAGGAGTGGACATTTGAGTTACAGGAGTGGACATTTGAGTTACAGGAGTGGACATTTATATTACAGGAGTGAACATTTGTGTTACAGGAGTGGACATTTCTGTTACAGGAGTGGACGTTTGAGTTACAGGAGTGGACATTTGTGTTATGGGAGTGAACATTTGTGTTGCAGGAGTGGACATTTCTGTTATGGGAGTGGACGTTTGTGTTGCAGGAGTGGACATTTCTGTTATGGGAGTGGACGTTTGGGTTACGGGAGTAAAAGTTTGTGTTCCAGGAGTGAACATTTGTGTTATAGGAGTGAACGTTTGTGTTACAGGAGTGAAAGTTTTTGTTACAGGAGTGGAAGTTTGTGTTAAGGGAGTGGACGTTTGTGTTACGGGAGTGAACGTTTGTGTTGCAGGAGTGGACATTTGCATTAAAAGAGTGGACATTTGTGTTACACGGTGGACGTTTCTATTACAGGAGTGGACATTTGTGTTATCCGAGTGGATGTTTGTGTTCCAGAGTGGATATTTCTGTTATGGGAGTGGACATTTGTGTTACAGAGTGGATGTTTTTGTTACATTAGTGGGTACTTGTGTTACAGGACTGGACATTTGCGTTACAGAAGTGGACGTTTGCGGTACATGAGTGGATGTTTCCGTTACAGGGTAAATGGTTGTGTTACAGGAGTTGACATTTGTGTTACAGGAAAGAACATTTGTGTTACAGGAGTGAATGTTTCTGTTACAGGACTGGATGTTTGCAGTACAGGAGTGGACGTTTGTGTTACAGGGTGGACATTTGTGTTACAGGAGTGGACATTTGCATTAAAAGAGTGGACATTTGTGTTCCAGAGTGGACATTTGTGTTACAGAGTGGATGTTTTTGTGACAGGTGTGGGTGCTTGTGTTACAAGACTGGACGTTTCCGTTACAGGGTGCATGGTTGTGTTACAGGAGTGGACATTTGTGTTACAGGGTGGACCTAAAGGTGAAGGATGAAACGTGACGTATGTTGTTGTTTTTCTTCAGTGAACCTTCTGGACACGACTACGATCAATGGAGACTGGGGCTGGTTAACCTACCCGGCACATGGGGTAAGACTATCTGACCCCTATCTATCTCACCCCTTCATGACCCCTATCTCACCCTTCCCTATGCGACCTCTACATGACCCTTACACCATCACTCACTGAATCAAAATTAAAAACATCCATTATTCCTGGTGTGTTTTAATGTCTTTATTGTTTGTCATATTTATTACATTTTACTATACAAAACTTTGGGAAAAAATGTGGCCAAAAATAGACCAAAAATGTTGACGCTGAAAAGTGCATCTTGGTCTCAAAAGATGTGCTATCTATCACGATTGTCATTATGATGCACGGATTTTGTATAAAATGTGAAAAAAACTGTCAGAATTGACCATCTGAAATGAATGGGCCATCCTTACGTGGTGATGACTCCCAAAACATACATCGTAGCATTGTGCAGTAAAAAATCTTCACATTGGTCCAGAGATTACACATGTGGTCTCATAATTCCGATTTATCGTATGGATTTTGCATTATTATGCCAAATAAAACCCCATTCATTCTTAATGGTTGTGAGAATTCAAACAAACCAGGGTTTGAAGATCTAGCTCTTTTTAAAGTGAAATGACAGGAACCTGTTTGGGATGATGTCAGGGATTTCTGTCAATAGACTTCTATTGGAAAAATCATTTCTGTCTCATGTTGAGTTCAGTGTTTTTCAAATTGTTCTAACTCACTTATTTTTCACAGTACACACAAAAAGTACATGTACTTGTTCCTCAGACCCTCCTGTCACTCATCATCAACTTTGTTTTCAACAATTATTTACACTTTTACCAAAAATGGCAGTAGTTTGGCAGTATGTTCACACCTATTTTTTCCATGTAACAGAGTGTGGAGCTGTCTATGAGTCTGCCCTTTGAAGTTCCCGCCACTGCTCATCACCATGGCAACAGTGCTCCTGGCACTATGAAACACCTGCAGACAATTAAGACTGTGGGAGGAGCTTTAACATGATTGACAAACACTGTGGGTGGGGCTTTAACATGACTGAAAATATCCTTGTTGGAAAACTAAATTATTTGGATTTCAGAAACCTACTATCAAATGGTTCGAATCCTGTCTTAATGGGAGGCTTCAAGTAGTAGAAATTGGGGGCACCCTTTCAGCGCCTGCAATAGTGACATATGGTGTTCCACAGGGCTTTATCCTTGGTCTCCTACTATTTTTGATATACATTAATGATATGCCCTCAGCAGCTGGCTGTTGTTGTATGCTGATGATTCTGCGTTAATTGTGACTGGCAAAGATATTGCAGAAATTCAGCGTAGCTTCAGTAATGAACTGGAATCAGTCAGAGATTGGCTAGTTGATAATAAACTGTCTCTCCACCTTGGAAAGACAAAAGCGATCCTGTTCGGATCTAAGCCTAAACTACTGAAACAAAACTCTCTTGAGGTGGCCTTTGCTGATAGCAAAATCAGCACTAAAGCCTGTGTAAAATATATAGGCTTAGAAATTGATCAAAGTTTGTCGGGAGATCGAATTGTAGAAAACATAGTTAATAAGTGCAATTCCAAACTGAAATTTTTGTATCGTCAAGCCAGGCATTTAGATCAACAGACCAAAAGGCTACTGGTCTCTTTATTAATTCAGTGCCACATGGACTATGCCAGTAGTTCTTGGTTTTCTGGCTTAACCAAGACAAATCAGAGGAGGTTACAGATTATACAGAATAAATCTATACGGAGGAGAAGCAGGACGAGAAGCAGGAGGAGGAACAGGAGGAGAAGCAGGAGGAGGAACAGGTCATATCTGAGGTGGTTGTGAAAGGGTACCACTGCTACCAGTAGTACCAGTGGTACCACTGGTACTACTGTTACCATCAAGTACCACTGGTTCTACTGTTACCAACAAGTACCACTGGTACTACTGTTACCATCAAGTACCACTGGTACTACTGTTACCATCAAGTACCACTGGTACTACTGTTACCAACAAGTACCACTGGTACTACTGTTACCAACAAGTACCACTGGTACTACTGTTAACAGTGGTACTTGTTGGGCATGCTATTAAATTCATGACCACTGGTACCAGTGGTACAACCACCTCAGATATGACCTGATCCTCCTCCTGTTTCTCCTCCTGCTTCTCCTCCTGCTTCTCCTCCTGCTTCTCCTCCTCCTCCTGCTTCTTCTCCTGCTTCTCCTCCTGTTCCTCCTCCTGCTTCTCCTCCTGCTTCTCCTCCTGCTTCTCCTCCTGTTCCTCCTCCTGCTTCTCCTCCTGTTCCTACTCCTGCTTCTCCTCCTGCTTCTCCTCCTGTTCCTCCTCCTGCTTCTCCTCCTGCTCCTCCTCCTGCTTCTCCTCCTGTTCCTCCTCCTGCTTCTCCTCCTGCTTCTCCTCCTGCTTCTCCTCCTCCTCCTGTTCCTCCTCCTGCTCCTCCTCCTGCTTCTCCTCCTGCTCCTCCTCCTGCTCCTCCTCCTGCTTCTCCTCCTGCTCCTCCTCCTGTTCCTCCTCCTGCTTCTCCTCCTGTTCCTCCTCCTGCTTCTCTTCCTGCTCCTCTTCCTGCTCCTCCTCCTGCTTCTCCTCCCGTTCCTCCTCCTGCTTCTTCTCCTGCTCCTCCTCCTGCTTCTCCTCCTGTTCCTCCTCCTGCTTCTCCTCCTGTTCCTCCTCCTGCTTCTCCTCCTGCTTCTCCTCCTCCTCCTGTTCCTCCTCCTGCTCCTCCTCCTGCTCCTCCTCCTGCTTCTCCTCCTGCTCCTCCTCCTGTTCCTCCTCCTGCTTCTCCTCCTGCTTCTCCTCCTGTTCCTCCTCCTGCTTCTCTTCCTGCTCCTCTTCCTGCTCCTCTTCCTGCTCCTCTTCCTGCTCCTCTTCCTGCTCCTCTTCCTGCTCCTCCTCCTGCTTCTCCTCCTGTTCCTCCTCCTGCTTCTCCTCCTGCTCCTCCTCCTGTTCCTCCTCCTGCTCATCCTGCTTCTCCTCCTGTTCCTCCTCCTGCTTCTCCTCCTGTTCCTCCTCCTGTTCCTGCTCCTGCTTCTCCTCCTGCTCCGCCTGCTCCTCCTCTTCTCCCTCATCCCCTGGTCTCCTGAAAATCTCCTGTGATTTGTGTTAATTTTATTTTTTTCACTAGTGGAGAAAAGTATTAGGTACCAAAAAAGGGGGAGGGGGTGTGGGTTAAAATGAAAGAATTCTGAAGGAAAAGAAGCAGCAGCAGATGCAGCGACGGCAAGAAGACAAGAATAATGAGCAGATAGAAGGTTCTAGACTCTGCTAATGAACCAGGGTTAGCTAAAGTTCAAGGATACTGAGTTTAACTGATAAACACCAGAGGATGAGGAGGGTGAGAGATGATGAGGGGGGTGAGAGAGAGTGAGGAAGGGCAAGATGATGAGAGGGGTGAGGGAGGGTGAGAGAGGGTAGGAGAGGGTGAAAAAGGTTGAGAGAGGGTGAGAAAGGGAAAGGGAATGAGAGGGGTGTGGAAGGGTGAGGGAGGGAGCGAGAGGGGAAGGGATGGGGGAGAAACTGAGGCCCCATTGGTTTACTTTAAACTGCAGTTTGACTGTCAACAAATGTACATGTTCAGTCTAATGAAGAATATTAAATGGCAAAATTAACCATTTACATCCATAATATTCTGTTTAGCACCCCCTAACATCCATTATATGCTCTGTAGCACCCCCTAACATCCTTAATATAGTCTGTAGCGCTCCCTCACATCCATAATATGCTCTGTAGCGCCCCCTAACATCCTTAAAATGCTCTGTAGCACCCCCTGACATCCTTAAAATTCTCTGTAGCGCCCCCTAACATCCATAATATGCTCTGTAGCGCCCCCTAACATCCTTAAAATGCTCTGTAGCACCCCCTGACATCCTTAAAATTCTCTGTAGCGCCCCCTAACATCCATAATATGCTCTGTAGCGCCCCCTAACATCCTTAAAATGCTCTGTAGCACCCCCTAACATCCATCATATGCTCTGTAGCACTCCCTCACATCCATAATATGCTCTGTAGCACTCCCTCACATCCATAATATGCTCTGTAGCGCTCCCTCACATCCATAATATGCTCTGTAGCGCTCCCTAACATCCTTAATATAGTCTGTAGCGCCCCCTAACATCTATAATATGCTCTGTAGCACTCCCTCACATCCATAATATGCTCTGTAGCACTCCCTCACATGCATAATATTCTGTTTAGCACCCCCTAACATCCATTATATGCTCTGTAGCACCCCCTAACATCCTTAATATAGTCTGTAGCGCTCCCTCACATCCATAATATTCTGTTTAGCACCCCCTAACATCCATAATATGCTCTGTAGCGCCCCCTAACATCCTTAAAATGCTCTGTAGCACCCCCTGACATCCTTAAAATTCTCTGTAGCACCCCCTGACATCCTTAAAATTCTCTGTAGCGCCCCCTAACATCCATAATATGCTCTGTAGCGCTCCCTCACATCCATAATATGCTCTGTAGCGCTCCCTAACATCCATAATATGCTCTGTAGCGCTCCCTAACATCCTTAATATAGTCTGTAGCACCCCCTAACATCTATAATATGCTCTGTAGCGCTCCCTAACATCCATAATATGCTCTGTAGTGCCCCCTAACATCCATAATATGCTCTGTAGCGCTCCCTAACATCCATAATAATCGCTGTAGCACCCCATAACATCCTTAAAATGCTCTGTAGCACTCCCTGACATCTATAAAATGCTCTGTAGCACTCCCTGACATCTATAATATGCTCTGTAGCGCTCCCTAACATCCTTAAAATGCTCTGTAGCGCCCCCTGACATCCATAATATGCTCTGTAGCGCTCCCTAACATCCATAATAATCTCTGTAGCGCCCCATAACATCCTTAAAATGCTCTGTAGCGCCCCCTAACATCCTTAATATGCTCTGTAGCGCCCCCTAACATCCATAATATGCTCTGTAGCGCCCCCTAACATCCTTAATATGCTCTGTAGCGCCCCCTAACATCCATAATATGCTCATCATGTGTTCCTTATGCAATCAGCGCCACAGGGGTAGGCAGCTAGTCTGTGTAGCTCCGTATGTTTGGGTGTTTGTGATAAAAGCATTTGATAAAAGCAAGATGTGCTTGTATAAATATTCAAGGGATGAACTGCTTGGCTTGCAACGCACATCGAGTGGGTTTAAACATCCGATCCCACCAGAGATCAAGAAACCATCCCGGGGATGCCGGTGCTGAGCAGAAGCTTAACAGGTGGAGATACAAGCCTTTTGTGCCATCGATTATAATGGGGAATGTGAACTAAATGCGAGGAGTTGGAAGCATTGGTTAGGTGCAATGACGCATATCGTGCATGTTTATATCTGCTGATGGAGAGTTGGTTGACGGTCAGCATCCCAGTCTACACACTCGTCAGAATGGACAGAGCAGTGGAGTTCTGCGGGAAACCGGGTGGTGGGCTCGCCGTATTGGTGAATGAGAAGTGGTGTCATCCTGGCCACGTCATGATAAAAGACAAGACCTGTACTTGTGATGTGGAAGTTCTGGTGGTCGGCATAAGACGTTACTACACGCCTTGAGAGCTATCCCATGTCATCGCCATCATTCAGGATTCAGGAAAACTTTATTTATCCCTGAGGGGCAATTGCACAAACAACTAAGCAGCAGTCCTTGAAAGTAGAATAGGTAAAAAATAAATGACAAATATTAAAAAGTATATGTAAAAATATATGTTAAAAATGTAAGCAAATGTAAAAATAAGGTGCTATAAAGTGTAGACAAGTAAACAATGTAACTGGAGTGGAGTAGTAGTCTATGGATGAGGGGGTTAGCAGCTGGGTGGCTTATGGGACAAAGGTGGTTCTCCTCCTCTCAGTCCTGCAGGCAGTGCAGCGGAGGCGTCGCCCGGTGGGGAGCCACTGAAATGCAGAGTGAAGTATATGGGAAGGGTCATTGATAATTTTAGTGGCCAGGCTCAGGGCCTATTGGTTGAAGACCTGTGACAGAGTTCTTACCGGCAGGCCGATGATTTTAGAGCACACTGATGCAGTGCTCTGCAATCTGTTCCTGTGTTGGATGCTGAGGGAGTGGAACCAGCAGGTCATGGAGAAGGTCATGATACTTTCCAGGAAGGCATTGTAGAAAGTCATCATGATGTGAGTGCTGACTCCAAAGGAGTTAAGTTTCCTGAGGAGATATAGCCGTTGATGACACTTCCTGAGAATCTCCTCTGTGTTGGCTGAGAATTTCAGGAGGTTGTCAAAGATGGTGCCCAGGTATTTGTACTCCACAACTACCACCACTGGCTTCCTGTGGGTGGTGGTGGTAACTGCATCAGCCAGATCCCTCTGTCTACTGGAGAAGGTCACCACCATCTCTTTGGTCTTTTTGACGTTCAGTTCCAGTTTGGAGTTGTCGCACCACTCTATGAACTCCTGAAGAACAGGTCCGTGGTGTGGTGAGGGGCCTGACAATAGCGACAGGAGAACTGTGTGGTCAACGTATTTTTCCAGATGGCAGTGGGGCTGTGTGGCTCTGCAGTCATCAGTGTAGAGGATGAAGAGCAGGGGGGAGATCACACAGCCCTGGGGGGAGCCTGTGGAGGTGGAACGAAGGTCAGAGAGAGAGTTGTTTACCCGAACCTGATGAGATGCTGATGAGAAGTCAGAAAAAACAGTAGTCTGGGAGAGGAGTCGTAGAGCTCCAGGTGTTTGTGAATGGAGTCCATGATGGAAATTTTTGCATCATCAGCACTTCTGCCTGTGCGATAAGCAAACTGTAGTGGGTCCATCAGGGAGTCAGTTGCTCTGATGATGTGCTGTTTTATGATCTTCTCCATGGCCTTCATCACCAGGGAGGTGAGGGCCACAGGATGGAGGTCATTTAGACTCTTTGGCTTGGTTATTTTGGGGATGGGGATGACTGTGGAGTGTTTCCACAGGTGTGGAACAGTGTGACTGTCGAAGTGTTGAAATAGAGTCCTGAACACACTACCTAATTGCCCTACACAGTGCCTCAGGACTCCGCTGCTGATGTTGTCGGGACCGGGTGAACTCCTCTCTCTGGTCCTCCTGAGGGCACTCACCACGTCCGCAGTCCTGAAGGTGAGTGTCGAGCTACCAGATTTGAGTGAAAATCTGGTGTCCTTAAGCTGTGTGGTGTTGTCCATCTCAAACCTGGTGTAGAGGTTATGGAGGTCGTCGGGAAGGGAGGAGGGGGTGCTGCACTCCACCTGGATGGTTCTTGGGGAGGATGAAGCAGTGTTCAGAGAGGCCATTGTTTTGAGACCCTGCCAGGCTGAACGGAGGTCCCCAGTGATTAATTTTTCCTCCACTTTGTTTTTATATTCCAGCTTGGCAGTTTTGATCGTCCTTTTGACCTCTCTGTTGACCTCCTTTTTTTCCAGTGCAGAGCCTGTGAAGAAGATCCTCTTCTTTTTGTTGAGGATTTCCTTGAGCTCCTTGGTAATCCAGGATTTATTGTTGGGGTAGATGGTGACTGTTTTTGAGGGAATAATACTATCCACGCAGAAGGAGATGTATGATGTCAATGTGTCTACCTTCTCGTTGATTATGATCAGAGGGAGAAAGGAGGCTATCCCAGTCAGTGGCTTCAAAACATCCCTGAAGGGTGAGGATACTTTCCGCTATCCACTGCTTGATGTTTTTGGTTACTTTCTTAGTCCTCCTGATGACTGGAGTGTAAGCAGGGGCCAGCAGGATGGTGTGGTGGTCTGTTGAGCCGGGGGGGGGGGGTCTAGCTTTGTATGCATCTGTTACAGTGCCATAGCATTTATCCAGTCTTCCCCTGACGAGTGCCGCATGTGATATATTGTTGGAAACCTTTGAGGGACTTCTCAGGGGAACAGTGGTTGAAGTCACCAAGGATGAACTTGGGAGAGTCCGGTGATAAATGATCCAGTTTGTGCAAAGTGCTAGTGAAATGTTCTGTAGCTTTAGCTGCGTTAGCTCTGGGGTGGATATATACCAGGATGATGAAGAGCTGTGGAGATGTGAGGGATTCCTTTTAAAATTTCCTCCACGGACTGCTAAAAAAAAGGTAGTGAGTGCGGGTGCAGAATAAATGCATGCCTATCTCTTGGCAAGTTAAGGTAGGCCTATCTTTTTGCTCAAGCCCTTCTGCAGTGCTAACTGCAAGCCTCTTTATGGTCGAGCCATTATACGGCAGCGTATTGCATCATGTGACCACCGCGGAGACCACCGCGGACCCCTTGCGGAACTATGGCAAGCCAAAGTGTTCACATAGCCACGCGTTGTCTTTATTATATCACGCGTTACAGAACGCGTTCTAGAATGCATGCCATTGTGCGTGCCAGTGCGCGTACCAGAGCGCGTCCTGTAACGCGTGATATAATAAAGACAACGCGTGGCTATGTGAACACTTTGGCTTGCCATACGGGACTAGCAGCGTGCACGTCAAAAATGATAGGCTGACATGCTCACGGTGGCCTCCGTGGTGGTAACGTGATATAATGCGCTACCGCCTGGCTGCCGCCCGCGCGCATAGACGTTCGACTATATCGAGGCCTTTAAAAGCAAAGTTGCATCGGATGGTCCAATCACAGACCTATAGAAATAGTGTATAGGTCTGTGGTCGCACTGGTGTCATCCCGTGTGCTGTCAGAGGCAGCTGAAGAAAAAAAGAGACTTTAATTTACACGCCGGCATTACGGCTGTGCCAGAGCTGACCGTGTTGATGCCTGTTTAGAATTCTTAATGTTACCCGCTACAAAAAAGCGGTGACGTGCCATAAAAACAAAAATCGATTTTCCAGCAACTTAGTATCTAATTAGATACCAAGGGTCAATATCGATTTAGTATCTAAAATCGATTTTTTTGACAACCCTAATACAGACACACGCCGTCGCCATGTTGTTTCCCGGTGCGTTCACTGTCTTTGTCCAGCCGAAGTGGTGGTGAAAAACCATCTATGCGCAGCGTGATGTCATCGTCGCTGTTGTTCAACCAGGATTCCAGTAAATGCATCAGCGTGTGACATCATTCAGGAGGCGGTGGCAAGGATTCAGTCGGTGCACTCAGAGTCACTAATTATAATATTAGGGGACTTCAATCATGTTGATGTAAGCTCTCACTTAGAGGGCTTCGTGCAATATGTGAACTGTCCAACCAGATTTAACAATACTCTGGACCTGTTATGTGAATCTGAAAGTTGCTTACACTGCTGTGGCTCTGCCCCCCCTCAAGTCTGATCACAATCTCATCCAGCTCAGACCATTGTACAAGCCATGTGTGATGAGGCTGCCTGTAGTCAGGACCCTAATCAGGCAGTGGACTCTCGAGACAATGGACATGCTAAGAGACTGCTTCGAGTCCACAGATTGGTCCTTATTTACAGGGTCTGGTGAGGGACAGGAGCGTCGATGAGGCGGTGGTCAGTGTCACTGACTACATCAAGTTCTGCACACATGTGGCAGTGCCCCTGTGCAGTGCTGTTTTCCTAACAACAAGCCATGGATCAAGAGGAACATTAAACACCTCCTGAACTTGAAGAAATTGGCTTTCAATGTTGGTGATCAACAGGGGGTGAGGGATGCTCAACCTAACTTTTTGAGAGCTATGAGGCAGGCCAGGAGGGAGTACAAGTTGGGACTGGAGAGGAAACTGCGGAATGAGAACACTAGGGAGGTATGGAGGGGCATGTGAGTCATTACTGGCTACAAGGAGAAGGGCGGCGTGGACAAGGCGGATGAGTTCAACCGCTTCTATAATCGTTTTGACTCGCCTCCCACTCATGCATGTCCATCTGGCAACTGCTCCACCTCTGCTGCTGGGACCTCCTCCTCTCCATCTGATGGCTGCTCCATCTCTGCTGTTGGGACCTCCTCTCCATCTGGCGGCTACCCCACCTCTGCGGCTGGGAACTCCTCCTCTCCATATGGCGGCTACCCCACCTCTGCCACTGGGACCGCCTCCTCTCCATCCGGCGGCTACCCCACCTCTGCTCCTGGGACCACCTACTCTACATCTGGCAGCTGCTCCACGTCTGCTGCTGGGACCTCCTCCTCTCCACCTGGCAGCTGCTCCATCTATGCAGCTGGAATGTCAGCGGCTGTGACCTCCTCCTTTCCACCAGGCGGCTGCTCCACCTCTGCGGCTGTGACCTCCTGCTCTCCACCCCCTGGCTGTGCCACCTCCAAGGTTGTTTTACCCTTCACTGTGGATGAAGTGTGCACAGAGCTGAGGAGGCTTCGGGGGAGGGGGGGGGGGGGCTGCTGGACCCGATGGAATACCACCAAGGCTCTTGAGGGAAAATGCGTCGGAGTTGGCACTGCCTTTTCAAACCATCTTTAATAAGAGTCTTCAATCTGGATGTGTTCCTTTCCAGTGGAAAGTCTCTTGCCTTGAGCCAGTGCCCAAGGTGGCAAAGCCCACAGGGCTGAAGGACTACAGGCCAGTGGCCCTCACATCAGTCTTAATGAAGACTCTGGAGAAGCTGATACTCAGGCGGCTCAGATCTGAAGTGGACGGGGCACTGGACTCCCTACAGTTTGCCTATCGGGACAGCATGGGGGTGGACGATGCAGTCCTGTACTTGATCCATCGATCACTCTCCTTCCTGGATGGTGTTGGAGGCTATGTGAGGGTGATGTTCTTCGACTTCACTAGTATCTTTGACACTATCCAGCCTCAGTTACTGAGGGAGAAGCTGGAGAGGATGGGGGTGGATCCTGTCCTTGTTCGCTGGATAACACAATTACCTGACCCACAGGTCGCAGTACGTCCGGCTGGGGGATTGTGTTTCCAGAGTGGTGATGAGCAACACTGGTGCACCACAGGGAACTGTGCTCTCGCCCTTCCTCTTCATGCTCTACACAGCTGACTTTGCTTACAGATCCACAGCGTGTCACGTCCAGAAGTATTCTGACAACACAGCTATTGTAGCATGCGTGAAGGGAAGGGATGAGAGGGAGTACAGGGACCTTATCACCAGATTCACCACCTGGACCAGGGCCAATGGTCTCATCCTGAACACTTTAAAAACCAAGGAGATGATCATTGACATTGGCAGGAACCCCTCCCATCAGCCTGTCACCATCGACGAGGAGAAAATCGAGGTGGTAGACACCTACAAATTCCTGGGTGTACACCTGGACCATCGACTGGACTGGTCAGCACAGGCTCGAGCCCTGTATAAGAAAGGACAGAGCAGACTGTTCTTCCTTAGAAGACTCAGGGCCTTTGATGTATGTGCAGACATGCTGTACTTCTTCTACCAGTCTGCGGTGGCCAGCGCCGTGTTCTTTGGGGTTGTCTGTTGGGGTGGCAGTATGACCACAAGGGACAGGGACCGGATGATCGGGAGGTGTGCATCTGTGATGGGGAGGAGGGACTCGGTGGACTCTGAGGGAGCAGTCTTAGAGAAGAGGATGCAAGCTCTAATGCAGGGGATCCTGACTAATCCCAGGCATCCTCTGCACAACATAGTCTCAGCCCAGAAGAGCTCCCACAGCAAAAGACTCCTCTCACTGCGATGCAGGACTGAGCGCTACAGGAGGTCCTTCATCCCCACCCCCATCAGGCTCCTAAGGACCTTGATTTTACATACATTCTACTCACATTCTTAAAATATTTAAAAAATATTTGAAATGTTTTTGAAATATTTAAAATGTTTTTTACCATTGCTATTTATTGTTTATTGTTGTTATGGTACGGTGTGCTCGTGTGTGAATGTGTACGTTGCCGGACACCTGAATTTCTCTCATGTAGAGATCAATAAAGTTTTCATCATCATCATCATCATCATCATCTTAATGTTCCTGCTTCTGCAGGACATGTTTTCTGCCTGCTACTGCGTTTGTATTACTTATACTGCTTTTAATCCTGCTGCTTCTCTTTTGGACGGAAGATGCCTCACTGCAGATTATTGCGACACTTCAAACACAGATACTTCAGTTAGAGAACAACATTACGGTACCGTGGACCCCAATTGTGAATCTGCCAGCTAAGGAGATACGCTATCAGCTAAGTGACACGTCGATGCTAACACCGGTAGCTAGGCCCAATAGTGGAAGAAAAGCTAACAGAAAGACTGTCACATGAATGATAGAACTAAAGCGTATCCCCCCTGTTTAAGAATGCCTGAGATGTATGAATGACCAGGAATAGATACTCCAAACAGGTGGCCGTCATTAGCTCCCAGCGCTAACGCTATTAGCCACGTAGCTAACACCCCAAAGCCGCAGTCAACGCATAGAATCCCGTCTCTGCTGGACGGACCTTATCATAACCCGTTTCCCCGATCATCAACCCCACGCCGATCGGACAGGACAAGGCGCAGGGGAGGCGGGGAAGCGCTGCAGAGGGAACGAACGAGATGGGACAGCACCGTGCTACAGACGAGAGCTAGCGTTGAGAGACGGCACACTACTAGCAGGATGAAGGACAATAACAGGCTCCCCCAGCAGCAACACTGTGATAGTAGGAGACAGAGGTGTGAAGAACATCTACCTTGGTAAAAGAAATACCAGTAAATGTTCCTTCCCTAAGGAGATGAGCTGGGAAATAACTGTAAAAATCCCAGAAATACTGTCCACAAACCAAACTGCAAACAAGATTATAATTCATGCATGAGAAAATGACATTTCTAGAGAACAGACAGAAACGTTGAAACAGGACTTTACTGAACTGCTGAAAGTGCTGAGTGCCATAGACATTGAAGCTTACATCAGTGGTCCCATACCACCAGTCGATGGCAGAGTCAATCACTTTACTCCTGGCATTAAACAGGTGGCTGTCAACTGCCTGGAGCACAAGGTGAACTTTATTGACAACTTCAATGTTTTCTGGGAGAGAAAGGGGCTTTTTCAGCGTAACAGAATACATCTGAACAGACATGGAGCAAGAGTGTTGAGCTCACACATCCACTACTCCATCTGCCATCCAGTTGTGGCGAAGCAGCAGGACACCATAGACACAGAACAATACTGCCCCTTCACTGCCTCCACCGACCATCACAGCCTTAAAGACCAGCAAGGCTCCCCAAACCGCTGCCCCTGCCCCCTTCCACTGACCACCACTGCTCCTCTAAAGACCACCACTGCTACCACCAGGGCTCGGATGACCACCAGAGCCTGCCCCCCTCCTCCATCAACTACAGTAGCAACACAGACGACTATCATCACCCCACAAACATCAAAGATCGCCAGGGCTTTGCAGCCTCCTCCTCCACCAGCCACCGCTGCTCCTCCAAAGCTACAGCGGCAACGGAGACTGTTGTGGCCCCACACAATGAGGCCCTGCGGGACAACATGCGACAGGAGCTAGTGGATACGTTACAGGGTGGACCCAGTGCATCACTACCAACACCTGAGGAAGAACAAACTCCAAAAACCCAGAACCTCTCCCCCATCTCCTCCAGCTCCTCCCCCTCTTTTCCCCCATTCGTTCAATCCAAGGATGACCAAATTAATAAATGCTGGTCTCACTATGGTAGCGAGCCCACACCTACTGTGCCCAGAACATTAACACCTCCAACATACTCCATCTGCCAGTCCCAAACTGAAGCCCAAATCATCAAAAACCAAACCCCCACCACCACCTCCAGTTCCACCACGGACTATGCGGACAAACAACTGTGGGACTTCAGATCTGCACAGACTCGCCCCGGTCACCGGGAAACTTCTATTAGAAGACTCTGTGCTGGTCCTGAGCAGGTATGGGACCCCAGACCCGTACTGTCCCCCTCCAGCCAGCGGGCTAACTCAGAACAACTACGGGGCTCTAGCTCCATACTGGTCCCGACCGGTCAGCAGGCTGATTCCATTAGAAAATCCCATGAAATCCCTGTTTTGTTAAATACTAACAGACCAAGAAAACACTCCTCTGATTATAATGTAAGACAGAAACACCTTAGAGCCATTAACACCCACCATAGACCTGATCCACAGCTCCTACAGGTAAAGGTAGGGTTGCTAAATGTCAGATCACTGACCAATAAATCTTTCATAATTAATGACCTGATACTTAAAAAAACCCTGCACTGTATGTTTCTAGTAGAGACATGGTTAAATATTGTCACTGTAGTAACAACGCTGATAAAGACGTGTCGTCCAAACTACAAACATTATCAGTCAGTCAGACATAATAGAAAGGGAGGTGGATTAGCTGCCATTTTATCCACGTCACTTACATGCAGTCACATTGACTTGGGTGAATTTATTTCCTTTGAATATTTGGCTGTTGAGTTTAAGACCCAATTATCCCTGCTTCTACTCACAGTATACAGACCACCCAAACACTATCACTGTTCTTTCAGGAACTCTCAGAGCTCATCTCACTAAGTATCACTAGATGTGAAAGAGTAATAATACACAGGATTTAAATATTCATATTAATAAGAAAAATGAGCCCAAGGCTTTAGAGCTCATGAACCTAGTGGACAACTTTGGACTAGAACAGCATGTAAAAAAAACCCACACACCCACTTGGAAACACCCTTGACTTAATGATAACTGCCAGAGTTAACACTGACAAGTTTACAGTTATGGAAGTGTCCATATCTGACCATCACTGTGTGTAGTTTGACACCAGCCTTATGTTAACAGAGAACAGAAAACAGCCTGTAGTCAAAAAACAGGTATTAAATGACAGAGCTGAAGAAAAGTATAAGAACATGATGTGAGCAGTGACGCCTAACAACCTAGACTGTTCTTTAAATTCCATGGTGGACATATTTAACAACACACTATCATCTGCTTTGGATGTTGTTGCTACTTTAAGGGTTAAAAAAAAGTCAAATGACAGAATGTCCCCATGACTCAGTAACAGCACTGTCAGTCAAAACAAATGAACCTGTAGAATTCAATTCAATTCAATTTTATTTATAAAGCCCTAAATCACAACAAAGTCGTCTCACAGGGCTTTACAAAAACATAATCAACTACAGAAATACATTAAAAGTCCCAGGCATCCCCTGTCCTTAGACCCTCCCCCTGTCCTTAGACCCTCCTTCTCGGCAAGAAAAAACTTCCAAACCCAGTGGGAAAAAGAAGAAATCTTGAGGAGAACCACATTGAAGGACAGATCCACTCCCATGGACGGACAGGCTATAGATGAACGTCCATGTATAAATGCAGGAAGGGGGGGCTGGTCCAGACAGGCAGGGGCGGTGGTCCGGGGTCACAGGTTGGCACAGGCGAGATACTCCAGATCCTGTCGTCCATGGCTCCCGTGCAGGCACTGTCAGGAGAGCCACCACTCCCCCCAGGGGGGGAGGGGGGAAAGGGGACACCAGGTGACTAGTCATGAACAGACTTGGTATGAAAGATATGTTATAAAAATTACAGAAACAGGTGTGAGAGAGAGAAAGAGAAGAAAGAACTCAGTGTCTGTACTTCCCCCAGCATTCTAACTCCTAGGGCAGCCTAGACTGAACTGTGACTCATACATCATGTATACATGATATATGAGTCACATCATTTTTAACTAACCTGACCATAGTCTTTCTCAAACAGGAATGTTTTAAGCCTAATTTTAAATGTAGAGACTGTTTCCGCGTTTTTAATATCAAAGGGAAGATGGTTCCATAAGACAGGGGCCTGATAACTAAAGGCTCTAGCTCCTACTGTACTTTTAGAAACCCTAAGCCCTGCTCTGCTGTAAAAGCCTAAGGTTTCCTTCGATGTCACCGACTCTGGCCCCTGGATAACATAGAAGAGATAGAAGAGCTGAGAGAAAATGGAGAAACACCAAACTGGTAATTACCACCTATAATCAATCCATTCCAGTTACAAGAAAAGATTACTTCTCCAAAAATGATCACAGAGAATGCTGGGAATTCCAAAATATTATTCTCCACTATCGACAAGCTACTTAACACCACCCCACCCCCCTCCAGCCCTCTGCATCCAAGTGTGAGGAGCTGATTGTGTTTTTTAAAAACTAAATAACGTCACTCAGGTCCAGTATTAACTTCACCACATTAACAGATAGTGTCTACAGACCCTGTGCTGTTACCATGGCAACATTCACCTGCATTACATCAGCACAACTCTACACAACTGTCAGGGAATGGAACTCCTCAACCTCATGTGTCGACCCAGTACCCACTGCATTTTTAAGACAATATTTGACAGTGTCTCAGATCATTTATTACAGATTATAAACACATCTCTACTAACTGGTATTTTTCCAGATGCTTTCAAAACAGCTGTTATCAAACCATTACTATAGAAGCCTAACCTTGACACTAACGATTTGGCCAGTTTTCATCCTATATCTAATCTCCTGTTCATGAGCAAAGTACTAGAAAAGATAGTCTCTGCTCAAATAAATAACTATCTCAAAGAGAATAACATCTTAGAGGAATTCCCATCAGGCTTCAGGGTGTGTCATAGCACTGAGACCACCCTCACCAAAATTATTAGTGACCTCAGACTTAACTCTGATGCTAATAAGGTCTCAGTCTTGGTCCTCGTTGACCTAAGTGCTGAATTTGACACAATCGATCATGACATCTGATTAATCGTCTGGAAGAGCTCGTAGGTCTCTGTGACAGTGTACTACAGTGGTTCAAAACATATATTAGATGAAGACAGTTCTACGTCAGGCTTAGAGACCATGTGTCAAACAAATATGGCACATGTTATGGGGTTCCACAAGGGAGCTGCCTGGGTCCACTACTGTTCTCCTTATATATGCTACCGCTTGGAGATGTTATTAGAAACCATAATGTTAGCTTCCATAGCTACAGGGACGACACGCAAATATACATTTGTGCAGAACCAATGACGTCACATCCATCCATTCAATTACAAACTGACTTATGACAATAAATGAATGGATGAGCAGAAAGTTTCTGAAATTAAATGAAGACAAAACAGAAATTCTACTTGTCGGCCCTAAAGCAAAAAGAGAAATGCTGATGAGTAGGATGGGCAAACTCACCTCCTGGATCAAACCAGAAGTGACAAGTCTGGGAGTCACTCTAGACTCACTCTTAAACTTTAAGTCCCACATAAAGAAAGTCACCAAAACGTCATTCTTCCACCTTAGAAACACAGCCAATAAAACCAGTTCTAAATCAAAAGGATGCTGAAAAACTGGTCCGTGCTTTTCTCTCCAGCAGACTGGACTACTGTAATGACTCTTCACAGACAGACTTCAGCTGATCCACAACTGTGCAGCGAGGTTACTAACCAGAACCAAGAAGACAGAGCACATTGGTCCAGTGTTGGTTTCCCTGCACTGGTTACCACTAACCTACACAACTCATTTTCAAATACTACTGCTCACTTCTAAAGCCTTAAATGGAACAAGACCCAGTTCCATTTCAAACTCACTGAGCAGTTAAGTACAAACTAGAACACTAAGGTCACCCAATGCGGGCTTATAGTGACTCCCACATATATGACAAAGACAAGTGGGGACGCAGCCTTTGGTAACTATGCAGTTATGGAATAGAATTCCAAAAGACATCAGGGAAAACAGTTCACTGAGTAGATTCAAAACTCAATTAAAAACATTCTTATTTTCATCAGCCTTTGAAGGGAGATAAAGAATGGAGTCACAATTCTGTGACCCGTTTCTTTACATTCTGTATCTTTGCGTAGTCAAATAAAATTTTATCTGTAATTTTATTTCTTATTTGTGAAGCACTTTATTGACATTTCATGATCAGTTTATTTTGTACTCTTGTAATTTTATCTGTAATTGTATTTCTTATTTATTGATTTATTTCTTGCTTACAATCAGTTAATCAATGTGAAGCACTTTGTTGAAATTTTCTAATCAATTTATTTTGTGTAATGTACTTTTTCACCTTGTAATTTTTAATCAATGTGAAGCACTTTGGGCTACAGTGTTTGTATGAAAGGTGCTATACAAACAAAGATTATTATTATTACTATTATTATTATTATTATTATCTGTAGCACCCACCAACGTCCATAATATTCTCTGTAGTAACCCCTAATATCCCATTATATGCTCTATAGCGCCCCCTGACCTCCATAGTATGCTTTGTAGCACCCCCCAACATTCATAATATGCTCTGTAGCACCCCCTAACATACATAATATGCTCTGTAGCACCCCCTAACATACATAATATGCTCTGTAGCACCCCCTAACATACATAATATGCTCTGTAGCGCCCCCTAACATCCTGAAAATGCTCTCTAGTGCCCACTAACATCTATAATTTCCTCTGTAGCGCTCCCTGACATCCATAATATTCTCTGTAGCACCCCCTAACATACATAATATGCTCTGTAGCGCCCCCTAACATCCTTAAAATGCTCTCTAGTGCCCCCTAACATCTATAATTTTCTCTGTAGCACCCCCTAACATCCATATTTTGTTCTGTAGCGCCCCACCGACATCCATAATTTTCTCTGTAGCGCTCCCTAACATACATAATATGCTCTGTAGCGCTCCCTAACATACATAATATGCTCTTTAGTGCCCCCTATCATCCCTAATATGCTCTGTAGCACCCCCTAACATACATAATATACACTGTAGTGCCCTGTAACATCCATAATATGCTCTGTAGCGCCCCCTAACATCCTGAAAATGCTCTCTAGTGTCCACTAACATCTATAATTTCCTCTGTAGCGCTCCCTAACATCCATAATATTCTCTGTAGCACCCCCTAACATACATAATATGCTCTGTAGCGCCCCCTAACATCCTTAAAATGCTCTCTAGTGCCCCCTAACATCTATAATTTTCTCTGTAGCACCCCCTAACATCCATATTTTGTTCTGTAGCGCCCCACCGACATCCATAATTTTCTCTGTAGCGCTCCCTAACATACATAATATGCTCTTTAGTGCCCCCTATCATCCCTAATATGCTCTGTAGCACCACCTAACATACATAATATGCTCTGTAGCGCCCCCTAACATCCTTAAAATGCTCTCTAGTGCCCCCTAACATCTATAATTTTCTCTGTAGCACCCGCTAATATCCATAATATTCTCTGTAGTGACCCGTAACATCAATAATATGCTGTGTAGCACACCCTAATATCGCATATTATGCTCTTTAGCGCCCCCTAACATCCATAATATTCTCTCAAGCACCCCTAACATCCCATAATATGCTCTGGAGCGCCCTGTAGCATCCTAAATATCCTCTATAGCGCCCCCTAACATCCCATAATATGTTCTGTAGCGCCCCCTAAAATCATTAACATTCTCTTTAGCACCCTCTAACATCCTTAATATTCTCTGTAGCGTCCACTAACATCCTTAATAAGCTCCTTAGTTCCCCCTAAAATCCATAATATGCTTTGTAGTGCCCCCTAACATCCTTAATATGCCCTGTAGCCCCCCCTAACATCTATAATATTATTTTTTGCGCCCCCTAGTATCCCATAATATTCTCTGTAGCGCCCCCTTGCGTCACTAAAATGGATGTAACATGAAACATACACACATACACACAAGTAACAAGTAAAAGCTTGAATAAAAACATTTTAAATTGAATGAAGTGATTCAATCATTTAATTTAATTGTTAGACAAACACAAGAACTATAAGTGACAAAATAAATCCATACATAATTGAATAATTAATTACTTAATAAAATAATGTGTTGTTTTTCCTCAAATTAATCAACATTTTAGTCAACATTTATCTATTTAATTCCTATTTTAATATTTCTTTAATGATGTATTAATTTAATTTTGACACTCCACCAGCCCCAGCCCATCATGTGTGTAAACATGCACTGACCTTTGACCTCTTTTTCTTATTCTCAGTGGGATGCCATTAATGAAATGGACGAGTACTTCACCCCTATCCACACTTACCAGGTACTAAATTGACCAGGTACTAAACTGACCAGGTACTACACTTACCAAATACTAAACTGACCAGGTACTACACTGACCAAATACTAAACTAAAACTGTTTGATCCAGATCTGTCATTCAAATCACACATTAACCAAACATGCAGAACAGTCTTCTTTCACCTGCGCAACATTAGCCGTTAACATTAACAAATTTGTATGGATTAGATAAATATGATTTAAAGCAGCAGAGGGCTGCTCCTCTAATACCTATATCACATTCTAATCTTTGCACTAAGATACTGTGGTCAATGGTGTCAAAGGCTGCACTAAGGTCTAATAACACCACCATCCATATTAATCCATCATCAGCCGATAATAATAAGTCATTAGTAACTTTAACTAATGCAGTTTCAGTCTGTGATGAGCACAAAAGCCAGACTGAAACTGTTCAAATAAACTATTATCCTGCAGGTATTGGTACAGTTGTTTAACTATACCAGGCACTGAACTGAACAGGTACTACCCTGACCAAATACTAAACTGACCAGGTATTAAACTGACCAGGTACTAAATTGACCACATACTGAACTGACCAGGTACTACACTGACCAGGTACTAAAACTGACCAGGTACTACATTGAGCAGGTACTAAACTGACCAGGTACTACACTGACTAGGTACTAAACTGACCAAGTACTACACTGACTAGGTATTATACCGACCAGGGACTACATTGACCAGGTACTGATCAGATGTTTGTCTTCCAGGTGTGTAATGTAATGAGTCCCAGTCAGAACAACTGGCTCAGAACGATGTGGATTCAACGAGACGGAGCCAGAAGGATATACATTGAGCTCAAGTTCACGCTCAGAGACTGCAATAGCATGCCTGGTGTACTGGGCACATGCAAGGTAAAGTACTGGGCATGTGCAAGGTAAAGTACTGAGCATGTGCAAAGTAAAGTACTGAGCATGTACAAGGTAAGGTACTAGGCAGGTGCAAGTTAAGATACTGGGCATGTGCAAGTTAGTGTATTGGACACATGCAAGGTAGAGTAGTGAGCACATGCAAGGTAGAGTGCTGGGCATTTGCAAGGTCAGGTACTGGACACATGCAAGGTAGAGTACTGGGTACAGGCAAGGTAGAGTACTATACATGTGCAAGTAAGGTACTGTCAAATGTGAAAAAGTAATGAAAGCCTTTCAATGTTAAAATTTAAAAGAATTACACCATCTATTAAATTACATTGTAACGTTGAACACATGTGTTTCTTCGTTTTTTGTAGGAAACATTTAACTTGTTTTATTATGAGTCAGACCGAGCGCAAGGCCCTAACATCCGAGAAAACCAGTTCATTAAGATCGACACCATTGCTGCAGACGAGAGTTTCACTGGTGTTGACCTGGGAGTACGAAGACTGAAACTGAATACTGAGGTAAGAATGCTAACACTGAGGTATGAATGCTAACACTGAGGTAAGAATGCTAACACTGAGGTATGAATGCTAACACTGAGGTAAGAATGCTAACATTAAGGTATGAATGCTAACACTGAGGTATGAATTTTAGTATTGAGGTAAGAATGCTAACACTGAGGTATGAATGCTAAAACTGAAGTATGAATTTTACCACTTAGGTAAGAATGCTAACACTGAGGTATGAATGCTAACACTGAGGTAAGAATGCTAACACTGAGGTATGAATTTTACCACTTAGGTAAGAATGCTAACACTGAGGTATAAATGCTAACACTGAGGTATAAATGCTAACACTGAGGTATGAATTTTACCACTTAGGTAAGAATGCTAACACTGAGGTATGAATGCTAACACTGAGGTATTAATGCTAACCCTGAGGTATGAATGTGAACACTAAGGTATGAATGCTAACATTGAAGGGAGAATGCTAACACTGAGGTATGAATGCTAACACTGAGGTAAGAATGCTAACACTAAGGTATGAATGCTAACACTGAGGTATGAATTTTAGTATTGAGGTAAGAATGCTAACACTGAGGTATGAATGCTAAAACTGAAGTATGAATTTTACCACTTAGGTAAGAATGCTAACACTGAGGTATGAATGCTAACACTGAGGTAAGAATGCTAACACTGAGGTATGAATTTTACCACTTAGGTAAGAATGCTAACACTGAGGTAAAAATGCTAACACTGAGGTATAAATGCTAACACTGAGGTATGAATTTTACCACTTAGGTAAGAATGCTAACACTGAGGTATGAATGCTAACACTGAGGTATTAATGCTAACCCTGAGGTATGAATGTGAACACTAAGGTATGAATGCTAACATTGAAGGGAGAATGTTAACACTGAGGTATGAATGCTAACCCTGAGGTATGAATGCGAACACTAAGGTATGAATGCTAACATTGAAGGAAGAATGTTAACACTGAGGTATGAATGCTAACACTGAGGTATGAATGTTAACACTAAGGCTTGAATGCTAACACTGAGGTATGCTTGTTAACACTGAGGTATGAATGCTAGCACTGAGGTAAGAATGCTAACAGCAGCAGCAGTGTTAGTGTTAGCAACTGAACCCTGAGGAATGAATGCTAACACTGAGGTATGAATGCTAACACTGAGGTATGAATGCGAACACTAAGGTATGAATGCTAACATTGAAGGGAGAATGTTAACACTGAGGTATGAATGCTAACACTGAGGTATGAATGTTAACACTAAGGCTTGAATGCTAACACTGAGGTATGCTTGTTAACACTGAGGTATGAATGCTAGCACTGAGGTAAGAATGCTAACAGCAGCAGCAGTGTTAGTGTTAGCAACTGAACCCTGAGGAATGAATGCTAACACTGAGGTATGAATGCTAACATAGAGGTATGAATGCTAACACTGAGGTATAAATGCTAACACTGAGGTATGAATGCTAACACTGAGGTATGAATTTTACCACTTAGGTAAGAATGCTAACACTGAGGTATGAATGCTAAAACTGAAGTATGACTTTTACCACTTAGGTAAGAATGCTAACACTGAGGTATGAATGCTAACACTGAGGTATGAATTTTACTATTGAGGTAAGTATGCTAACACTGAGGTATGAATGCTAACACTGAGGTATGAATTTTACCACTTAGGTAAGAATGCTAACACTGAGGTATGAATTTTACCACTTAGGTAAGAATGCTAACACTGAGGTATGAATGCTAACACTGAGGTATTAATGCTCACCCTGAGGTATGAATGCGAACACTAAGGTATGAATGCTAACATTGAAGGGAGAATGTTAACACTGAGGTATGAATGCTAACACTGAGGTATGAATGTTAACACTAAGGCTTGAATGCTAACACTGAGGTATGCTTGTTAACACTGAGGTATGAATGCTAGCACTGAGGTAAGAATGCTAACAGCAGCAGCAGTGTTAGTGTTAGCAACTGAACCCTGAGGAATGAATGCTAACACTGAGGTATGAATGCTAACATAGAGGTATGAATGTTAACACTGGGGTATGAATGCTAACAGCAACAGCAGTGTTAGTTTTATCAGCAGTAGCAGCAGAGTTAGCAGTAGCAGCAGCAGCATTAGCAGCAGTTGCAGTGTTAGCATTATCAGCACCATTAGTATTAGCAGCAGTAGCAACATTAGCAGCAGCATTAGCACTAGCAGAAGCAGTGTTAGCATTAGTAGCATTAGCATTAGCCACAGCAGCATTAGCAGCAGCAGCATTAGCAGCAGCAAAAGCATTAGCTGATTGACTGACAGCTCCGTCCACTGGACTAGCAGGTGTTAACAAATGTTAGTAATTCGCAGGTATTAGGTTTTCCAGGTGGTCATAGTGAGCAGATTAGATGATGCTAATGCTGCCGCTAAAGTTTTCCACATGATTTCACAGAAAAGTGAGACTGAAGTGACCTTTGACCTGTGGTGTGGGGCTCCTCCCCCTGCAGGTGCGGGGGGTGGGGCCTCTGAACAGGCGGGGCTTCTATCTGGCCTTCCAGGACATCGGTGCCTGCATAGCGCTCACGTCCGTGCGTGTTTACTATAAACGCTGCGTGGGCGTGAACCGAAACTTGGCCGTCTTCAGCGACGTGGTGACGGGTGCTGACTCGTCCTCACTGGTGGAGGTCAGAGGTCAGTGCGTGGATCATGCGGAGGAGAGGGACACCCCCAAGATGTACTGCAGCGCAGAGGGTGAATGGTTGGTGCCCATCGGCAGGTGCGTCTGCTCCGCTGGTTTCCAGGAACATCGAGAAGCATGTGTCGGTGAGTTTGAACCAAACTTCTAGTTAGGGTTAGTTAGAGTTAATTAAGGTTTGTTAGGGTTCCTTAGGGTTGGTTCGGGTTAGTTAGAGATAGTTCAGGTTAGTTAAAGTTAGAGGATTAGTTAGTTTGTTAGGTATAATTAGTGTTAGCCAGGGTTAGTTAGGGTTATTTAGTTAGCTAGGCTTAGTTAGAAATAGTTAGGGTTTTTTAGAGTTAGTTTAGGTTAGTTAGGATTAGTTAGTGACAGGGTTAGTAGGGTTAGTTATGGTTAGTTAGAGATATTTTGTGTTAGTTATGGTTAGTTAAAGTTAGTATGGTTAGTTAGAGATAGTTAGGGTTAGTTAGGGTAGGTTAAGCTTAGTGAGGGTTAGTTAGAGATAGTTAGGGTTAGTTATAAAATTGAAATTTAATTGAGTTAGTTAGGGTTTGTTAGGGTTACTTAGGTTTAGTTGGGGTGAGTTAGGTTTAGGTAGTTAGTTATGGTTCATGAGGGTTCCGTAGGGTTAGTTAGAGATAGTTAAGATTACTAAGGGTTAGGGATAGTTAGAGATCATTAGGGTTAGTTAGAGTTAGTTAAGCTTAGTTAAATTCATTAGGATTAGTTAGAGATTATGAGGGTTAGGTAGTTAGATATGATTAGTTAAGGATAGGGTTAGTTAGAATTAGTTATGGTTTGTTAGGGTTACTTAGAATTAGTTATGGTTCATTAGGGTTAGGGTTAATTAGAGTTATTTAGAATTAGTTAGGGTTAGTAAGAGTCAGTTAGGGTAAGGTAGTTAGTTATGGTTAGTTATTGTTTGTTAGGGGTAGTTAGGGGTAGTTAGAGTTAGTTAAGGTTACTTAGGTTTAGAGTTAGGTAGGGTTAGGGTGTGCTAGAGTTAGTTAGGGTTAGTTAGAGACAGTTAGGGTTAAGGTTAGTTAGGGACATAAGGTTGTCAGGGTTTGGGTTAAAACTCTAGGGCAGAACATGTGACCCTGTGAACATTTGACATGACTAACCCTAACCTTCATTCTGTTCATCTGTTCACTTCCATTCACCTCCATACACATTCATCTGATTAATAAACAATTATTTTTATTTGAACATTTTCTCTTCAGTTGTGATTTAACAACCCTTGCCATGAGTCTACCCAACCTTCACCCCCAGTGACCCCCATGACCCAAGTGAGGATTAGGAAGCTTCAAACAATGAGACAAATATAATAATAATAATAATAATAATAATAATAATAATAATAATAATAATAATAATAATAATAATAATAATATAGTTCTTTTAAATGTGTTTTATTTTTGTAATGTTTTCATAAATGTTTAATAGTTTTGTTTACAGTCGTGTGTGTGTGTGTGTGTTTAAACTGGGTCGTTGTCTCCACAGTCATGCACACGAGAGTCGACCAGACAAGACACGAGATGAAGAAACTGAAAAAAATATAGAAGAAGAAGCAGAGTGTGTGTGTGTGTGTGTGTGTAGTTGTGTACATGAGCGTGTTAAAGTGTTTGTCCCCTGACAAAAGGTGCACATGGTCGACTGAGAGCACGGCATCATGGGTAGGAGTGTGTGTGTCTGTGTGTAGACAGAGGGATTGCGTGACAGGCTGTTAAAAGTGTCACAGGAGGAGAAAGCGTTTACCCCCCACCCCCACCCCCTAAGTCTGCTGGAGTTTGTGTTAAACTACAGTGATTGTGTGTTTTATATATATATATATATATATATATATATATATATATATATATATATATATATATATATATATATATATATATATATATATATGTATGTATGTATGTATGTATGTGTGTGTGTGTGTGTGTGTGTGTGTGTGTGTGAATCAATCAATTAAAGTTTATTTCTATCACTTATCATTCCTGGTAAATGTCACACATTATCGGCAGCTGTAAAATAAAATAAAATAAACCATAAATAATGGAATAATATGAAGGACTAAAAGTGACAAAATGTAATAAATATATACATTATTAAATAGTAAAACTCTTCATCCATCAGTTGAAGTAAATATAAGCGTGTGTTTGTCTCTTGTCGCTGTAGTTGTTTCTGGTGAAGGGAAGAAATATCTGCTGTTCACTTCATATGTGAATCTGTTTGTTACTGTTTGTGGACTGAGTCACTTCTATTAAAACTCCTCCCATTTTCTGTGAGTAAAGGACTTTCCCCGTTGCAATGGAAACCAATCATATATTTATTTTTTCTTGTACTGTTAAAAATAAGTGAGATACAGCAGTTTTAAAACCACTGAACTCACCAAAATGAAGCAAATCTGTTAGTCTGTCAGTCATGTTAAAGCCCCGCCCACAGTGTTTGTCAATCATGTTAAAGCTCCTCCCACAGTCTTAATTGTCTGCAGGTGTTTCATAGTGCCAGGAGCACTGTTGCCATGGTGATGAGCAGTGGCGGGAACTTCAAAGGGCAGACTCATAGACAGCTCCACACTCTGTTACATGGAAAAAATAGGTGTGAACATACTGCCGAACTACTGCCATTTTTGGTAAAAGTGTAAATAATTGTTGAAAACAAAGTTGATGATGAGTGACAGGAGGGTGTGAGGAACAAGTACATGTACTTTTTATGTGTGTACTGTGAAAAATAAGTGAGTTAGAACAATTTGAAAAACACTGAACTCAACATGAGACAGAAATGATTTTTCCAATAGAAGTCTATTGACAGAAATCCCTGACATCATCCCAAACAGGTTCCTGTCATTTCACTTTAAAAAGAGCTAGATCTTCAAACCCTGGTTTGTTTGAATTCTCACAACCATGGCAACATTTGTGGAAAAGATTGTTTGTCTACTATTTATGGTTTTGCCGTGAGGACGAGTTATTGAGACATTTTTCAGCTTAATTTTTTCTTCTCTCGTGCTCTAGCGATGACATCACCCACTGATAAAAAGTCAGATTTTGGTCTTTTCAGGGTGGATTTACTGAGTTCTCTATCGACAACCGTAAATCACACCCTCATGACAATCACATCCTAAAGACACCACAAAAATGACTGTGTTTGAAAGTTTCAATGAAGTCTGTGCCACAAAGTATGAAGAAGCACGAGTGTTTTTGTCAGTCCCATTAAGAATGAATCGAGTTTTATTTGGTATAATAATGCGACATCTGTACGATATATCGGAATTATGAGACCACACGTGTAATCTGTGGGACAATCTGAAGAATTTTTCCTGCACAATGCTACAATGTATCATTTGGGAGTTATAGCCACATAAACATGGCCTAAAGCATTTCAGATGGACATTTTTTTTTTGCATTTTATACAAAATCCGTGCAACATAATGTCAATCCTGATAGATAGCACATCTATAAAAACCAGGGTGCACATTTCAGCATGAAAATTGTTTACCTATTTACAATGGTGCGGGCCACATTTTTTCCTAAAAGTCATAATAATAAATACAATGAACAATAAAGCCCTGTGTCTGCAATGACATGCAAACACACAGGGAATAAATAGTAACACTTGTGTTGGTTCAGTCTGTTTGATATGAACTGAAGAGGATTAGTGTGTGTGTGTGTGTGTGTATAGATAAGGCTGGTCCAATCACAACACAGATTCTAGTAAAGTTTGAAAACAGCGTGTGTTTGACTGATATGATTCACTGAGTTATTATCACTATAACACACACACACGCACTGGTCAAGGGGCCCATGCCTGGTCCAGGAGGAACACCATCACAGGTCTCAAATTCATTATTTTCAGGGTCCTCCAAGGGACCACGCCACTACCCTCGCAGTGCTATCTCTATTCATTCCATGTATGGGTCTAGTGGTGCTTCATAGTCAGGGGAGGTGGGGCTAAAAGGTTGTCTTTCAAATGCTCTGTACTACAACCAATCAGTGTAATCTTTAGGATGACATAGTTAGAGCGCCGGAAAGTTGACGGAGGAGTCTGGAGAAAGTTAGGAATGACTAAACAAAATGGTGGATTATGGAGCTGAACGACTGTTGTCGCTTCTGTAAAAAGAATTTAAAGATTGTTGACGTTTTCTCACATTCTTCACTCATCTGTGATAAAAGGAAATCTACACCTGTTGTTGTTCTTCTTCTATGGTTGTTTACACTTCTTTCTCTACCAATCATTGAAACTTTGTTAGGCCCGCCCTCTGACTCTATACTTCACTGTGATCCACAAACAGTGACAAACAGATTCCACATATGAAGTGAACAGCAGATATTTCTTCCTTTCACCAGCCACAACTCCAGTGATCGGACAAGAGACAAACACATGGGTTACATTTCCTTCAACACCCTGACCTATGACCCTAACCCAAGCACACAGGTTACATTTCATTCAGTTGATGGATGGAAGTCTAGTTTTTATTATTATTTTCCTACAGTGTAAATAAACACAGTTACTGTACGTGTGTCCTGTGCTATAGCCACCATGTGTCTGTGTGTGTGCGCGTGTCTGTGTGTGTGTGTCCCACTTACACAGCTGATCCTCACACACCCTCATCCATCACTCCACACATTCACTGACGTGTTAGCATCTTCATTCTATCCCTGGAGACTGAACTGAGGAGCCTGTGGTAAAGTTTGTCACTGGATTTTTGGAGCGTGCTCAGTTTGTTACAAGGTCGGTGGCATGCGAGGTCTAGGACGACTTCCTGATGTTCATCAGCTGTTGGACCAGAACATTTAAAACTATTTTTAACCC
The DNA here is from genome assembly GCA_020466265.1 of Siphamia tubifer. Lineage (NCBI taxonomy): Eukaryota > Metazoa > Chordata > Actinopteri > Kurtiformes > Apogonidae > Siphamia > Siphamia tubifer. The sequence goes on from JAIVEL010000024.1 coordinate 4,914,024, forward strand.
TCTGAATGGATTTTAACCATGGGGGTTAGCTTTGGCATTAGTCTGTGAATGGGTGAATGTGAGGTTAATATGGTAAATAGACTGCACTTATATAGTTCTTTTCCACCTTCATGGTGCTCAAAGCGCTTTACATTAGCCTCTCATTCACCCATTCACACACACACTCATACACCAGTAGGTTTCTAAGGTCAAAGGTCAGTCCTACTGGGGGCCTAAGCCAGGGTTCAGTGTCTTGCCCAAGGACACTTCGACATGTGGACAGCCAGAGCTGGGACGCGAACCGCCAACCTCTCGGTCATTGGGCGACCCACTCTACCAACTGAGCCACAGCTTTAACCTTTGACCCTAACGACCCACTCTACCAACTAAGCCACAGCCGCCCCTAATATAAAGTGTGTGAATGTGTGTATGTGTAGTATTGAACTGGGATAGGATTAGAATAGTTGGTGATTTGAACATACATGTTGATAACAACACTGACTCTCTTAGTAATGCATTTAGTGACCTACTAGACGGATTAGGCTTTATCCAAAATGTTAATAAACCAACCCACATTCACAGACACACCCTCCATCTGATCTGAACATTTGCTGCTGAAATGAGTGACCTGGTTGTTTTTACCCATAATCCCATACTCTCAGATCACTTTTTAATGACCTTCCAGGTTTTGTTCGAGGATATTTCTACCTCAGTGATTAAAACACAAATGAAAAGGATACTATGTGACCATGCTGTCTCAAAGTATAAAGAGTTAATTCAGTCACTATTTGTGTCTATGTCATGTGATTATGTAAAGGACACATTTAGTCCCAGTATAAGTGATGAGTTAGTCGATAGTACCATGCTCACACTACAAACTACTTTAGATACAGTCGCCTCCTTAAGTTAAAAACTACTAAGGTTAGATTAACCTCCCCATGGTACAACGCTGACACTCGCTCCATTAAACAAACAACACGTAAATTAGAGGCAATGGCACCGATCCAATTCAGAAGATTCTTTCAATGCCTGGAAAAATATGTGACTAAAGTATAATCCATCTTTGCGTACAGCCAAAACTAGATATTACTCATCCATAATAGAAGAAAACCAGAATAATCCTAGATTCCTGTTCAGTACTGTAGCCAGACTGACAAACAGGCACACCTCCGTGGAACCAGTTATTCCATCCACGCTCCATTCTGATGATTTCCTGCAGTTCTTTAACAATAAAATATCAACTATTAGAGACAAAATAGACACATTTCTCCCAAATATTAGATCAGAAAAAGCAGTGGTTTCAAACCTAGGCCTTTTTATAAATCCCTCTGTAACACTAAATAATTTCACCACTAGACCAAACTGATGTCATATCTATTATCATGTCTTCCAAATCATCACCTGCCTCTTAGACAATGGCGCAAAGAGGGGGTATGCACTATACATGGTGCATAGGGGCGCACCGCCAGAGGGGGCGCCAAAAGAAAGATGGGATAAAATATATTCTTGCGCTCTTAACCTCTTCCACCCTGAGCCTATTTTCATAGAAAAACACCTAAAAAAACATACCCAAAGTAAATGAAGAATTGCTCCACAATCCACAGGTTTATATGGATGTTCTTTGTATCTATGGACATCTACAGGCTTCACACAATCTATTCCCATTGTCTAAAATAGTGTAGCTACTACTATGACTGAATAAACTGGAATAAACTAAAACATACATTTGAATTTTTTGGTCTCGCCTGAATGTATTATTTATTTGACAAAAGAAAACACCCTGCTAACAATGATTCCATGAATATAGACACTATTGATCACCTTCAGTAACTCCTTTCCAACACAGGAACAAAAGTTGATAGAATTAGAGCAAAGGACAAAGCCTCCAGAAAGGTTTAAGTCAAGATAACACCAGGCGGACAGTGCATTTGGCACAGTTTGGCACATTGTTGTGCCAAACTGTTCCAAATACATTATTTTAATTTTCTAGTAAAATCTGTCTGGAAAATACAACTCATATCCATTACAGAAGTTTATTACTGTCTACTGGAGCTTTTAGAAATGAAATTTACCTTGTGTTTCATCAACTTCTACCTTTGTGCACAACTAAAATGAATAAAACCATATAAACATGGATTATTTTGTCTCCAAATGGAGTAGTTTTATTATGAACTTACTCCAAACAATATAATAATATATCAATAATAATAATAATAATACACTTCAGTAAAAATCTAATATAAAGTTGAACAAATGTGCAAAAATATATGATAAATTAAATTACAATAAATATAAATATCAAAATTAGTGCAAATTTACTAAACAAAATAACTAATACAAACATTCAAAACACAAACAATTGCAATAAAGTCTAAAAATGTCCATGTGTTATCATCAGGTGGGGGCTGGTTTATCATTAGGTTGGGGGGGCTGGCAGCAGACTGAACTGGTCCATGTGTTTCTGCAAAAAGCACTTTTATTTGTGTGTGTCATCCTCCTACCTATGAAAAATGAAGACAATCATGATTTGAGACTTTTTCCTTCTCATGAAATGATAGAATGTTATTTATTTTTGACAGAGAAAGTGAATAAATCCTCAAACAATCATTGATTAATTATAAACTTATCTACTTATGTGTAGAAATAACAATACAATGAGAAATGAGACTGAAAAAATACTACTATAGTCAACAGTGTTAGCATGTGTATAGTATAAAATGTAGTATTATTGTTATTATTATTAGTATTAGTTTGTAAAACAGATATCAGTAAGATACAACAACTTACTGGGTAGATGTTCATCCTGTTTTGAGTTCATATCCACAGTCAGATCTCAGTCACATGTTGAACATTCAGCTGCTTCTCTGTTGTTTACATGTTAGCACGCGGCTAACATGCTAGCTTCACAAAGCTTACCAGTAACAGTCGGGAAAATACACTGTCACTCACTGTTACTCACTAAAACTCTCTAAAATGACTTAAAACTACGAGTAAAGTCGGGAAATATAACTATAACCGGCACACAGATGTCTCTGCCGTAGCGTGTGTGTCCCAGGCCAGTATGTGCATGCGCCCGACGTGCGCAAAGATGCCAACCTTTCACCTTTTACGCATGCATTTCCTGTCCAGAGGGAAATGTAGTTTATGGAATGTGAGGTGTCATTGGATTCAGGAGAATCTCCTCTTTCAAACGCCTACAAACATGGCCGCCTTATCCCTCGCCAGAATAAGATATAAATGAATTAATAGCAGGTATCGGCGATTAAAAATAACTTATATTTCACCACACACACATTAAAGATCATGTTTAAAGGTGACTTTTATCACTAAAGTACACTTTATATGTACTTTTATTAACATTAGGGTCTTAACTTTGAGTAAAAGTTGAAACAAATTTCCATTGTCCAGATTTATTATATGTTAATAATTAATGAAAAATTACACAATTTTCTCGGCCCACGGGTGGGCCGAGAAAATTGTGTAATTTGGCTAAAGGAGTTAATGAACTATTGTCAAAATATATTTAAAATATAAGGCCTGGCCACTGGTAAATTTGCAAAGTGCTATGAAATCAGCGACATTACTGTGGTGGGCTCCCTCAATCGCCTTAAGGCTTTTAGTGATTGTAAACTCCAGTTAAGGGAGGGGGCGCTGCTGAGGGTTCACTTTTAGTAGCGATTTGGATAGTTGACATTGACGTGGTGAGGCGTGTTTAGAAGAAAGATAGAGAAGGCAAAAAAGTTGTCAGGTGCACAGTGTAGGAAGAAGAAAAAAGAAAAGGAGAAGGCGTCTGAGGGAATGCGGCACAAAAAGCTGAAATGGATGAAAGACAGCAACAGGTATGAACTCATTTACAATGAAACAAATGAAAAATGAAAACAAAGCTAACGTTAGATGCTACTGGCTAACATAACTTCGTTGGGTCACACAAACAGAAATTGTAGTGAATGGTGATTTCATGCTGATGCACACACAGTTAGCTATAGGTAAGGATTTACAAACTATTTGTCATATTGATTGTTATGTGGGGCGGCGGCGCGCATTAGCCTATGTATGAAACGACGTTCGGACTAGCATCTGATATGATTCATGATAATCACTTCACTAACAGTCGGATGAAAGTAACGTTACATGCAGGTCACCGAACAATAATACCTGACATTAGGTGGACCTTTCTATTGTCATGAGTGTTTTGGTTTGGAGTTTGTGGCTGCGTAGGCGACATGATGTGTGTGAAATCAGATGTAAAGATGTACTTATTTATTATCTTTAACACTACTTGCTCGGTCTGACATTTTCATGAATATCACTAAGAGCCAGTGTTGGGAAAGTTCACCTTGATTAGGAACTAGTTCAAAGTTCAGTTTAAGTTAGTCAATATGAATTAGTTCAGTTCATCGTTCATTCTTCCAAATTATCAACTAGAAGTTCATGGACCCCAAAATGAACTTTTTCGTTCTTTTTTGTGTTATTGTAAACGAATTATTTACCATTTCTGACGTTATCCTGTAGTCAAAAAATCAGGGGAAAATGCCGCCCCTTCAGGGCGGAAGTAAGTACCTTATCCCAGGGTTAACTTCCCTCTGCAGGTTCTTAGAACACAAGGAGTGGTTTCACTGAGTTTAGTTTACAATGTTTATTTCCATGAACGGGACAACACCTGCTCCGGTCACTGGTCACACTCTGTACATTTATGTCACAATTCAGACACCAAGGCTCAGGTGCAGACACAAAAACCAGTGGATCAGAGTTAGGAAAAATTATTTATTTCTTTTAGAACAACACAAAAGAAGCCTAGAGTAAGGGTACAGTAACTCTCCCAAAAACACAAAACCAAAATACAGAATACAAAACTTAAAGAGCAGCAAAAGGCTGATACTACCAGAATAAACAGAACTAAGGATGCAGCGACAACTAGACACAGAATGCTGGAAATAATTTTTACCAAAAGAAAATCAGGATTTAAACTAGCAAACCAAAACCACCAAAACTGCTACCAATACACGAAACTAAGTTAACCACAAAAACAAAACACTGAGTACTTAACCAACCGGGACGCAAAGATCAACACTTTCAAGCAGGGCATCAAAGGAGAGGGGAGCTGAGCGGAGAAGCGGGTAGGACAAGGATTTCTGTTACAGGTTTCAGGTGGATTTCCAACAGGAGTGGTTTACGGTCCGGCGTCGAGTTGTGGAATGAGTCTCTTTAAGTACTGAGCCAATCAAGGCTAAACCCACCTCAGCTGAAGTGACAAGGAATCTCTTCCACCTGTTCACAGACCCAAGAAAAACAAAAAGAAAAAGCAAGGAACGGAGTCTGCCACTAGGTCGAGCCAGAGGGCATGACAATTTAACTCTTTTTCTCCGCTCCCAAAAACTCTCTGCACCCCTCTCTCTCTCGCCCCCCCTCGAATAATACAAAAATGACATGCTGTGCTGTGTGTGGATGTTCGGAACTGTCCCTGAACGCATCGTGAGAGTTGCAGCAGCTGAGACGACACGGCGTCGCGTCTGGTGAGCGTATTGTTTTCCTCTTTAACTTTGCTAGCCTAGCTTCCCTTAGCATGGCTAGTTCTCCTTCTTCTTGTATTTTCTGCTCAGTGTGTTGTATGTACAGTGAGTCCCCTGCCTCCTTTACTGAGGATAGCAGTAGTTGTTGGAAGTGTAGTTTAGTATCAGGGTTGGAGGCCAGGGTTTCTGAGTTAGAAGCACGGCTCTGCAGCTTGGAGGCTAATGCTAGGCCTAGCTATAGCGAGGTAGCTGCAGGGACCGCGGGCCGTGCTAACAGCAACAGGAGCGTGGCTAGCCCCTCAGCAACCCCCGTGCAGCCGGGAGAGTTAAAAGATCGGTTTGTGACAGTATGGGGGAAGCGTGGTGCTAAACGCACAAACGTAGCGCACCAAGAGCTTCACGTCTGTAGCAGACCCCATGGCACCGCACCGGCTTAACCAGACACTCTCTTCATTGGCAGTTCTATTCTTAGAGACGTGAAGCACCCAGTGGTGTCTGTCAGGTGTTATCCAGGGGCCAGAGTCGGTGACATTGAAGGAAAACCTTAGGCTTTTACAGCAGAGCAGGGCTAGCTTCCGCCGCATCGTGATCCACGCTGGTGGTATCAATGTCCGACGGAAACAATCAGAGGTTCTTAAACTGAACATAGCATCGGTGTGTAAACTTGCTAAGTCGATGTGTAACACCGTAGCATTCTCTGGACCCCTGCCCAATTTGGCCAGTGATGAGATGTACTCTAGGTTCTCATCATTTAACCGCTGGTTGTCTAGGTGGTGCTCAGAAAACGATGTTGTTTTTATAGATAATTGGCGTACATTCTGGGGAAAGCCTGGGCTCATTCGCAGAGATAGCATACATCCCACTTGGGAAGGTGCTTCTCTCTGAGCACAAAATGTGGCTACCAAATTCAGCCTGTCAAAATGACAATCCAGAGTGCGGGCCCAGGTGCAGAGTCATAGAGTAAAACACTTCTCTGTGCATCCACTTTACTCTGAGCTGTCACAAACCCACCATGTAGTAAATAATAGAAAGACTGTGTCTATTCCTTGTGTAGTTAATAATAAACCCCGTATAGTTAAAAATAAACCTAATATTAAAAAACCTATAGGAGTGAGATCAAATAATTTAATAAAAATAGTTTTAAGTAATAATCAGATTAAAAGAACACCTAATAATTTTATCCAATGTGGACTAATCAATATTAGGGCAATTTCTTCCAAATCTTTGTTAATAAACAATCTAATTAGTGATTACAAAATTGATATTTTAGCTCTGACTGAAACCTGGCTGCAGCAGAATGAATATGTCGCATTAAATGAATCCACGCCACCAACACATGTGAACTATCACACAGCCAGAACCAGTGGCCGTGGTGGAGGAGTGGCAATAATATCTCACTCCAGTTTAGGTCTTAGCCCTAAAATTAATCATAAAACTAATCCCACTTACCACTCCTTTGAAAGTCTAGTTTCATCCATTACTTTCCCCAACTGCAGAAACCAAAAACCAGTCCTTTTTGTCATAGTCTACCGCCCTCCTGGCCCTTATTCACAGTTTTTATTAGAAGTCTCTGACTTTCTATCCAGTGTAGTGTTGAACTGGGATAGGATTATAATAGTTGGTGATTTGAACATACATGTCGATAACAACGCTGACTCTCTTAGTAATGCATTTAGTGACCTACTAGACGGATTAGGCTTTATCCAAAATGTTCATAAACCAACCCACATTCACAGACACACTCTCGATCTGATCTTAACACTTGGTGTTGAAATTAATGACCTCGTCGTTTTTACCCATAATCCCATACTCTCAGATCACTTTTTAATGACCTTCCAGGTTTTGTTTGAGGATATTTCTACCTCAGTGATTAAAACACAGTTAATTCAGTCACTATTTGTGTCTATGTCATGTGATTATGTAAAGGACACATTTAGTCCCAGTATAAGTGATGAGTTAGTCGATAGTACCATGCTCACACTACAAACTACGTTAGATATAGTTGCCCCCCTCAAGTTAAAAACCACTAAGATTAGATGAACCTCCCCATGGTACAACGCTGACACTCGCTCCATTAAACAAACAACACCTAAATTAGAGGCAATGGAGGCGATCCAACTTAGAAGATTCTCTCAATGCCTGGAAAAATAGCTTAATAAAGTATAATCCATCTTTGCATACAGCCAAAACTAGATATTACTCATCCATAATAGAAGAAAACAAGAATAATCCTAGATTCCTGTTCAGTACTGTAGCCAGACTGACAAACAGACACACCTCCGTGGAACCAGTTATTCCATCCACGCTCCATTCTGATGATTTCCTGCAGTTCTTTAACAATAAAATATCAACTATTAGAGACAAAATAGACACATTTCTCCCAAATATTAGATCAGAAAAACCAATGGTTTCAAACCTAGGCCCTTTAATAAATCCCTCTGTAACACTAAATAATTTCACCACTGTAGACCAAACTGATCTCATATCTATTATCATGTCTTCCAAATCATCACCTGCCTCTTAGATCCAATTACAACTAAACTCTTTAAAGAGATTCTGCCCCTAATTATTAGCACTGTCCTAAATATAATTAACACTTCATTAATTACTGGATATGTGCCACAGTCATTTAAATATGCTGTTATTAAACCAATTAGACCCGATTGTAGGACACAGCCAGTGTGCCTTTTACGAAGGACCGCACAAGGGTTAATATTAAAGACGCCGACACAGTCTCTACATTTAAAATTAGGCTGAAAACATTCCTGTTTGAGAAAGACTATGGTCAGGTTAGTTAAAAAATTATGTGACTCATATATCATGTATACATGATGTATGAGTCACAGTTCAGTCTAGGCTGCCCTAGGAGTTAGAATGCTGGGGGAAGTACAGACACTGAGTTCCTTCTTTCTTCTCTTTCTCTCTCTCACACCTGTTTCTGTCATTTTTATAACCTATCTTTCATACCAAGTCTGTTCATGACTAGTCACCTGGTGTCCCCCCCCCCCTGGGGGGAGTGGTGGCTCTCCTGACAGTGTCTGCACGGGAGCCATGGACGACAGGATCTGCAGTGTCTCGCCTGTTCCTACCTGTGACCCCGGACCACCGCCCCTGCCTATCTGGACCAGCCCCCCTTCCTGCATTTATACATGGACGTTCATCTATAGTCTGTCCGTCCATGGGAGTGGATCTGTCCTTCAATGTGGTTCTCCTCAAGATTTCTTATTTTTCCCACTGGGTTTTGAAGTTTTTTCTTGCCGAGAAGGAGGGTCTAAGGACAGGGGATGCCTGGGACTTTTCATGTATTTCTGTAGTTGATTGTGTTTTTGTAAAGACCTCTGAGACAACTTTGTTGTGATTTAGGGCTTTATAAATAAAGTTGAATTGAATTGAATTGAATCTATGATAATGCTGTGTTTTGATACCATTTTATTCCTTATAGGACTCAATAATTACAACGTGATAAGAACGAAATATGACCTACTTAAGAACGCAGTTCAATAAATGCCACAATAACCGCGTTCACAACTTCCCGTTCATTTGGCAAAAGTGAACGAGTCGTTCACGTTCGTTAAAAATATGATATAGTTTGTGAACAATCGTTCACTGAACACGTTCAGGTACAACACTGCTAAGAGCAGGCTAAGCCAATATGACCTACAATGAATCTTCTTGACACAATACTACCCTAGGCCTATTCCTTTATTCCCTGCCAGAGGGAACATTAGCTCATGCCCAGATGTAACTAGAGAATCACTTCAATATAATGGTGTTTAAAATAGACAGTTTTTTTTGTTGTTTTCTAATTGTGATATTTAAGAGTAGACTGCAACACACAACAATGTGTAGTTATTTAGTGAACTAATGCATGTTTCAACCAGGCCTATGTGTGTAAATCAACTGTATTTTATATAACAATTTTATTCAGGTGTGAGGATGGAGATGGAGCAGGAAATGAAAGGGGAAGTAGCAGGTAGGTCTAATACGAGGTGGAAGTGTAGGGCAGTCACTTAGATGTTCTGAATTTAATGAACTGTTTTATTATGAATGATGAGGCCGACTGGTAAGACTGAATCAGATAGATGTGTAACGTGCTGAAAGTCTGCAAAATCATTAAGCTGATTGTTTAATATGAGCTAGTGGACAAGACATGAGGGAGAGAGAGGAGACATCAGCAGGCAGAGAGCAGGTGGAGGAGACATGAACCGGTGGAGAGCAGGAGGAGGAGACAGGAACCGGTGGAGAGCAGGAGGAGGCCCATGATGGCATCAGGTAGGGATCATTTTAGTGTTAATTACACAAAATCAGACCTAATTCAGGGTGGTTGAGAGTTATTCACAGGTGTTTTTACTGTGTCCTTTTGGAAAATGCTAGATCAGAGAGTGATGGAGAGCAACTTGAGGCAGAGGAAGAAGTGGAGGTGGAACAAAGAGGAGCTACTAGGGACAGAACTTTGCCACAAGACCCATCTGAGTGGCCTGCACCACACGAGATAGGGGACACTCTAAGACAGATAATGGTAGAGGATGGCCCACCGAAATGTCCTGATGGGCCATACCCTAGGGCAGAGAAAAGCAAAAGGTGCTTTTCTAAAGCTTATTTCTCTTGTGTTTTGTCCAATGGTGAAAAGGTATGTAGGATTGGTTATTGTACTCTAAAAGTGCAAACAAAGTCTACTGCTTTGCTTGCAAGCTTTTTGGTGGAGCTAAAGTAGTAGATAAGCGCCTTGTTGTAGGGTACAGTAATTGGCAGTGCCTTTCAAATACCCTACAGTCACGAAATCAGCAAGTCTCACATCAATGCTTATCTCATATGGAAGGAGCTAGCTGCCGGTTTGCGCACAGGGAAAACGATTGATTATGATATACAGAGGGCACTGCAGCGTGAAAAGGCACACTAGAGAGGTGTGCTAACAAGGGTGGTGGGTTGTATACTCTTCCTGACCGAAAGAAACCTTCCTTTGAGGGGAAAAGATGCAAAATTAGGCAGTCCAAAAAATGGACATTTCCTGGGTTTTCTTGAGGTCTTAGCTAGATATGACCTGATTATGGCTGCACATTTCCAAAAGGTAGCCTCCAAAGAAACAACAAGTTACCTGTCATGGTGCACACAGAATGAGTACTTGCTGAATGTGTACTTGGAACAATTTCCACTCAGATAAAAGCCTCCAAGTACTTTGCAGTGGAACTGGATTGCATACCTGATATTTCAAAACAAGAGCAGGCCTCTGTAATTATTCGTTATGTACACACAGACGAAAACAAGAAGGCAACGATACATGAGTCCTTTGTGGGTTTTACCGTTGTAAGAAATACCACTGGGCAAGGCCTCACTGACACCCTGTCAGCTGTTGTAGATGGTCTGGGGTTAGATCTTGCTAACTGTAGGGGCCAAAGTTGTGATAATGGTTCCAATATGAGAGGAATACACAAACGTGTTCAAGCCCTAGTGCAACAGAAATAGGCTCTGTTTATCCCCTGCTGTAGTCATAGTCTTAACCTTCTGCTATTTGATGCAGCCTCTTCAAATAAAGTGTGTCTGACATTCTTTGGAACACTACAAAATTGATGTTGCATACACCCAAAAAAGTGTGTAGTTGCACCCCTGCTCTTAGATCCAATTACAACTAAACTTTTGAAATTCTGCCCCTAATTATTAGCACTGTCCTAAATATAATTAACACTTCATTAACTACTGGATATGTGCCGCAGTCATTTAAATATTAACCCAATTCTGAAAAAGCCTACCCTAGATCCTGACATTCTTGTCATGCCCTCTGGCTCAGCCTAGTGGCAGACTCTGTCCCTTGTTTGTTTTTTTTGGGGTTTTTTGGGGGACTGTGAACAGGTGGAGGAGATTCCTAATCACTGCAGCTGGAGTGACTTTGGCCAAATCACTGTTATTGTTTGTCAGTATTTAAGGATGAGTCAGACCACAACTCGAAGCCGGACCGTAAACAACGTCTGTTGGAAACCCTCCTGTATCTTTAACTCAACTAAAAGCCAATCCACCACACAGGCAGTGCTGTGATTTCTTGAGACCTACTTCTTGCACTCAGCTGTAATCCAAGTCCTTACCCACCTCTCTGCTCAGCTCGCCTCTCCTCTGATACCTTGTCTGTATATTTTGATCCTCACTTTTCTGTTGGTTGTGTGATCCAGTTTAGCTCAGTTTTGTGTTGAGTAATTGGTAATAGTTCAGGTTGTTTGGCATTTTAGTTGCACTTCTGATTTTTTTAAAGTAGAGATCCAGCGCTCAGCATCTTGTTTTTGCTGCTTAGTTAAGTTTTTGTACTGATAGTTCAGCATTGTTGTTGTCTGTGCTGCTCCCTCAGTTAGTATTTGTATTTTGGTATTTATACTGTCATAATTCCAGTGCCCCTACTTTAGGGTGATTTTTGTTTCTTTCTGAAAAAACTTTTTTTTCCCACATTATACTTTTCTGTTCAGCTGGTCTTTTGTGTGCACCTGAGCCTTTGTACCTGAATCGCGACAATACGGTCTGGCCAAGATGAGTTCAGCAGACAACATGACTGACCCTGATCAGACCACCCCATTTTCTGTTATTCAGCAGACCATGACAAATCATGATTTTCTTTTAAACAGACACAGTGAATTATTAAAACCTTTGGTTAAGAGTACCACCACTTTGATTAGCCAGGTTTCTCAGTTAACTGGTATGGTTACCTTGTTAGCTAATCAATTGACATTCCCTGTTGCCAATCAGGTCGCACCTCCTCCTATTCCCCATGTTATTTCCTCTCCTTCCCAGTTAGCTCGGGAACCATCTGTTCCAGTCCCTGAATGTTATGCTGGGGACTTAGGTTCTTGTCGAGCTTTTCTTTCCCAGGTCTCTTTGGTTTTTGCGCTCCAGCCATTATCATACATTACTGATATAGCTAAGATTGTGTATGTAATTGGGTTATTGAAAGGGCCTGTAAGAGACTGGGGAGCGGCAGTTTGGGAGAGACAGGATGCAGTTTGCAATTCGTATATTGCTTTCATCAGTGAGATAAAGAGCGTTTTTGACCATCCCGTTCAAGGCAGAGATGCAGGAACATGACGAGCCACGTTGAAGCAAGGAACCAGGAGTGTGGCTGAGTTTGCAGTGGAGTTTAATACCTTGGCTGCAGAGAGTGTGTGGAATGATGTCTCTCTTCAAAGCATATTCTACGCTGGACTCAGTGAAACCATGAAGGATGAGATGGCCAGACAAGATGATGTCACAAGCCTTGATTTATTCATCACTCAAGCAATCCGCATTGATAACCGGCTTCGGGAAAAAAGACGGGAGCGGGGTCAATGATCATTTTCAGCAGCATCTCACCCCTTCAATCAGAATCTACAATCAACCCTCGGTCGCTGAACCTGAACCCATGCAGATCAGTCAAGCCCTCATGACCCCTCAAGAAAGAGATCAGCGTCGGAGCACAATTTCATGTTTGTACTGTGGGAAACTTGGACATTATATCGCTAACTGCTCGATACGACCAGTAAAAGGACAGGCTCCCTGTTAACAGGGGGAATACGGGTGAGCCGGACCACAACTACTTCCTCCCAGCATCTCCAAATAACGACATCCCTCTGTTGGCAGACACAATCAGTTCCATTTTAAGTCTTGATTGATTCTGGAGCAGAGGAGAACTTCATTTATAGCCAGTTACTGGCTACTGAACTCCTTGACACCCCCGTTGAAGCCCAATCCCTGAACGGTCTTCCCCTGGCCCAAGTCAGCTGTCGTTCTGCCCCAGTGAAGTTGGTCTTGGCTGGTAATCATCACAAAACCCTTATGTTCCACATCACTGACCGCTCAAGTCCATCCATTGTTCTTGGCTATCCCTGGTTGAGAGTACAGAATCCCCAGATAGACTAGGTCATGAATGACATCCGGTCTTGGAGCCCACATTGTCATGCTAAATGTCTCCATGCTGCTTTGACCCCTACAGCCTCTGACTCTCACCCATCACCAGCACCTATTGAGCTGTCGAAGATTACCACTGAGTGTCATCACCTCGTCCAAGTTTTCAGCAAGGACGACGCCCTCTCACTTCCTCCCCATCGTCCTTGTGATTGTTCTATTGACCTTCTCCCTGGTGCTACTTTACCCAAGAGCCGCTTGTAGAACCTGTCCAAGGCCAAACAGCTAGCCATGGAAGATTACATTCAGGAATCCTCGACTGCAGGGTTAATCAGGCATTCTTCCTCTCCCAATGGTGTAGGGTTTTTCTTCATAGACAAGAAGGACAAGACGTTACATTCCTTGCATCGACTACTGTGGTTTAAATGACATCACCATCTAAAATATCTACACTCTACCTCTCATCAACCCAGCATTCCCCTCATTATATGGTGCTAAGATCTTCATATACCTTGACCTCAGGAATGCCTACCACCTGATTTGGATACGACACGGGGATGAGTGGAAAACCGCCTTCAATACTCCTCTGGGACACTTTGAGTATTTGGTAATGCCGTTTGGTCTCACGAATGCACCAGCTGTATTCCAAAACCTCATTAATGCTGTTCTTAGGGACATGATCAATAGATTCATCTTTGTTTACTTAGATGATCTTCTGATCTACTCCCAGTCCCCTGAAGAGCACAAACAGCATTCCAACTAGTCCTTGAGCGCATTTTGTAAAACCGTCTATTTGTGAAGGCAGAAAAGTGTGAGTTCAATTCCACAACCACTACCTTCCTTGGTTTCATCATCTCACAGGGAGAAATTAGCATGGAACCTCTAAAGCTATCGGTAGTAAAGGAATGGCCAGAACATTAAAGCCGCAACCAACTACAGAGGTTTTTGGGGCTTTGCAAATTTTTACAGGAGGTTCATCCGACAACTACAGCAAGGTAGCTGCCCCTCTCACAGCATTGACCTCCACCTCTTGACCCTTCTTCTGGACACCAGAAGCTGCTCAAGCTTGCAAGTCCTTGAAGGAGCGTTTTGTGTCTGCTCAAATTCTGATCCAACCAGATCCAAGGCTCCAGTTCATTGTGGAGGTGGACCCATCTGATAGAGGGGTAGGTGCAGTGTTATCCCAGCACTCTCCAGATGATGGCAAGCTCCGTTCATGTGCGTTTTTTTCCCGTCGCCTATCAAAATGCAGCAGCAAGATTATTAACAAGATTATTAGCAAGATTATTAACAGGATCTAATAGAAGAGAACACATCACCCCTGTGCTCCAAACCCTGACCCCTGACCCCTAACCCTATCACCCCTGTGCTCCAAACCCTGACCCCTAACCCCTAACCCTATCACCCCTGTGCTCCAAACCCTGACCCCTGACCCTATCACCCCTGTGCTCCAAACCCTGACCCCTAACCCTATCACCCCTGTGCTCCAAACCCTGACCCCTAACCCTATCACCCCTGTGCTCCAAACCCTGACCCCTAACCCTATCACCCCTGTGTTACAAACCCTGACCCCTGACCCCTAACCCTATCACCCCTGTGCCACAAACCCTGACCCCTAACCCTATCACCCCTGTCCTCCAAACCCTGACCCCTAACCCTATCACCCCTGTGCTCTAAACCCTGACCCCTAACCCTATCACCCCTGTGCTCCAAACCCTTCACTGGCTACCAGTTGAGTTTAGAATTAAATTTAAAATCCTCCTCCTTACATATAAAACCATTAATAGTATGGGTTAGGGGTCAGAGGTCAGGGGTTAATGGTATGGGCCCCTCTTATCTTAAAGATGATCTGGTTCCGTACCAGCCCAATAGAACCCTTCGTTCTCAGAATGCAGGTTTATTGAAAGTTCCTAGGGTTTGTAAAAGTACAGTAGGAACTAGAGCCTTTAGTTGTCATGGTTACTGTCTGATGGAGCTAGAGCCTTTAGTTACCATGGTTACTGTCTTATGGAATCATCTTCCCTTTAATATTAAAGATGCAGAAACAGTCTCTACATTTAAAATTAGGCTGAAAACATTCCTGTTTGAGAAAGACTATGGTCAGGTTAGTTAAAAATGATGTGACTCATATATCATGTATACATGATATATGAGTCACAGTTCAGTCTAGGCTGCCCTAGGAGTTAGAATGCTGGGGGAAGTACAGACACTGAGTTCTTTCTTCTCTTTCTCTTCCTCACATCTGTTTCTGTCATTTTTATAACCTATCTTTCATACCAAGTCTGTTCATGACTAGTCACCTGGTGTCCCCTTTCCCCCGTCCCCCCCCTGGGGGGAGTGGTGGCTCTCCTGACAGTGTCTGCACGGGAGCCATGGACGACAGGATCTGCAGTGTCTTGCCTGTGCCAACCTGTGACCCCGGACCACCGCCCCTGCCTGTCTGGACCAGCCCCCCTTCCTGCATTTATACATGGACGTTCATCTATAGTCTGTCCGTCCATGGGAGTGGATCTGTCCTTCAATGTGGTTCTCCTCAACATTTATTCTTTTTCCCACTGGGTTTGGAAGTTTTTTCTTGCCGAGAAGGAGGGTCTAAGGACAGGGGGAGGGTCTAAGGACAGGGGGAGGGTCTAAGGACAGGGGATGCTTGGGACTGTTCATATATCTCTGTAGTTGATTGTGTTTTTGTAAAGCCCTGTGAGACGACTTTGTTGTGATTTAGGGCTTTATAAATAAAATTGAATTGAATTGAATTGTTTAATTAGTTATTTTTCTTTAGTTGTTTATTAGTTACTTTTTTAGTTGTTCCATTTATTTTTTCTTTTGTTGTTTCATTACTTATTTTTCTTTAGTTGTTTTATTAGTTATATTTCTTTAGTTATGTTATTACTTATTTTTCTTTAGTTGTTTCATTACTTATTTATCTTTAGTTTTTAAATATCAACAGAATCTGAATCAAAGGAAAACGAAAAACATCAACTTCACGATCACACGCTGGGGAAAAATCAAAGAATAAAAACAAACTTTAATAAAAAAGTGAAAAGTTCAGAAATAAAATATTTATGAACTGAAGGAAAATCTGTTAACTAACCATCATTGTCATGATCTTCATCTGTTAACTGACCATCATCTTCACCACCATCATCATCATGAACATCATCTTTTTTTTTTGCAGTGTTTAGTGGATGTGGTGCCTTTTCCCATGGGCACCCCCCTAGATAACAGTTGTTTTCTGCACATGCTCAGTTCATTCTGTTTTAAGCTGTGAGCTAAAACATGCTTCCATGGTGTGTGTGTGTTTCCACAGCATGCGACTATGGTTCATATAAACCTTCAGCAGGAAACTCTCTGTGCAGTAAATGTCCTCTTCACAGTCAGTCAGAAAGTCGAGCTGCAGTTTTCTGTCCATGTCAACAAAACTTCTACAGATCTGCTGAAGATTCTCCTGCTGCTCCATGTTCACGTAAGTATTATATATATATTTATATGTACATAAAAATTGAGGTAAATGTTTTTCTTTCATTGGATTATTCATTAGCTGGGTCTGTGGTAAGTAGAGGTATCACTACTATATATATATATATATATATATATATATATATATATATATATATATGTCTGATTGAAAGAAAATTCTATTTATAAAATGAAACTGAAACCCATAAAAACACACTTTACGTAATGTCATCCCATTGGCTATGAGGGAGCTACCCATGACACTTTTGGTGACCTTTGACCCTCATTCATCACAGAGTTCATAAAAGACAGAGTTACTGCTGCTCCTCAAGTGCACCCACCCTCACCCTGCACTCACCCTGTGACAGAATGTGTAAACTTGTACTTCCTGTGCTGCAGGTCCTCCTACGGCGCCGGTCAATGTGATCTCATGGGTCAACGGAACGTCTGTGAACCTGGAGTGGGATCATCCTGCGGATGCTGGCGGTCGTAGTGGCCTGACATACACCATCCTGTGTCTGAAGTGTTCGGGAGAAGGAGGCGCCTGCGAAGACTGTGCTTCGTCTCCAGGAGGTGCCGGCGCGGTCAAACCCGGCGGGTCGGCAGCACTCGGCGTCGGCGTACGAGGGGGGGGGGGGGGTGGAACGTTCAGGCTCGGCAGTGGTTCGTTTCATCCCACAGCAGACCGGGTTGACAGAGCCCCGGGTGACAGTGCTCAACCTGGTCGCCCACACCAACTACTCCTTCAGGATCCAGGCCACCAATGCCGTGTCCCACCTGAGTGCCGAGCCCGCACCTTTCACCGCTGTCAACATCACAACAAACCAGGCAGGTAGGGTTTGGAAGAAGTCACACCCACTATCTTAAAGGGATACCCCCCCCCCCGCCCAGGTCATATTGAGTGTATCCCCACAGTCTCCCCCCAGGTCATACTGAGTGTGTCCCTACAGTCTCCCCCTAGGTCATACTGAGTGTGTCCCTACAGTCTCCCCCCAGGTCATACTGAGTGTGTCCCTACAGTCTCCCCCAAATCATATTGAGTGTTTCCAAACTGTCCTCCCCGGGTCGTATTGACTCTGTCCCCACAGCCCCCCCAGGTCATATTGAGTGTGTCCCCACAGTCTCCCCAGGTCATAGTGAGTGTGTCCCCACAGTCTCCCCCCAGGTCATACTGAGTGTGTCCCTACAGTCTCCCCCCAGGTCATACTGAGTGTGTCCCCACAGTCTCCCCAGGTCATAGTGAGTGTGTCCCCACAGTCTCCCCCAAGTCATATTGAGTGTTTCCCAACTGTCCTCCCCGGGTCGTATTGACTCTGTCCCCACAGCCCCCCCAGGTCATATTGAGTGTGTCCCCACAGTCTCTCCAGGTCATAGTGAGTGTGTCCTCACAGTCTCCCCCAAGTCATATTGAGTGTTTCCAAACTGTCCTCCCCGGGTCGTATTGACTCTGTCCCCACAGCCCTCCCAGGTCATATTGAGTGTGTCCCCACAGTCTCCCCAGGTCATAGTGAGTGTGTCCCCACAGTCCCCCCAGGTCATATTGAGTGTGTCCCCACAGTCCCCCCAGGTCATAGTGAGTGTGTCCCCACAGTCCCCCCAGGTCATATTGAGTGTGTCCCCACAGTCCCCCCAGGTCATAGTGAGTGTGTCCCCACAGTCCCCCCAGGTCATAGTGAGTGTGTCCCCACAGTCCCCCCTGCAGGTCATAATGAGTGTGTCCCCACATTCCCCCCTGCAGGTCATATGAATGTGTCCCCAAGCCCCCCCCCCCAGGTCACAGTGAGTGTGTCCCCAGTGTCCCTTGGGGATCAATTTGACACACTCACTTTGACCTTTGACCTTGGGGGCATATCCCTTTAAACTTCAAACACGTGCATCTGTAATCCTAACTCGTTTCAGTTGTGTTGGTCACGGCAAAAACACAGCAGGACTTTTCTGTCCGACCATAAAACAAGTTCAGGAAAAGCTTGATCTCATTTCAACAGTTTATTCAGGTCACATGTCAAGTATCAATGCCAGCGCTGCTGTCATTGGACAAGAGCTCCTGCAGGATGTCCTGCCCTGTCTTGGTTGTTGTCGTTATCTTTTTTTGCTGTTGTCGTCATCATCAGTTGCCGTGGTTGTTGTCGTCAACATTCGTTGCTGTGGTTGTTGTCGTCCATATTCTCCAAAATAATTTCTTCTTCTTCCTTCAGTTCAACAGTTCATTCACTTTCATGAGTTTAAATAATAAAAACACTGGTTTTGATCTGATCTACTGTGAGACCCGGGTTAGTACACCTTACTACAACTGAGTACATGTTAGTACACCTTACTACAACTGAGTACATGTTAGTACACCTTACTACAACTGAGTACATGTTAGTACACCTTACTACAACGTAGTACATGTTAGTACACCTTACTACAACTGAGTACATGTTAGTACACCTTACTACAACTGAGTACATGTTAGTACACCTTAGTACAACTGAGTACATGTTAGTACACCTTACTACAACTGAGTACATGTTAGTACACCTTACTACAACTGAGTACATGTTAGTACACCTTAGTACAGCTGAGTACATGTTAGTACACCTTAGTACAGCTGAGTACATGTTAGTACACCTTAGTTGTAGTAAGGTGTACTAACGTGTACTCAGTTGTACTGAGTACACATTAGTACACCTTAGTACAGCTGAGTACACCTTAGTACAACTGAGTACATGTTAGTACATCTTAGTACAACTGAGTACATGTTAGTACACCTTAGTACAACCGAGTACATGTTAGTACACCTTAGTACAGCTGAGTACATGTTAGTACACCTTAGTACAGCTGAGTACATGTTAGTACACCTTAGTACAGCTGAGTACATGTTAGTACACCTTAGTACAGCTGAGTACATGTTAGTACACCTTAGTACAGCTGAGTACATGTTAGTACACCTTAGTACAACTGAGTACATGTTAGTACACCTTAGTACAGCTGAGTACATGTTAGTACACCTTAGTACAGCTGAGTACATGTTAGTACACCTTAGTACAGCTGAGTACATGTTAGTACACCTTAGTACAGCTGAGTACATGTTAGTACACCTTAGTACAACTGAGTACATGTTAGTACACCTTAGTACAACTGAGTACATGTTAGTACACCTTAGTACAACTGAGTACATGTTAGTACACCTTAGTACAACTGAGTACATGTTAGTACAGGTTAGTACAGCTGAGTACAGGTTAGCACACCTTAGTACAGCTGAGTACAGTTTAGCACAGGTTAGTACAGCTGAGTACAGGCTAGCACAGGTTAGTATAGGTTAGTACAGTTGAGTACAGGTTAGCACAGGTTAGTACAGCTGATTACAGTTTAGCACAGGTTAGTACAGTTGAGTACAGTTTACCACTGTTTAGTACAGGGTAGTACAGCTGATTACAAGTTAGCACAGTTTAGTAAAGCTGAGTACAGGTTAGTATAGTTTAGTATAGGTTAGTACAGTTTAGTACAGGTAAGTACAGGTTAGTACAGCCGATTACAGGTTATCACAGTTTAGTACAGCTGATTAGAGGTTAGCACAGGTTTGCGCAGTGAAGTACCGTTTAGCACAGGTCAGTACAGATTAGTACAGGTTAGCATACGTTAGTACAGCTGAGTACAGGTTATAACAGGTTAGCACAGGTTAGTGCAGGTTTGCACAGGTTAGTACAGCTGATTACAGGTTTGCACAGGTTAGTACAAGTTAGTCCAGCTGATTACAGGTTAGAACAGTTTAGCACAGTTTAGTACAGCTGAGTACAGGTTAGTACAGGTTAGCAAAGTTTAGTACAGGTTAGCACAGGGAAATTAGCCCTATGTTTGTTTAAACGAGTGCAATTCCATTAGCTAGGTAACATCACCTGGTAACAATCAACTTGTTAACATCAGCTGGTTAGCATCATCTGGTAGTTAACTTTAGCTGATTAGCATCAGCTAGTTATCATCAGCTGGTTAGCATCAGCAAGTTAACATTAGCTGGTTAGTCAAATCTAGCTAACATCAGGTGTTCCTCCTTAGCGCCCTCAGAAGTCGTGTCAGTGCGACAGCAGAATATCAGCCAGAACAGTGTGACTCTCCTCTGGAGTCAACCACACAGACCCAATGGCATTATTCTGGATTACGACATCAAGTACTACGAGAAGGTAGGTAAAGCTCCACAGCGCTCCTACACTACATCTCTACAGCGCTCTATCAATACGCGTCCACAGCACTCTAACATTATGATTCCACAGCGCAGGAGAATAAAGTACTGATACCGAAAAACTCTAATGCAGTACAGTAGAGGTTTACATTTATTTCTTGTTTTTTAGGACCATTCAGACTATACTTATTGTTACTCTTTGTATTTTAGGACCATACAGACCATACGCATTAATACTCTTTGTGTTTTAGGATGATTCAGATGATAATTATTCTTACTATTTCTACTTTAGGACCAAGCAGACCATACTTATTAATACTCTTGGCATTTTATGACCCTACAGACCATACAAAATTTTAGTTTTTGTATTTTAGGACCATGCAGACCATACAAATTTTTACTCTTTGTATTTTAGGGCCATGCAGACCATACAAATTTTTACTCTTTGTATTTTAGGACCATGCAGACCATACAAATTTTTACTCTTTGTATTTTAGGACCATGCAGACCAAACGTACTTACTCTTTGTGTTTTAGGATCATACAGACCAGACTTATTGTTATTCAATGTGTTTCAGGACCATAACGACCATACTAATTCTTACTCTTTGTATTTGAGGACCATGCAGACCATACTAAGTCTTAGTCTTTGTATTTTAGGACCATGCAGACCATAGTAATTCTTTCTCTTTGGGTTTTACGACTATGCAGACCATACTTATTCTTACTCGTTGTGTTTTAGGACAAAGCAGATCAGACTTATTCTTGTTCTTTGTGTTTTAGGACCATGCTGACCAGACTTATTCTTACTCTTTTTTAGGACCATACAGACCATACTAATTGTTACTCTTTGTGTTTTAGGACCATGCAGACCAGACTCAGTCTTACTCTTTGTATTATAGGACTATACAGACTATAGTAATTCTTACTCTTTGTGTTTTAGGACCATGCAGACCATACTTTTTCTTACTCTTTTGATTTGAGGACCATGTAGACCATACTAATTCTTACTTTTTCTATTTTAGGACCATAATGACAAGACTTATTCTTCCTCTTTGCATTTTAGGACCATTCAGACCATACTATTTCTTACTCTTATTATTTTAGGATCATGCTGACCAGACTTATTCTTACTCTTTTTTTAGGACCACGTAGACCAGACTAATTTTACTCTTTGTACTGTAGGACCCTACAGACCATATTAATTCTCACGCTTTAGATTTTAGGACCCTACAGACCATATTAATTCTTACTCTTTGTATTTTAGGACCATGCAGAGCAGACTTATTCAACAGTTAAATCTAAAAACACCAATCTTAGGGTGTTTGGACTCAAACCAGGAACCTCCTACATCTTCCAGGTCAGAGCTCGAACTTCAGCTGGATGTGGACAATTCAGCAGTAATGTGGAAATACACACACTGAAAAAGGGTAAGTAATTCCCACCTCTTTCACATTAGGTCCCACCCCTTTCGCCATTGACCTGTATTGCTAAGCCCCGCCCCCTCTCCTTTTATTTGCAGTTCCTGTTCGCTACAACATCATGACCATTGTGTGGATCAGCTCCGCCCTTGTCTCCACCCTCCTCGCCTTTGTGGGTGTGGTCTTCTGCAGGAAACGGCAAGGCCGCACTTTACCACAAACACTTCCCTGCACTGCTTTGTGTTGCAATTCACTTTACTTCACTTTTATTATTACCGTAAATTCCGGATTACAAGCCGCTACTTTTTTCCTAATCTTTCAACCTTGCGGCTTTTTCAGTGATGCGGCCAATTTATGTAATTTTCCTAACGGCCGCCAGAGGCGCTCGAGTAGAAAAGGTCAGATTTAGACCGGTGGAATATATGCGTAGAGGAAGACTGAATGAAAAAGGAGGGGCGGAACAAACGCGGGGTGACGGGTTTAAGTGGGAGCGGTAAAGTTGACGGACAGGTGTACAGGGGGTAAAAAGTTGCTTAAAGAAAAACCCGCGGCGGTGTGTGAGAGAAGACAGAGGCTCGACCAGACCCTGTGGATTATTTTTGCACGTTGGCACGGAGGAGTTTGACCTGAACTCTCTGCCAAAGAGAAAGTTATCGCTGACTCTGCGATAGATGAGGCGAGGCGGCGACCAGCCACCTGTTTGTGGATGCGGCGACCAGCCACCTGTTTGTGGATGCGGCGACCAGCCACCTGTTTGTGGATGCGGCGGACATTTTTCCCTCCCTTACCTTTGGAAATATACACTTTTTTTTCTTGGATTACTTTCAACGGGACCTGGACTCTGCAGGTCTGCATCAAACCTTAAGTATCATTTTCCGTTCATTTTGCCGGCTGTGATTTTTGGACTGTGGACTTTAACCCTTGTGCGGTCCTTCGGGTCAAAGAGAGCCGGTGGTTCACAAATGTACCTTTTTATACGTACTGTAGGATGCCATTGCTTACTACTGAAAACACTAATATATCCTTGGGGGGTGGGGTGATGAGTCTATGGAACTGAACTTTGGAATCTGGGTTTTTAAGACCCGATTGTAGGACACAGCCAGTGTGTCTTTTACGAAGGACCGCACAAGGGTTAATGAAGGACATTCAGTTTCATTCGCGGGACTTGAAGTCGGGTTTGGGTTAATTTTGTGTTTGTGTTACATGTTTTAATGTGGGCACATGCGGCTTATATACAGGTGCGGCTTATATACAGGTGCGGCTTGTGTATGTACAAAATCGGTTTTCCTCTTAGAATGAGGTGGGTGCGGCTAATAATCAGGTGCGCTCTATAGTCCGGAAATTACGGTAATTTGAATTCACCTTTAATCACTTTTGTTACTAATTTGTATTCAGTATTATTCAGTATTATTCACTTTATTTCACTTTTTCACTTATATACACCTTCATTAACTCTCATTAACTTTCATGAACTTTAATTTACTTTATTTAACATTTAACTTTAATCTGTGTCTGTGGTTTCAAACCCAGTGGGTTTTTTTAACACACACTTTATTATCTGTTATTATCAGTTATTAGTCATTATTATCTTTATTATTCATTATGTATTAGTAGTTAATATTATTTGTTATTAGTTATTATTCGTCATTGTCGTAGTCTCCCGCTTATCTGGGTCCCTGTTGTGGGGGCAGCAGGCCCATCAGTGAAGTCCAGACTTCCCTCACCCTAGCTACCTCAGCCAGCTCCTCCAGGGGAATCCTGAAGCATTCACAGGCCAGCCGAGAGATATAATCCCTGCAGCGTGTCCTGGGTAGGCCCCAAGGTCTCCTCAAATTGAATACTTTACCTTACTTTTACCTTACCTCCCGGATGGACATGCCTGGAACACCTCCTCAGGCGGCATCCTCACAAGGTGACCAAGCCACCTCAACTGGCTCCTCTTGACATGGAGGAGCAGCGGTGCTACTCCCAATCCCTCCCGGATGTCTGAGCTTCTCACCCTATCTCTACGGCTGAGCCCACCCTCCCTGCGAAGGAAACTAATTTTGACCGCTTGTACCTGTGACGGCTGTGGCTCACTTGGTAGAGTGGGTCGCCCAATGACCGAGAGGTTGGCGGTTTGCGTCCTGGCTCTGGCTGTCCACATGTCGAAGTGTCCTTGGGCAAGACACTGAACCCTGACTTAGGCCCCCAGTAGGACTGACCTTAGACCTTAGAAACCTACTGGTGTATGAGTGTGTGTGTGAATGGGTGAATGAGAGGCTAATGTAAAGCGCTTTGAGCGCCATGAAGGTGGAAAAGCGCTATATAAGTGCAGTCCGTTTACCATTTACCATTCTTTCAGTCATGACCCAAAGCTCATGACCATAGGTGAGGGTCTGAGTGTAAACTGACAGGTTCACCTTCTGGCTTAGCTCCTTCTTCACCACAACAGATTAGTATAGCACCCACATTACTGCCGATCCCGCTCCAATCCACCTGTCGACCTCCCGCTCCATCCTTCCGTCACTCGTGAATAAGATTGAAGTACTTAAACTCCTTCACCTGAGGCAGGACCTTCCCCCCGACCCAGAGAGGGCACTCTACTCTTTCCTGGGCGGCTGTGGCTCAGTTGGTTACACAGACCAAGCTCTTGCTCCTTTTGTATAGGGACTGAATGGCCCCCAGTAGGAAACCATCCACCCCATACTCCTGGAGCACCCCCCACAGGATACCTCTAGGGACACAGTCATACGCCTTTTCCAAATCCACAAAACACATGTGGACTGGTTGGGCAAACTCTCATGTCCCCTCCAGCACCCCTGTGAGGGTAAAGAGTTGGTCCACTGTTCCGTGTCCGGGATGAAAACCGCATTGATCCTCTTCAATCTGAGGTAGGATCACCAATTGTACCCTCCTTTCCAGCACCCTGGAGTAGGCCTTACCAGGGCCTTACCACAATAGTTATAACACACCCTGTCACTCCAGAGGCACTGCCCTCAATGTCCATGCAATGTTGCAGAGACATGTCAACCAAGACAGTCCTACAAGATCCAGAGCTTTGAGATACCCAGGGTGGATTTCATCGATCCCCGGGGCTCCACTGCTGTGGAGTGATGTCACCGCCTCAGCGACTTCTGCCCCAGAGATCGATCAATCAGTCTCCTGGCTCTGATTCCATCCCGGAATGTATGTAGGTGGGATTGAGGAGCTCCTTGAAGTATTCCTTCCACCATTCAATTATATCCTTGGTTGAGGTCAGCAGTTCCCCACATACACTGTAACAGATTGCCGCCTTCCCCCCCTAAGGTGCTGGACGGTTTGCCAGAACCTCTTTGGAGACAATCGGTAGTCTTCCTCCATGGCCTCACCAAACTCCTCCCACGCTCAAGTTTTAGCCTTGGTGACCCCTGCCACCGCAGCCTGCTTGGTCTGCCGGTACCAGTCAGCTGCTTCCAGAGACCCACAGGACAGCCTAGCCTTGTAGGGCTCATTCTTCTGCCTGATGGCTCCCCTCACCTCTGGGGTCCACCAGCGGCTGTAGGTCTGATTATACAAAGGGCGGCTGTGGTTCAGTTGGTAGAGTGGGTCGCCCAATGACCGAGAGGTTGGCGGTTCGCGTCCCGGCTCTGGCTGTCCACATCTTGGGCAAGACACTGAACCCTGACTTAGGCCCCCAGTAGGACTTACCGTAGACCTTAGAAACCTACTGGTGTATGAGTGTATGTGTGAATGGGTGAATGAGAGGCTAATGTAAAGCGCTTTGAGCACCATGAAGGTGGAAAAGCGCTATAGAAATGCAGTCCATTTACAACTACAAAGTCGATCATCGACCAACGACCTCAAATGTCCTGGTGCCAAGTGCACTGATGGACAGCCCTATGTTTGAAAATGGTGTTAGTTATGGACAAACTGTGATTTGCACAGAAGTCCAATAACTGAACACCACTTGGGTTCAGATCAGGCAGACCGTACTTCCCAACTACCCCCTTCCAGGTCACGCTGTCATCGCCCACGTGGGCATTGAAGTCCCCCAGTAGGACAATAGAGTCCCCTTACGGTGTGCTTTCCAGCATATACTGCAGTCAGTACCTGTTCCCCCACCAAAAAACGCAAGGAAGCAACCTTTTCGCTCACTGGGAAAAATCCCAAATTACAGGTGAATAGCCTGGGTGCTAACAAAAAGCCAACCCCTGACCTCCGCCCCTCCCCCAGGGCAATTGCAGCAAAGAACAAGGTCCAACCCTTCTCAAGGACTTGGGTTCCAGAGCCAATGTTATATGTCGAGGTGAGGCCGCCAATGTAATGGTAAATGGTAAATGGACTGCGCTTATATAGCGCTTTTCCACCTTCATGGTGCTCAAAGCGCTTTACATTAGCCTCACATTCACCCATTGTGACGGAGCAGCACCGTCACTGATTGCAGGGAGAGCAAACACTGACACACACTGACACATACTGATCTTCCCATTCAAACTACACACACATACACACACCAGGTAGATTGCAAGGGTGCACACTTGCCAGTCTACTGTGACATTTACATTACTCACCTTACTCTGTGTGTTTGTGGGCTTCCTAGTCCAAACTGAGCCACACCCCAAGCACTGGTTATATAGTGTCAGGAGATATGATGTCATGATCAGGTGACAAGGGCAGGTGAGGGAAATAAGCCTGATGGGAGGGACTGGAGTATTTATAAAGGGCCTTTTGAAGGCTGATAGGGAGGGATGGCAGAGTGAGCCTGGTTGCATTGAGGGTAACAGCCACTCTGGGCTTTCAAGATGTAAGCAGCATTTTGAGCAGTATTCACGTAGAAAGAAGTTTGTTTTCTGTTATCAAACAGTGTTTTTTGTTTTTGTTTGTTTTTTTCCTTTTTTGTCTGTAAATACTTTATTTCTTGGAAAAATGCACTTTTTGGAGCTGGTGAACAAAATAAAGACACATCTTCACAATATCTGCGACTATGCCATTGTTTGAGGTTACGGGCTAAAGAGGAACCCCGTCACATATGGTGTCAGAAGTGGGATGGCTGGTCGCAGGAAGATCGTTCACCTTCCAAGTCGGCGGACTGGGCTGTGCTCTCAGCAGCAGGGAGAGGCTGCATTAGTCGGGGCTGATCCAGCATGGGAGACTGCAGCTTCTACATCAGTGTCATCAACAGAGGAGGAAGATGGACCTCTGCCCACCCCGGCCTCATCTGGTGCTTCAGGAGAAGAGCTTGTGACCATGATGAGGGACTTCCTGGCTGGGCAGAAGAGGTGAGAGGAGGGTCTGCTGGAAGTGCTTCAGAGCCTGAGGGGGTCACTTCACCCTGCAATTCAGCCCTCACAGTCAGCTGCAGCTCTGAGACCTGCAAGTGCGACACCCAGTACAATGACTGCGAGCAGGCAAGGGCTGGACCTGCCAACACCACCACCTCGTCACCGGGTTGCAGACAGGTCAATGCTGCCCTCACCCCAGTCAGCTGATTCTGGCTCCCGATCTGAACAACTGAGACCAGAATGGAGACATTACTCAGATCCAAAAATTCCTCCATATCAGATGGCAGAGGACATTGAGAACTATTTGTTGCGTTTTGAACGCATTGCCAAGACATGGCAGTGGCCAGAGACTGAGTGGGCGTGTTGACTGATTCCTCTCCTGTCGGGGAAGGCTTTGGAAGCCTACACAGCCATGGATGAGGACAGGGCTCACTGTTACAAAGAACTGAAAACTGCCCTGCTGACCAAATTTGACATTTCCCCGGAGACATACAGGCAGCAGTTTCGAGCCACCTCAGTCCCAGCTGGTGAAACCCCCACTGAGACCTAGAATAGAATAGAAGCTTTATTTGTCATCACACAAATGTAATGAGATAGGGACAGTCTCATTCAGTGCAGCACATGTAAGATAAGATAAGATAAAAAGATTAGTACAAGTATATAAAAACATTAAATATAAATATAAGTGCAGAACAGACAGTGAAGTTGTCTAAAAGATAAAAATAAATATATTGCACTGCATAAAAGATATTGCACTGTATATAAGATATTGCACGCTTGGAATCATCGCACATAGGCTCAGTTATGGGGAGCGTGAAGTCTGTGGGATCTGTCCATGATGGACAGATCCCAGAGTCCCATCGCCTGAAGGGACTCTACCGCCGCTGGATTCGACCAGAGCAACATTCAAAGGAGGAGATTGGAGAGACCCTTATCCTGGAACAGCTTCTTCGTGTCCTTCCTCCAGATGTGAGAACCTGGGTGAGGGAGCATGAGCCGACTGAGGGGTTGGCAGCTGCCAAGCTGGCCCTCCAGCACCTGAATGCGCGGAAAGGAGCTTCGGCTGTCCGAGTCAGCAGTGGTGGACCGCGACCTGCTTTCCAAGCTACACAGACCAGACCAGACAAGGGGGCTGCCAGCCAGGAGCATCCAGGTACCAACTACACCGTCTCAGCTCATCAAGTGACTGGCAAGAACTTTGTTTGCTATTACTGCCAGCAGCCTGGCCACAAAGCCTCAGTGTGTCCCCTTCGCAAGGCTAAGCTCACAGGTTCCTGTTATGCACCCCGAAATGAGATGGAACCTGATAAGGATAGACAATTAAGACAAAGACTTCCAAAACTGTCACTGTAAATGGCCAACAGGTGTCTGCTTTATTAGATACTGGTAGTTTTACCTCACTTGCAAAGAAAAGTCTGGTTCCTGTGGGTTTGGTGGACTATGGCAGCAAGACAGACATTATCTGTGTTCATGGGGACAGTCATGCCTACCCTACAGCCGAAATAACTGTTGTTATTGATGAACAATCTTATCTGTTGACTGTTGGGGTGGTTGAGCATCTGCCAGTAGATGTTCTTCTGGGGGTGGACTTCCCTGTCCTGTTGGACTTATTGCAAGGGGAAGAAAAATCCTGTGGGGAAAATGTTACTGAGTGTGTTTCTTGTCCGGTGATTACTCGAGCCAAGGCCGGAGTCCAACCACTCCCAGACTTGGATGGTAGTCTGTGTGAGGGTGGCTTTAAGAGCCCCAGAAAATCAAGACGTCAGCGCCGGTTTGAGAAACAGCTAAAGTTAACTGAACATGACACTTGTGGTTTGTGTACGGACAAAATGTGGGAAGTACCGGATAATATTGCAGGGTTACAACAACAGGATGCAACATTAAAGTCACTGTTTGCCAAAATAACAGATGTGGGAAATGTGTGTCATGTGGGGAAGGAATGTTTGGTTCTTGAAGGTGGTGTGTTATATGCTGTGTCTGATAACCATAAGCGGCTTGTTGTTCCTGCTAGCTGTAGGCAGCTTATAATGCACTTGGCTCATACAGTTCCGTGGGCAGGGCACCTAGGGCGCCACAAAACATATATGAGAGTCAGTTCACGTTTTTATTGGTCCTGCATGTACACAGACATCCAAACATACTGCACTACATGCCCCACATGCCAAAAAACGTGTGCTCCACGCAAGTCTGACCGAGCTCTCTTACAGCCACTTCCCATCATCTCAACGCCTTTTCGCAGGATTGCCATGGACATTGTTGGGCCTTTGGTTAAGAGCAGTCAAGGTCACCAGTACATCCTGGTTGTGTGTGACTATGCTACCAGGTTTCCAGAGGCATTTCCATTGCGTACCATCACTGCACCGGCTGTTCTGCATGCCTTAACCCAGCTCTTCTCCAGGGTAGGGATTCCTGATGAGATCTTGACCGATCAGCGGACTAACTTCACCTCCAGGCTGATGCAGCTCTTCCACAAACAACTGGGCATCACTTCTCTCAAAACCACCCCATACCATCCACAGACTGATGGGCTGGTTGAGAGGTTCAACCAGACTCTGAAGAAGATGCTGCGGAAGTTTGTGGATGATACAGGGAAGGACTCACACCGGTGGTTACCTTTCCTGCTTTTTGCCTACCGGGAGGTTCCCCAGGCCTCAACAGGTTTCTCCCCATTTGAGTTGTTGTATGGCTGGGACGTGCAGGGACCACTGGACCTACTTCGGAAGAGTTGGGAAGTACCTGAAACAACCTCCAGGGGCAAGGGAGTGGTTCAGTTTGTGCTGCAAATGAGAGAGCGTTTGGCAGGTTACCAAGAGGAGGCAGAGCTGAACCTACAGAAGGCTCAGAGGGCACAAAAGACATGGTATGACCAGCAGGCCCGGCATCGTGATCTCCAGCCTGGCCAGAAGGTGCTTCTTCTTCTTCCTACTTCAAACAGCAAGATACTGACAAAGTGGCAAGGACCCTACACCATCACCCGGAAGATGAGTCCTGTCACTTACGAAATCCATCTTCCGGACAAGAAGAAGCAGAAGCAGACCTACCACGTCAATCTTATGAAGGAATGGAAGGAGGCCCCCGCTAAACGTGAAGATGTTGTCCTGCTGGTGAAAGAACCTGATCTGGAGGAAGAGGAGGAGACAGGTGTGGAGACATTAACAGAGACTGCTGCTCCAGTTCTTGCTCACCTTACCTCCGCTCAAGCTTCACGACTGCTCAAGGTCTTCCAAGAGGTACCCTCACTGCTTGCTGCCCGGCCTGGAAAAACCACCTACATAGAGCACGTCATCCGACTGAAGGATGAACGACCCATTCGCCAACGGCCCTATCGTGTTCCACAGAAGCTGGTGGACAAGCTTCAGAAGGAGGTCGAGTCGATGTTGGAGTTGGGGGTGATTGAGCCATCCACCTCTGAATGGTGCAGCCCGGTCGTCATTGTCTTCAAAAAGGATGGTTCCTGAGGATCTGCATCGACTTCCGGAATCTGAATTCCATCTCGGAGTTTGATGCATACCCCATGCCAAGGGTCGATGACCTGCTGGAGAGGATTGGGTCGGCCATGTACATCACCACCCTCGACCTGTGTAAGGGGTACTGGCAGGTGCCCCTGGAACCAGCAAGCAGGCCATACACCGCATTTCGCACACCAGCTGGACTCTTCCAATTCACAGTGATGCCGTTTGGGCTGCATGGGGCACCTGCAACCTTTCAAAGACTGATGGACACGGTTCTTCAAGGTTGTGAGGAGTACAGCGCCTCATACCTGGATGATGTGGTTATCTTCAGCAACACCTGGGAGGAACATGTCCAGCACCTGGAGAAAGTTCTGGGGAAGATCCGGAATGCTGGGCTGACTCTCAACATCTCCAAGTGTGAGTGGGCAAAGCAGGAGACACGATACCTGGGCTACCAGCTGGGAAGAGGAGAGGTGCGGCCACAAGTGGATAACGTGGAAGCTATCCTGAACTGCCCTCAACCTCGGACCAAGAAGGAGGTACGGTCGTTCCTTGGGCTGGCGGGGTGGTACCGTCGGTTTTTACCGCAATTTGCCACAATTGCAGCCCCAGTCACAGCATTGACTAGCAAGAGTCAAAAGTCAACAGTACTCTGGACAGAAGCGTATGAAGAGGCTTTCAGCAGGTTAAAGGCCATCATGTGCGCGCCACCAGTCCTCAAGAGCCCCAACTTTGGCAAGAGATTCCTGGTGCAGGTGGATGCATCCGCTGTGGGTCTCGGGGCCGTCCTGGCACAAGGAGTTTCAGGAGAGGAGCAACCTGTTCTCTACCTGATTCGAAAGCTGCTTCCTCGAGAGACCAGGTACTCTGTTGTGGAAAAAGAGGGCTTGGCCATCAAGTGGGCATTGGAGAGCCTGCGGTATTACCTACTCGGCCGAGAGTTTGATTTGGAGACGGATCACCGGGCTCTGACATGGATAAACTCCATGAAGGATCACAATAGTCGTCTAACTCGCTGGTACCTGTCCCTGCAACCGTTCAGGTTTTCAGTTCGCCATCGTTCGGGCAAGGCCAACCAGGTAGCGGACTACCTATCCAGGTTGCCGTACATCGACAACCTACGGGAGGAGGAGGATGGTGTGACAGAGCAGCACCGTCACTGATTGCAGGGAGAGCAAACACTGACACACACTGACACATACTGATCTTCCCATTCAAACTACACACACATACACACACCAGGTAGATTGCAAGGGTGCACACTTGCCAGTCTACTGTGACATTTACATTACTCACCTTACTCTGTGTGTTTGTGGGCTTCCTAGTCCAAACTGAGCCACACCCCAAGCACTGGTTATATAGTGTCAGGAGATATGATGTCATGATCAGGTGACAAGGGCAGGTGAGGGAAATCAGCCTGATGGGAGGGGCTGGAGTATTTATAAAGGGCCTTTTGAAGGCTGATGAAGAGAGATGGCAGAGTGAGCCTGGTTGCATTGAGGGTAACAGCCATTCTGGGCGTCCAAGATGTAAGCAGCATTTTGAGCAGTATTCACATAGAAAGAAGTTTGTTTTCTGTTATCAAACAGTGTTTTTTTTTTTTGTTTTTTTTTTTTCCTTTTTTGTCTGTAAATACTTTATTTCTTGGGAAAATGCACTTTTTGGAGCTGGTGAACAAAATAAAGACACATCTTCACAATATCTGCGACTACGCCATTGTTTGAGGTTACGGGCTAAAGAGGAACCCCGTCACACCCATTCACACACACACTCATACTACACCAGTAGGTTTCTAAGGTCAAAGGTCAGTCCTACTAGGGGCCTAAGTCAGGGTTCAGTGTCTTGCCCAAGGACACTTCGACATCTGGACAGCCAGAGCTGGGACACGAACCGCCAACCTCTCGGTCATTGGGTGACCCACTCTACCAACTGAACCACAGCCGCCCCAGATGTACAGTCGATAAGGCTCAGCTTCGTCCACAAGCTCCCCCAGAGAGGTAACATTCCATGTCCCTGAAGCCAGCTTCCGTAACAGAGTATTGGACCGCCAAGGCCCCCACCTTGGTCCGCTGCCCAATCCACAAAGCACCAGACCCTTCTGCCTCCCCTCACAGGTGGTGAGCCCACACAATGACGACTCCATGTCCATGATTCGGGCTGGGCCCGAATCATGGACATGGAGTATGGGTTATTATTTATTATTATCTGTTGTTAGTTATTAATATTGCCCAACATTGGTTGGGTGAGATTATGGTAATCACTTTGTGTGTGTGTGTGTGTGTGCAGACACTGTGGTTATAGTAAAGCGTTCCAGGACTCAGATGAAGAACAGATGCATTATCAAAACGGTCACGGTATGTTTTCTTCTCAGCATTTTTATCTATGGAATAACGTTTAATAAAAAAGAAATGAAGTTAAATAAAAAAGAAATAAAGTTAATAAACTCAGATCATTAACATTTGTTTCAAACTGTCAAAGGTCAAACATCAGGGGTTAAAACAGTTAAATCAACCATTGGTTTAAATTCATCTGATTAAAAAATGTTCTGTCACTGTTTTTTTTTCCGCTTTTTTTCACTCAAATTTAATATAAAGATAACAAAAATACACCAAGAAATGAAATTATGTTGAAAACCAAAACAAAAACCAAAACATGTTAACATCCACTAAAATTCAATTAAATATAAAACAATGAAAAAATTTAAATAACTGTAAACAAACAACTGTAAATAATGGTAAACAACTGTTGTGTTTAATTGAGTTCGAATGTTTCATCAGATGAGTCATGATGAATTGTGAGTAAATGAGTGAATTTTGACGGATGAACTGAAAACTGCACATTTTCATAAGATTATAAAACTCACCTATATATTTTTATTCTATTTAAAATGTAGAAACATTAAAAATGGTGCATTATGGGACAATTTTAAATAAAGTTTGTTATTTAATAGTATTTTATTAACATTTGCAATATTTATCCAAAGCTAATCCTCCTAAGAGTATCACTGTATTAGCCTAGCATTAGCCCAGCATTGGCCTAGCATTAGAATATTATTAGTCCATCATTAGCCTAGCATTATCCAAACAATTGCCTTCTATTAGCCTAGTATTTGCATATTATTAGCCTAGAATTAGCCCAGCATTACCCGAGCATTAGCATTTTATTAGTACATCATTAGCCTTGCATTAGCTTGTAGCAGTACTTGGTAATTACTATCAGTACTCAGCAGGTTATTACATCATTATATTATAAAGTGTAGTATGTTTTCATCCAGTCATGTGACCTTTTGCTAATGTCGTTTGTCTTAGTGTCATTTCCAGACGCCCGCTTCTACATCGAGCCACACACATACGAGGACCCGTGCCATAGCGTCCAGCAGTTGACCAGAGAAATAGAAGCTTCTAGAATAAAAATAGAGAAAATCATTGGTTCAGGTAAAAGTACACATCTGTAAAAGTACACACTTGTAATACTACACACCTGTAATACTACACACCTGTAAAAGTACATGCCTGTTAAAGTACACGCCTGAAATATTGCACGCCTGTAAAAGTACACAACTGAAATACTACATACCTGTAAAAGTACACGCCTGTAAAAGTACACACCTGAAATATGACACACCTGTAAAAGTACACAACTGAAATACTACACACCTGTAATACTACATACTTGTAAATGTACACATCTGTAATACTACACACCTGTAAAGGTGTCAGGGACGAGACAGAATTCGGACCACAAAAGCTTCACGACTTAACACAGTTTATTGGAGGTTTTGGTTGTGGCGGTCAAAGAAGGTTTGGTGACAGCATGTGGAGTGGTCTCCCATCCGGATACAGACCAGGCCCGAACCTGCTTAGCTTTGGTGATTAGGTCGGGTGTGTTGGTGTCACGGGGCGTTGGTGTGTGTGTGTTCCCCGGTGGTCGAGTGGCATCTGGTCCAGCTGGTGTCTGGAGTTGGTAGATCATGCTCACTCGCCATGATTCTGGAAGTCCTGGGGGGGAAACACACACACAACAACGGGAAGGGTGAAAGCCAGGCAGAAGTACCGTCAAGGCATAGGCAAAAATCTTAGTCAGAGAACGGAAAGGCAGGTTGAGTTTACCGGGGCTGGAGATCAGAGGCGTAGTCAAAACAGGTTCTGGTTTAAATTCAGGCAGAAGATTCCGGTTCAGGTTCAGGCTTTTCAGGTTGGAGTCAGAGATGTGAAGATTCGGACAGGTAACAGGCGTTAGTTTGCTGACGTTCTGACAAAGGTGGACTGGAAAACTGGGGTTTATATACAGAGGTTGATTAGGAGAGAATGCATTACAGCTGGAGGGTTAATGAGGGAGCACAGGTGTGGAAAATTAGACAGGACAGAGAGCAGGGAACAGAGAGAGAGTCCACGACAGAACCCCCCCTCTAAGGGACGGCCCCAGAAGTCCCCAAAAACAAAAACAACAACAACCAAACCGGGCGGGTGGAGGGGGAGCAGGAGGATGGCTAGAACTCCTCCGAACGATCCGAGTCCATAGCCACGTCTTCAGAGAGGACTGGAGAGCAACCCCCAGCGGACACGGCTGCGTCTTGGTCAGAAGAAGGGCAGACGGAGAGACGAGGTCGCCTTGGCCGGCCCCGATGGATGGACGGCTGGTCTGGATACTGCCGATGGAAGTCAGAAATGAGTGTCCAGTCTACTATCTGACAGGTTGGAATACAGATCCTCTCCTCCGGTCCATATCCCTCCCATTCAACGAGGGACTGGATACCTCTACCTCTCCATCTGGATCGAAGCAGGCGTCAAATGGTGTAAACCGGCCCACCATCAATGAGGCGAGGGAGAGGAGGAGGTGGAGTTGTAGGAACCAATGGGCTTTCATGTACTGGTTTGATCCTTGAAACATGGAAGGTGGGATGCACCTTCATGGACCTCGGCAACTGGAGCCACACTGCAGTGGGACTGATGACCCTCTGGACTGGGAAAGGAACAAGGAAACGCGGAGCCAGCTTGCGGGATTCTATTCGCAGTGGCAGGTCTTTGGCGGACAACCACACCTTTTGGCCAATCTGGTAAGTGGGTGCCGGTATCCTCCGACGGTTTGCCCCGGTGGCATAGCTGGTAACTGACTTGAGAAGGGTCGCACGGGCTTGTACCCAGGTTCGGCGGCACCGTCAAGCACAGGCAAGAGCAGACGGACAAGAAACCTCTGCTTCCTGGCTGGGAAACAGTGGAGGCTGGTAGCCATACACAAACTGGAACGGCGACATCCCAGTAGCTGAGCAGGTGAGGGAGTTATGGGCATATTCCACCCACGTCAATTGCTGTGCCCAAGACTGAGGTTTACCAGAGGCCATGCACCAAAGGGCCTTTCCTAGCTCCTGGTTAGCCCGCTCAGACTGGCCATTGGACTGGGGATGGAAACCAAAGGAGAGACTGACAGTGGCCCCCAAGAGGTTGGAGAATTCCCTCCAAAAAGTGGAAGCGAACTGTGGCCCTCTGTCAGAGACGATGTCCCTAGGTAGCCCGTGTAAATGGAACACATTATCCAGGACAACCTGGGCAGTCTCCCTTGCAGATGGCAGTTTCGGGAGAGGGATAAAATGTGCCATTTTACTAAAATGGTCAACTACAGTAAGAACAACCGTCATACCCTCAGAGGGCGGCAGGCCAGTGACAAAGTCTAAGGCAATGTGGGACCAGGGTCGAGTGGGCACGGGCAGAGGCTGGAGCAATCCAGCAGGGGGCTGGCTGGAGGATTTGTTCTGGTTGCAGGTGGGACAGGCTCTGATGAACTCCTTGACATCTTTTCCCAGTGATGACCACCAGAAGCGCTGGGCAATGAGATAGCAGGTGCAACGGACGCCAGGGTGGCAGGAAAGGTGGGAGTTGTGTGCCCACTGTATGATCTGAGATCTCAAGTTGTCTGGGACAAAGAGACAGCCATCCGGGCATGCACTGGGACCGGGTTGGTCACGGAGGGCCTCTTGCACCTGTCTGTCAATATCCCAGGTCAGGGTAGCCACAATAAGGGGATTTGGGAGGATGGGCACAGGATCCTGGGAGGGGTCATCGCTCTTCTGGAACTGGCGGGACAGAGCATCTGGCTTGATGTTACGGGAACCTGGGCAGTATGATAGAGTGAAGTTGAATCTGGTAAAAAAAAAAGGCCCAACGTGATTGTCTGGGGTTCAGACGCTTGGCAGTTCGAATATATTCCAGGTTTTTATGATCAGTCCAGACCAGGAAAGGTACAGTGGACCCCTCCAGCCAGTGACGCCACTCCTCCAGGGCTAGCTTGACAGCCAACAGTTCCCGGTTTCCAACGTCATAGTTGCACTCTGCGGGTGAAAGTCGGCGGGAGAAAAATGCGCAGGGGTGCAACTTGTTATTCTCTGCCATATGTTGCGAGAGAACGGCGCCAACCCCAACATCTGAAGCATCCACCTCAACTACAAACTGCTGATTTACATCTGGCATTTGGAGGATGGGGGCTGAAGTGAACCGGGCTTTGAGGAAATTAAAAGCTTTCTCACCTTCCGGGGTCCATGCGAAGGGGCGTTTGGTGCTGGTCAGGGCGGTGAGTGGAGCAGCAACAGTGCTGTAGTTTTGAATGAATCTCCAATAGAAATTGTCGAAGCCAAGGAACTGCTGCAATTTTTTTCTGTTCACCGGAACTGGCCAGAAGGTGACAGCTGAGACTTTTGCACGGTCCATCTGGATATTCCCTTTGGCCACAATATAGCCCAAGAAAGACACGGATGAAGCATGAAACTCACACTTCTCGGCTTTCACGTAAAGGGAGTTTTCTAGGAGATGACGGAGGACCAGCTGAACATGACGGGTGTGTTCTGGCAGGGTTCTTGAGAATATTAATATGTCATCCAGGTAGACGAAGACGAATTGGTTCAGCATATCTCGGAGTACATCATTCACCAGAGCCTGGAAAACTGCCGGGGCTTTAGTAAGACC
Source organism: Siphamia tubifer (assembly GCA_020466265.1). Taxonomy (NCBI): domain Eukaryota; kingdom Metazoa; phylum Chordata; class Actinopteri; order Kurtiformes; family Apogonidae; genus Siphamia; species Siphamia tubifer. The sequence goes on from JAIVEL010000024.1 coordinate 4,952,056, forward strand.
AAATGGCATTACCAGGTACTCATAGTGCCCGGTGTGAGTGTTGAAAGCCGTCTTCCACTCATTGCCCTCCCGGATACGCACTAGATGGTAGGCGTTTCTCAAGTCCAACTTGGTAAAGATTGTGGCTCCTTGGAGTAACTCAAAAGCAGAGTTGAGTAGAGGCAGAGGGTACCGGTTCTTCACTGTGACATTGTTCAGACCACGATAATCAATACAGGGACGGAGGGAGCCGTCTTTCTTTCCCACGAAGAAGAACCCGGCACCGGCAGGAGAGGAAGACGGGCGGATGATTCCAGCTGCCAGAGAATCTCTGATATAATCCTCCATGGCTTTTCTCTCGGGCGGAGACAGTGAGTAAAGGTGACCCTTGGGCGGCGTAGTTCCCGCGAGGAGGTCAATGGCACAATCGTACGGATGGTGTGGAGGCAGAGAGGTGGCTCTGGTCTTGTTGAACACTCGACGGAGGCTATGGTAGCATTCTAGGACATTAATAAGGTCACGGGCAGCGCTGGGGGGCATAGAGCTAGGAGACAATGAGGTAGCACACAGACATGACAGGTGGCAGTTATCTCCCCACTCTTTGATGGTTCCGGAGGCCCAGTCGAGATGAGGGTTATGGAGATGGAGCCAGGGATAACCCAGGATTAATGGCTGACCTGGAGAGCGGAGAAGGTGGAAGCAAATTTCCTCTTGGTGGTTACCAGACACTTTCATGGAGACGGGGGCTGTGATACGTGTGACTGTACCAAGAATGTGACCATCTAGGGCCCGGGCTGGAACAGGAGAGGATAAGCGGTGGCTCTCTAAACCTAGCTGGTGAGCTAATTCCATGTCCATGATGTTACCTTCAGTGCCAGAATCCACCAGGGCTGCCAGAGTGTGGGTTGTGTCAGACAGGTGAAGACAGATCTTGATCAGGGGTTTGTGGTTAGTGGAGGGCCGAACGTTCATTGAGCTCAACCAGATCACTCCTACATCTGGTGAGCTTCGGCTTTTACCGGACAGGCGGCGACTCGATGACCATCCCCACCACAGTACAGGCACAAGTTTGACGAAATGCGTTGTTGACGCTCTGCAGGGGAGATGGAGGCAAGGCCGATCTCCATAGGTTCAGACAGGTCCAGCTGGCTTGATGGAGTGACATACGTGGGCAAGATGGGAGCTGGATTGTGCTTGGGGCTTGTGGTTGGCAGGTTCGGGCGCCCTCTTTCTCTATGGCGAGTCTGAATTCTCCGATTCATGCGGATAGCTAGGGCGATCGTCGCGGGTGGTGGGTGGGTCATGGGACACCAGCTCGTCTTTGATGTAGTCTGCCAGGCTGTGGTAGAAGACACTCACCAATGCCTCCATATTCCAGGAGGTCCTCATTGCTTGGGTCCTGAAGTGGATTGAATGATCCGCGACAGTTCTTCTGCCTTGGCAAATGTTCAAGAGACCCTGTGACTTCTCTGCTGTGGTGGACTCCAAGTCAAAAACCTTTAAAATCTCCTTGGCGAACAGGTCAAAGGATGAACATGCCGGAGTTAGGCGTTCCCCACAGCCGAGCTTGGCCCGTCAGGTGAGTGATAGCGTAGGCAACCTTTGCTCCCTCCATAGCAAAGGTTCGGGGCTGTAAGGAAAACTGGAAGGGACAACTGGTCACAAATGCCTGGACCTGGGTCGGGTCGCCATTAAAGCGCTCAGGGTTGCCGATACTTGGCTCTGGGGTATTGGTGTCTGGCACGGAAACTGGAGCTGGGCCAGATGAGGGGATCAGGTTGGTGAGCAGCTGCAAGACCTGGTCAAGACGTCGTCGTTGCTCTTGAATCTCTTGTTGCTGCTGCTGAAACAGCTCTTGTTGTTGGTGGCTGAGTTGGATCATGGACGAGATGTCCCCAGCCATCTTATGCATTTCTCCCTCTGCATTTTGCAGATGCTGGATTGCGGCTGGTGGTGTCCATGCTGGATGTGTCGTGCGCTCGGTCCATGCTGGTCAGAACGTACTGACAGGGACCAGACAGAATTCGGACCACAAAAGATTCACGATTTAAAACAGTTTACTGGAGGTTTTGGTTGTGGCAGTCAAAGAAGGTTTGGTGACCACGTGTGGAGTGGTCTCCCATCCAGATACAGACCGGGCCTGACCCTGCTTCGCTTGGGTGATTAGATGAGGTCAGGTGTGTTGGTGTCACAGGGCGTTGGTGTGTGTGTGTGTGTGTGTGTTCCCCAGTGGTCGAGTGGCGTCTGATCCAGCTGGTTTCTGGAGTTGGTAGATCATGCTCACTCCCCACGATTCTGGAAGTCCTGTGGGGGAAACACACACACAACAGCAGGAGGGGTGAAAGCCAGGCAGAAGTACCGTCAAGGGATAGGCAAAAATCTTAGTCAGAGAACGGAAAGGCAGGTTGAGTTTACCGGGGCTGGAGATCAGAGGCGTAGTCAAAACAGGTTCTGGTTCTGGTTCAAATTCAGGCAGAAGATTCCGATTCAGGTTCAGGTTCAGGCTTTTCAGGTTGGAGTCAGAGATGTGAAGGTTCGGACAGGTAACAGGCGTTGGTTTGCTGACGTTCTGACAAAGGTGGACTGGAAGACTGGGGTTTATATACAGAGGATGATTAGGAGAGAATGCATTACAGCTGGAGGGTTAATGAGGGAGCACAGGTGTGGAAAATTAGACAGGACACAGAGCAGGGAACAGAGAAAGAGTCCATGAAAAATGGTAGTAACCTGTAATACTACACACCTGTAAAAGTACACACCTATACAAACAAACGCACACACATTGGATTTTATATTTTTGACAGTATTTTTAACATTATTTAGTATTCTTGCCAGTATTTTAACCAGTATTGTATATATCTTTACCAGTTCTGTGTATTTTATCCAATAATGTGTGTATTTTAACCAGTACTGTGTACTTTTACTAGTATATTTACCAGTACTATATGTATTTTAACCAATATTGCCTATATTTTAACTACACAGTATATTTTGCAGTGTTAAATCAACATTTAGAGAGATTATTCAACTTCTTCTAGAGTGTATTTGGTCCCATTGTCTCCAAATTAACTCTGCAAAATCTACAGTGTAGTACTGTGTGTATTTTAACCAGTATTGTGTATGTTTAACAGTATATTTACCAGAACTGTGTGTATTTTAACCGGTATTGCCTATATTTTAACCAGTATTGTGTGTATTTTATCCAGTAGTGTGTGGATTTTAACCAGTATTGTGTATGTTTAACAGTATATTTTGCCAGTAGTGTGTGCAAAATTGATATTTTAGCTGTGACTCAAACCTGGCTTCAGCAGGATGAATATGTCCCATTAAATGAATCCAGGTGAACTATCACACAGCCAGAACCAGTGGTGGTGGTGGAGGAGTGGCAGTAATATCTCACTCCAGTTTAAGTCTTAGCCCTAAAATTAATCATAAAATTAATCCCACTCACCACTCCTTTGAAAGTCTACTTTTATCCATTACTTTCCCCAACTGCAGAAACCAAAAACCAGTCCTTTTTGTCCTAGTTTATGTCCCTCCTGGCCCTTATTCACAGTTTGGATCTCATCAGTCTCTGACTTTCTATCCAGTGTAGTGTTGAACTGGGATAGGATTAGAATAGTTGGTGATTTGAACATACATGTTGACAACAACACTGACTCTCTTAGTAATGCATTTAGTGACCTACTAGACGGATTAGGCTTTATCCAAAATGTTCATAAACCAACCCACATTCACAGACACACCCTCCATCTGATCTGAACATTTGCTGTTGAAATGAGTGACCTGGTTGTTTTTACCCATAATCCCATACTCTCTAATCACTTTTTAATGAGCTTTCAGTTTATGTTTGAGGATATTTCCACCTCAGTGATTAAAACACAAATGAAAAGGATACTATGTGACCATGCTGTCTCAAAGTACAAAGAGTTAATTCAGTCACTAATTGTGTCTATGTCATGTGATTATGTAAAGGACACATTTAGTCCCAGTATAAGTGATGAGTTAGTCGATAGTACCATGCTCACATTAAAAACTACTTTAGATACAGTCACCTCCTTCAGTTAAAAACTACTAAGATTAGATGAACCTCCCCATGGTACAACACTGACACTCGCTCCATTAAACAAACAACACCTAAATTAGAGGCAATGGAGGGGATCCAATTCAGAAGATTCTCTCAATGCCTGGAAAAATAGCTTAATAAAGTATAATCCATCTTTGCATACAGCCAAAACTAGATATTACTCATCCATAATAGAAGAAAACAAGAATAATCCTAGATTCCTGTTCAGTACTGTAGCCAGACTGACAAACAGACACACCTCCGTGGAACCAGTTATTCCATCCACGCTCCATTCTGATGATTTCCTGCAGTTCTTTAACAATAAAATATCAACTATTAGAGACAAAATAGACACATTTCTCCCAAATATTAGATCAGAAAAAGCAGTGGTTTCAAACCTAGGCTCTTTAATAAATCCCTCTGTAACACTAAATAATTTCACCACTGTAGACCAAACTGATCTCATATCTATTATCATGTCTTCCAAATCATCACCTGCCTCTTAGATCCAATTACAACTAAACTTCTGCCCCTAATTATTAACACTGTCCTAAATATAATTAACACTTCATTAATTACTGGATATGTGCCACAGTCATTTAAATATGCTGTTATTAAACCAATTCTGAAAAAGCCTACCTTAGATCCTGACATTCTAGACAATTCTAGGTCTATATCTAATCTGCCCTTCCTCTAAAAAGTTCTAGAAAGAGTAATAGTTAAACAGCTGTGTCAGCACCTGCAGGATAATAGTTTATTTGAACAGTTTCAGTCTGGCTTTCGTGCCCATCATAGCACTGAAACAGCGTTAGTTAAAGTTACTAATGACTTATTATTAGCCGCTGACATGGGATTAATATGGGTCCTGGTGTTATTAGACCTTAGTGCAGCCTTTGACACCATTGACCACAGTATCTTAGTGCACAGATTAGAATGTGATATAGGTATTAGAGGAGCAGCCCTCTGCTGCTTTAAATCATATTTATCTAATCCATACCAATTTGTTAACATTAATCAACAATCATCGCAGTCCTCCAGAGTTAATTATGGCGTTCCTCAAGGGTCAGTCCTTGGGCCTATTTTGTTTACACTATATATGCTCCCTTTAGGTAACATCATTAGAAATCATGGTATTAATTTTCATTGTTATGCAGATGACACACAGCTATATTTATCGATTAAACCTGATCAGACCAGACAAATAGATAAACTAAGTACATGTGTCCAAGACATAAAGACTTGGATGAGTGCCAATTATCTTTTATTGAACCCTGAAAAAACTGAAGTCGTTATAATTGGTCCTAAAAATGCCACAGACTCCCTAACTGACCAGATAGTTACTGTAGACAACTTAAGTGGAACACCCAGTGACACAGTTAAACATTTAGGAGTTTTATTTGATCCACATCTTTCATTCAAAGGGTCAGGGGTCAGAGGTCAGGGCACATTAACCAAACATGCAGAACAGCCTTCTTTCACCTGCTCAACATTAGCCAAAATTAGGAATATTCTGTCTAAAACGACTGCAGAAAAATTAATTCATGCATTTGTTACATCACGATTAGATTATTGTAACTCCTTACTTGTAGCGTGTCCTAAATATTCCCTAAAAAGCTTCAACTGGTTCAAAATGCAGCAGCAAGATTATTAACAGGATCAAATAGAAGAGAACACATCACCCCTGTGCTCCAAACCCTGACCTCTGACCCCTAACCCTATCACCCCTGTGCTCCAAACCCTGACCCCTGACCCCTAACCCTATCACCCCTGTGCTCCAAACCCTGACCCCTAACCCTATCACCCCTGTGCTCCAAACCCTTCACTGGCTACCAGTTGAGTTTAGAATTAAATTTAAAATCCTCCTCCTTACATATAAAACCATTAATGGTATGGGTTAGGGGTCAGGGGTTAATGGTATGGGCCCCTCTTATCTTAAAGATGATCTGGTTCCGTACCAGCCCAATAGAACCCTTCGCTCTCAGAATGCAGGTTTATTGAAAGTTCCTAGGGTTTCTAAAAGTACAGTAGGAGCTAGAGCCTTTAGTTACCATGGTTACTGTCTGATGGAATCATCTTCCCTTTAATATTAAAGACGCCGACACAGTCTCTACATTTAAAATTAGGCTGAAAACATTCCTGTTTGAGAAAGCCTATGGTCAGGTTAGTTAAAAATGATGTGACTCATATATCATGTATACATGATGTATGAGTCACAGTTCAGTCTAGGCTGCCCTAGGAGTTAGAATGCTGGGGGAAGTACAGACACTGAGTTCTTTCTTCTCTTTCTCTCCCTCACACCTGTTTCTGTCATTTTTATAACATATCTTTCATACCAAGTCTGTTCATGACTAGTCACCTGGTGTCCCCTTCCCCCCTCCCCTGGGGGGAGTGGTGGCTCTCCTGACAGTGTCTGCACGGGAGCCATGGACGACATGATCTGCAGTGTCTCACCTGTGCTGACCTGTGACCCCAGATCCCTGCCCCTGCCTGTCTGGACCAGCCCCCCCCTCCTTCATTTATAAATGGACGTTCATCTATAGTCTGTCCGTCCATGGGAGTGGATCTGTCCTTCAATGTGGTTCTCCTCAACATTTATTCTTTTTCCCACTGGGTTTGGAAGTTTTTTCTGCCGAGAAGGAGGGTCTAAGGACAGGGGGAGGGTCTAAGGACAGGGGGAGGGTCTAAGGACAGGGGATGCTTGGGACTTTTCATATATCTCTGTAGTTGATTGTGTTTTTGTAAAGCCCTGTGAGACGACTTTGTTGTGATTTAGGGCTTTATAAATACAATTGAATTGAATTGAATTTTAGCCAGTAGTGTGTATGTTTAACAGTATATTTACCAGTAGTGTGTGCATTTTAGCCAGTATTGTGTATATATTAACCAGTATTGCCTATATTTTAACCAATACTGTGTGTATTTTAACCAGTATTGTGTGTTTTTTAACCAGTATTGCCTATATTTTAACCAATACTGTGTGTATTTTAACCAGTATTGTGTGTATTTTAACAAGTATTGCCTATATTTTAACCAGTACAGTGTGTATTTTAACCAGTATTGTGTGTATTTTAACCAGTAGTACCTATATTTTAACCAATACTGTGTGTATTTTAACCAGTATTGCCTATATTTTAACCAATACTGTGTGTATTTTAACCAGTACAGTGTGTATTTTAACCAGTACAGTGTGTATTTTAACCAGTACTGTGTGTATTTTAACCAGTACTGTGTGTTTTGTTCAGGGGAGTTCGGGGAGGTGTGTTCAGGGCGGATGCGTCTCCCAGGGAAACGGGACGTTCCAGTGGCGTTGAAGACACTGAAGGCAGGACACACAGAGATACAGAGGCGGGACTTCCTGTCTGAGGCGTCAATCATGGCCCAGTTTGATCATCCCAATGTCATCCGTCTGGAGGGCGTGGTCACACACAGTAAGAACCAATAAGAGTGCAGAACTAAGCATGTGCAGAAGGAGCATGTGGGTTTAGACTGAACTGAGTATGTGCAGGAGTATGTGGGTTTAGACTGAACTGAGCATGTGCAGGAGTATGTGGGTTTAGACTGAACTGAGCATGTGCAGGAGTATGTGGGTTTAGACTGAACTGAGCATGTGCAGAAGGAGCATGTGGGTTTAGACTGAACTGAGCATGTGGGTTTAGACTGAACTGAGCATGTGGGTTTAGACTGAACTGAGCATGTGCAGAAGGAGCATGTGGGTTTAGACTGAACTGAGCATGTACAGAAAGAGCATGTGGGTTTAGACAGAACTGAGCATGTGCAGAAGGAGCATGTGAGTTTAGACAGAACTGAGCATGTGCAGAAGGAGCATGTGTGTTTAGACAGAACTGAGCATGTGCAGAAGGAGCATGTGGGTCTAGACAGAACTAAGCATGTGCAGAAGGAGCATATGGGTTAAGACAGAATGTGCATGTGCAGAAGGAGCATGTGGGTCAAGACAGAACTGAGCATGTGCAGAAGGAGCATGTGGGTTTAGAAAGAACTGAGCATGTGCAGAAGCTAACGTGTTATTTCACAGGTAAACCAGTGATGATCATCACTGAGTACATGGAGAACGGTTCACTGGACTCATTTCTGAGGGTGAGTGGAAACTACTGCTGTTGGTAACGCTAACGCAAACCTTGCTAACCCTAAGCGTGCTAAGGCTCTGCAGTGCTAACTTACTCTCTTCATCTGCTCTTCACTGTAGCGTCACGACGGCCAGTTCAGCGTCATCCAGCTGGTGGGGCTAATGCGGGGCATTGCTGCGGGGATGACCTACCTGTCTGACCTGGGGTACGTCCACAGAGACCTAGCGGCAAGAAATGTCCTGGTCAACAGCAACCTGGTGTGTAAGGTGTCCGACTTTGGCCTGTCTAGAATTCTGGAGGATGAGCCTGATCCTGCCTATACTACCACTGTAAGTATCCATCTGAGACAATTCAATTCAATTCAATTTTATTTATAAAGCCCTAAATCACAACAAAGTCGTCTCACAGGGCTTTACAAAAACACAATCAACTACAGAGATATATGAACAGTCCCAAGCATCCCCTGTCCTTAGACCCTCCCCCTGTCCTTAGACCCTCCCCCTGTCCTTAGACCCTCCTTCTCGGCAAGAAAAACCTTCCAAACCCAGTGGGAAAAAGAAGAAATCTTGAGGAGAACCACATTGAAGGACAGATCCACTCCCATGGACGGACAGACTATAGATGAACGTCCATTTATAAATGAAGGAGGGGGGGCTTGTCCAGACAGGCAGGGGCGGTGGTCCGGGGTCACACGTCGGCACAGGCGAGATACTGCAGATCCTGTCGTCCATGGCTCCCACGCAGACACTGTCAGGAGAGCCACCACTCCCCCCGGGGGGGGGGGCACCAGGTGACTAGTCATGAACAGACTTGGTATGAAAGATAGGTTATAAAAATGACAGAAACAGGTGTGAGGAAGAGAAAGAGAAGAAAGAACTCAGTGTCTGTCCTTCCCCCAGCATTCTAACTCCTAGGGCAGCCTAGACTGAACTGTGACTCATACATCATGTATACATGATATATGAGTCACATCATTTTTAACTAACCTGACCATAGGCTTTCTCAAACAGGAATGTTTTCATCCTAATTTTAAATGTAGAGACTGTTTCGGCGTTTTTAATATTAAAGGGAAGATGATTCCATCAGACAGTAACCATGGTAACTAAAGGCTCTAGCTCCATCAGACAGTAACCATGGTAACTAAAGGCTCTAGCTCCTACTGTACTTTTACAAACCCTAGGAACTTTCAATAAACCTGCATTCTGAGAACGAAGGGTTCTATTGGGCTGGTACGGAACCAGATCATCTTTAAGATAAGAGGGGCCCATACCATTAACCCCTGACCCCTGACCCCTAACCCATACCATTAATGGTTTTATATGTAAGGAGGAGGATTTTAAATTTAATTCTAGACTCAACTGGTAGCCAATGAAGGGTTTGGAGCACAGGGGTGATAGGGTTAGGGGTCAGGGTTTGGAGCACAGGGGTGATAGGGTTAGGGGTCAGGGGTCAGGGTTTGGAGCACAGGGGTGATAGGGTTAGAGGTCAGGGGTCAGGGTTTGGAGCACAGGGGTGATAGGGTTCGGGGTCAGAGGTCAGGGTTTGGAGCACAGGGGTGATAGGGTTAGGGGTCAGGGGTCAGGGTTTGGATCACAGGGGTGATAGGGTTAGGGGTCAGGGTTTGGAGCACAGGGGTGATGTGTTCTCTTCTATTTGATCCTGTTAATAATCTTGCTGCTGCATTTTGAACCAGTTGAAGCTTTTTAGGGAATATTTAGGACACGCTACAAGTAAGGAGTTACAATAATCTAATCGTGATGTAACAAATGCATGAATTAATTTTTCTCCAGTAGTTTTAGACAGAATATTCCTAATTTTGGCTAATGTTGCACAAATGAAAAAAAAGGCTGTTCTGCATGTTTGGTTAATGTGCCCTGACCTCTGACCCCTGACCCTTTGAATGAAAGATGTGGATCAAATAAAACTCCTAAATTTTAACTGTGTCACTGGGTGTTCCACTTAAGTTGTCTACAGTAACTATGTGGTCAGTTAGGGAGTCTGTGGCATTTTTAGGACCAATTATAATGACTTCAGTTTTTTCAGGGTTCAATAAAAGATAATTGGCACTCATCCAAGTCTTTATGTCTTGGACACATGTACTTAGTTTATCTATTTGTCTGGTCTGATCAGGTTTAATCGATAAATATAGCTGTGTGTCATCTGCATAACAATGAAAATTAATGCCATGATTTCTAATGATGTTACCTAAAGGGAGCATATATAGTGTAAACAAAATAGGCCCAAGGACTGACCCTTGAGGAACGCCATAATTAACTCTGGAGGACTGCGATGATTGTTGATTAACATTAACAAATTGTTATGGATTAGATAAATATGATTTAAAGCAGCAGAGGGCTGCTCCTCTAATACCTATATCATATTCTAATCTGTGCACTAAGATACTGTGGTCAATGGTGTCAAAGGCTGCACTAAGGTCTAATAACACCAGGACCCATATTAATCCCATGTCAGCGGCTAATAATAAGTCATTAGTAACTTTAACTAACGCTGTTTCAGTGCTATGATGGGCAGGAAAGCCAGACTGAAACTGTTCAAATAAACTATTATCCTGCAGGAATTGGCACAGCTGTTTAACTATTACTCGTTCTAAAACCTTTGACAGGAAGGGCAAATTGGATATAGGCCTATAATTGTCTAGAATGTCAGGATCTAGGGTAGGCTTTTTCAGAATTGGTTTAATAACAGCATATTTAAATGACTGCGGCACATATCCAGTAATTAATGAAGTGTTAATTATATTTAGGACAGTGCTAATAATTAGGGGCAGAATCTTTTTAAAGAGTTTAGTTGTAATTGGATCTAAGAGGCAGGTGATGATTTGGAAGACATGATAATAGATATGACATCAGTTTGGTCTACAGTGGTGAAATTATTTAGTGTTACAGAGGGATTTATAAAAAGGCCTAGGTTTGAAACCACTGCTTTTTCTGATCTAATATTTGGGAGAAATGTGTCTATTTTGTCTCTAATAGTTGATATTTTATTGTTAAAGAACTGCAGGAAATCATCAGAATGGAGCGTGGATGGAATAACTGGTTCCACGGAGGTGTGTCTGTTTGTCAGTCTGGCTACAGTACTGAACAGGAATCTAGAATTATTCTTGTTTTCTTCTATTATGGATGAGTAATATCTAGTTTTGGCTGTACGCAAAGATGGATTATACTTTATTAAGATATTTTTACAGCCATTGAAAGAATCTTGTGAATTGGATCCATTGCCTCTAATTTAGGTGTTTGTTTGTTTAATAGAGCGAGTGTCAGCGTTGTACCATGGGGAGGTTCATCTAATCTTAGTGGTTTTTAACTGAAGGAGGCGACTGTATCTAACATAGTTTGTAGTGTGAGCATGGTACTATCAACTAACTCATCACTTATACTGGGACTAAATGTGTCCTTTACATAATCACATGACATAGACACAAATAGAGACTAGTGCTAGCAAGCTAACATGCCTAAACCAACACTGTGTGTTCACCTGAGGCTAGTGCTAGCACACTAGCATGACTACACTACCAATGTGAGTTTCCACCTTAGGCTAGTGCCAGCATGCTAACATGCCTACACCACCACTGTGAGTTTATCAGTGTGAGTTTTCATCTGGAGGCAAGCACTAACGCGCTAACACTAACACTACCAGTTTACACCTGGAGGCTAGTAAATGGTAAGTGGTCTGCACTTATATAGCACTTTACCACCTTCATCAAAGTGCTTTACATTAGCTCCACATTCACCCATTCACACACACACTCATACAACAGAATCATGAAACACTGGACGTGATGTTAACCTGTCCATTGTGCCAATAGATGGTATGCTTCGCATGAGGTATACCTTGATGTTCAGAGTAGAATGGAAATTAGACCTAATATGGTTTAAATTGGGACGCATCATCAGTAGTGTGCCTTTGAATCATAGGGTGTTTCGGCCTAGACACCCTCCTCAAAGGTGGCCAGCTACAGGGTGATCAAGCCTGAGCTTGCATCCCATGCCCAATTGCAAAAACTACCAACTTTCTTTTGTGGGGGGGGGGGGGGTCACACTGCTCTTCTCTGACCCCAACATGGGTCTTTCCGCTTCATCCAAATCCACTGGCTGCTTCTTTCAGCCACTTCAGAGAGTGAATTTATTGTCTGCCGCAGCGCCTGCCCTTGGATTCCCAGGTCTTTCAGCATCCTGATGGTACAGGAAGTATCAAATCCCCTGCATCCCACCTCAGCTGGATAGATTTTGACTTTCCATCCTCGTTGTTGTGCATCTGTGGCCAGATCTGTATAGCCTAGTTTCTTGCGCTCAAAGGCCTCATCAGCTGAACTCTCCCAGGGAACCGTGAGTTCAATGATGTATACAGACCTCAGTGATGGAGACCAAAGTACTAGGTCTGAATTCTGGATTCAGAATTCTCCCATCCATTCAAGCTTTTCCTCTGCAGTACCCCTTTGTTGCTCCAGGAATTTTACTCGGTTGTTATTAACAGTTTCCCAGTCTCTTTTTTCCACAGCTTTGGGCCACTTCACACTCGGCCTGTACACTTTAAGCTTCTCCCTCAGTGGTCGCTATGGTTGGGTCACTTCTTCCACCGACATTACTATGCTTGTATCTTCCTCTATGACAGGGGTGTTGATGCTCTGCGAACTTTGGTTTTTGTCCTGTCGCTGCGCTTCACATGACTTATTTGACCGGTTGCTTCGTAAGATGTACTGGTCAATGCGAGGCCCTTGTCTCGGTTCTCTCAAGCACTCTCTCATTCCTTGGTGGATCTTCAGCCCTCGCAGTGATGTCATTTTCATCCATCCAGGTACACGCCTGAAGTGAGTGTCCTGCTGTTGCTATGGTTGCCTCATGTGTTGTGACCTTACTCTTAGTCGAATCCGTTCCAAAGTCGGTAACCGTGTAGTCAATCAATGAGCCATCTTGCGCCCCTGCTCTCGCAGGCTCTGCGGGTATGTTCCTTTGTTGATTTTCTGTAGCATTTGGTGGGTGTAACGGACTACCTGAAGTGTCAGAGACTAGCCCATGACTGCCCCAGCGGGGTCTATTCCCTCCTGTCAGCTGTCTCTCCAAGCTGTCACACAGACTTTCCTGTGTTGTCAGCTGCCCTTTCACAGCAGTCACTGGACTAGTCCAGATACTAAGGTCTAAGGTCAGTCTTAAGGGGACATAAGACAGGGATCAGTGTCTTGCCCAAGGACACTTTGATGTGTGGACAGCCACAGCTGGGACGTGAACCGCCAACCTCTCTGTTATTGGGCGACCAACTCTACCAACTGAGCCACAGCCGCCCTTTAGTGCTAAGATGCTAACACTAACACTACCAGTATAAGTGTCCACCTGGAAGCAAGCCCTAACATGCTAACAATAACACCACCAGTTTGAGTTTACACCTGGAAGCAAGCGCTAACACGCTAACATGCTAACACTAGTGGTGTGTTTCAATATTCATACTGTCATTAGTACACTTTCTGGACTTATGAAGTGTCCATTTTTCAGCGGGTCACTGCTGTTCCAGATCTAATTCTATGGGCTGCACTAACTGGAAATTTTGTCAGGAACTGTGAAAAAAATATGCCTTTGCAAAATTTATACTATAATTTTATGGTGTGTTGGTGAATATGAATCTGCAGTTCCTCTGGAATAGCATTAGCAACATTAGGGTTAGCAATGTTAGGGTTAGCAGGGTTGGGGTTAGCAGAGTTAGGGTTAGCTGGGTTAGGGTAATAGGCTGCAAATACAGTGACGTGTTAATACATTTATAAACATTTATGTCATGTTACTGCAAAGTAAACAAATGTTTGTAAAGTTTGTTTTCTACATTAACTAGTGACACTAACACTTATTAAGACTAATTAACACTAAGGCTAACACTATAACACTAACATTAATTAACACTAAGGCTAACACTATAACACTAACACTAATTAACACTAAGCTAACACTTTAACACTAACACTAATTAACACTAACACTATAACACTAGCACTAATTGACATTAAGGCTAATACTAATTGACACTAGGCTAACACTATAACACTAACACTAATTAACACTAAGGCTAACACTATAACACTAACACTTATTGACACAAAGGCTAACACTAATTAATACTAAGGCTAACACTATAACACTAGCACTAATTGACCCTAAGGCTAACACTATATCACTAATACTAACACTAACCACAGAAACAAACTATTCCGCATTTAAACACTGTTGGAGTGAAACTGGAGACAAATTAAGGTGTTAGTGTTAGTGTGGAACTTTTCAAATGTTCTATCGTTGTTTAGAACCATTAATCCTCTGTAGCTTTGGGTGTATTTTCCATCCAAAGGTTAAAGGGATAGGGTAGGCTAACTTGTCTTGTTTCCTGAACAGGGAGGTAAAATTCCCATCCGTTGGACCGCCCCTGAGGCCATCGCATACAGGAAGTTCTCCTCCTCCAGTGACGTGTGGAGTTACGGTGTGGTCATGTGGGAGGTAATGTCATATGGAGAGCGGCCATATTGGAACCTCAACAACAGAGATGTGAGTACGAACGTTATCCATATCACGCTAACACTTTACATGAGGGATCGCTAATGTTACCCATACCACGCTAACACTTTACATTAGGGATTGCTAACATTACACATATGATGCTAATACTTTACATTAGGGATTGCTAACATTACACATATGATGCTAATACTTTACATTAAGGATCGCTAACATTACACATATGATGCTAATACTTTACATTAGGAATCGCTAACATTACACATATGATGCTAATACTTTACATTAGGGATCGCTAACATTACACATATGATGCTAATACTTTACATTAGGGATCGCTAACATTACACATATGATGCTAATACTTTACATTAGGAATCACTAACATTACACATATGATGCTAATACTTTACATTAGGAATCGCTAACATTACACATATGATGCTAATACTTTACATTAGGGATCGCTAACATTACACATATGATGCTAATACTTTACATTAGGGATCGCTAACATTACACATATGATGCTAATACTTTACATTAGGAATCACTAACATTACACATATGATGCTAATACTTTACATTAGGAATCGCTAACATTACACATATGATGCTAATACTTTACATTAGGAATCGCTAACATTACACATATGATGCTAATACTTTACATTAGGGATCGCTAACATTACACATATGATGCTAATACTTTACATTAGGAATCGCTAACATTACACATATGATGCTAATACTTTACATTAGGAATCGCTAACATTACACATATGATGCTAATACTTTACATTAGGGATCGCTAACATTACACATATGATGCTAATTCTTTACATTAGGGATCGCTAACATTACACATATGATGCTAATACTTTACATTAGGAATCGCTAACATTACACATATGATGCTAATACTTTACATTAGGAATCGCTAACATTACACATATGATGCTAATTCTTTACATTAGGGATCGCTAACATCATCACCTTTATTACCACTTATTACAGGTAATATCCTGTTGGTTACAGTGTAATTGCTCTGCACTTTCATAACATGGTGACAATGTTGTGTCCTCAGAAAGTTGTTTTCTTTTCTAACGTTACTTTCTTTACTAATGTTATTTTCGTTTCTAATTTAATTTTTGTTTCTTATGTTATTTTCTTTTCTAACAATATTTTATTTTTGAAAGTTATTTTGTAACATTATTTTCTTGTATAACGTTATTTTCTTTTCTAATGTAATTTTTTAATGTTATTTTCTTTTCTAACATTTTCTTTTCTGATGTTATTTTCTAATGTTATTTCCTTTCTAACGTTATTTTCTTTCGCTCAGCTATTTGTCTAGTCATCATTTCAATCAGCAGAATGTCCCCATGAACCTTTAAAAGTCAAAGGTCATTTTCTCAGTTCTCAGAACAGATCATGTGACTGCGGCAGGATACAGGTAGCGCCAGTGCCGCCGTAGCTTCCTAAGCACTAACGCTGCATTGTGCATGTGCAGGTGATCAAGTCGGTGGAGGAGGGGTACCGTCTGCCCGCCCCCATGGGATGCCCCGCCCCTCTGCACACGCTCATGTTGGACTGTTGGCACAAAGATCGCAACCACCGACCGCCATTTTGTCACATTGTTACTGTTCTAGACAAACTGATCCGTTATCCTGACAACCTGAAGTCCATGGACACGCTCTGCAGGTGGGTGGAGCTAAACACTCTTCAGGTGGGCGGAGCCAAACACATTACTGTTATTATTATTGGGTAAAAAAATAGTAACTCCACAAGCGTGGGTGATCAACAAGAAACAAAACTATTTACATGTCAGTTCATACAGATGGGCGTGGTTTGGGTTGCATGTTGTGCACATCACTGAGTACATTGTATTAACGTTCTAATTAGTTGTCAACACATACACTTCTATGTGCTATATGCTAACAGCTGTATGGTTACAGTTATATGCTAACAGCTATATGCTAACAGTTATATAGTGACAGTTAAATGCTAACTGTTGTGGAAGTTTTGTATCACACAGGGAGAGAAAACTGTTCAAATCAGAAACAATTATTTATTGAAGAAATGATCAACTTAATTTGGAACTCGCATGCAAGTGAGAACATGAACAGAACGAGCTGTCGTCAGATGTTCTGATGCTCCATCTAAACTACAACTCTTTTATACTCTTCTAAACATTCCGAGGGTGGTATGAGAGGGACCAACACTGTCCTTCTCATACCACTGGAACCATGTCTCTGGAGACAACCTTCCTCTCAGGGATGTATGAGTGGAATGTTTACGTATCAGTATCAGTGAGACACAGACACACAGACCGAAGGTAAAATTCCCTTCACATAACTTCTATATGCTAACAGTTATATGCTAACAGCTGTATGCTAACAGCTATATGCTGATGGATACATAATAGTTATATTTTTTATTTCAACTTTGAATTCATTTTTATTCACAACAAATCACAACAAAGTCGTCACACAGGGTTTTGCAGAAACACAATCAACTACAGAAATACTGTCCTTAGATCCTCCCCCTGTCTTTAGACCCTCCCCCTGTCCTTAGACCCTCCTCTTGTCCTTAGACCCTCCCCCTGTCTGTAGACCCTCCCCCTGTCCTTAGATCCTCCTCTTGTCCTTAGACCCTCCCCCTGTCTTTAGACCCTCCCCCTGTCCTTAGACCCTCCTCTTGTCCTTAGACCCTCCCCCTGTCTGTAGACCCTCCTCTTGTCCTTAGACCCTCCCCCTGTCCTTAGATCCTCCTTCTCAGTAGTAAAAACTTCCAAACCTAGTGGGAAAATGAATCAATCTTGTATAGAACCACAATGAAGGACAGATCCACTCCCATGGACGGATAGACTATAGATGAACGTCCATTTGTAGGTAAGTGGGGGGGGGGACCCATCCATCAGGCAGGCGAGGGAGGAGATCTGGGGTCAAAGGTCAACACAGGACACAAGTGCGTCATTGTAGATCCAGTTGTCTATGGCTCCTTATGCAGACACTGCTGAGAGAGCTGGAAAGAGGACACCAGGTGACTAGACATGAACAGACTGAGTATGAGAGAGACAGAGAGAGAGGAAGAGAGTGAAAGAGACAGAGACATAGAAAGAGACAGAGAGAAAGAGAGTTGAGACAAAGAGAGAGAGAGAGAAAGGAAGAGAGAGAGAGAGACAGAGAGAGAAAGAGAGTGAAAGAGACAGAGACATAGAGAGAGAAAGAGAGTTGAGACAAAGAGACAGAGAGAGAAAGAGAGTGAGACAGAGAGTGAGATAGAGAAAGAACTCAGTGTCTGTACTTCATCATTCTATCTCCTAGTGCAGCTTTGACTGTACTGTGACTTCAGTCTGTTTTTATGGTAACTAAAGGCTCTAGCTCCATCAGACAGTAACCATGGTAACTAAAGGCTCTAGCTCCATCAGACAGTAACCATGGTAACTAAAGGCTCTAGCTCCATCAGACAGTAACCATGGTAACTAAAGGCTCTAGCTCCATCAGACAGTAACCATGGTAACTAAAGGCTCTAGCTCCATCAGACAGTAACCATGGTAACTAAAGGCTCTAGCTCCATAAGACAGTAACCATGGTAACTAAAGGCTCTAGCTCCATCAGACAGTAACCATGGTAACTAAAGGCTCTAGCTCCATAAGACAGTAACCATGGTAACTAAAGGCTCTAGCTCCATCAGACAGTAACCATGGTAACTAAAGGCTCTAGCTCCATAAGACAGTAACCATGGTAACTAAAGGCTCTAGCTCCATAAGACAGTAACCATGGTAACTAAAGGCTCTAGCTCCATCAGACAGTAACCATGGTAACTAAAGGCTCTAGCTCCATCAGACAGTAACCATGGTAACTAAAGGCTCTAGCTCCATCAGACAGTAACCATGGTAACTAAAGGCTCTAGCTCCATAAGACAGTAACCATGGTAACTAAAGGCTCTAGCTCCATCAGACAGTAACCATGGTAACTAAAGGCTCTAGCTCCATAAGACAGTAACCATGGTAACTAAAGGCTCTAGCTCCATCAGACAATAACCATGGTAACTAAAGGCTCTAGCTCCATCAGACAGTAACCATGGTAACTAAAGGCTCTAGCTCCATCAGAGAGTAACCATGGTAACTAAAGGCTCTAGCTCCATAAGACAGTAACCATGGTAACTAAAGGCTCTAGCTCCATCAGACAGTAACCATGGTAACTAAAGGCTCTAGCTCCATCAGACAGTAACCATGGTAACTAAAGGCTCTAGCTCCATCAGACAGTAACCATGGTAACTAAAGGCTCTAGCTCCATCAGACAGTAACCATGGTAACTAAAGGCTCTAGCTCCATAAGACAGTAACCATGGTAACTAAAGGCTCTAGCTCCATCAGACAGTAACCATGGTAACTAAAGGCTCTAGCTCCATCAGACAGTAACCATGGTAACTAATCCTTTCTCTACTGGTACGACACACACGCTGAACACAAAGAACAACAATAACACTAACACCCTAACCCATTCACCACTGATACTCTTTTGTTGGTCATTGTTACTGTCTGTAACCAGAATGAATGCTACAGGTATAAGGCTGATGTTTTTTTCTGGTCATGTGGTCATAACATGGGTGTGAACACACACAAATACTCGTCCAGATGGGTGCGAAAATGACACCGTCTCCAGATCTTCCCACTCTGGGACCCGTTTTCCAGAGATATCGTTTTGGGGTATCCATTTTTGACGAAAGGCCAATCTGTTTAGAAACTACGTCGGTTTCACGCAGTCATTTCTGTGCAGATGGGGTCTTACAGGAGAGAGGGTGGGTGGAGTCCATGCTTTTTGAATTTAAAAAAGTAAAACCCCTAACTCCTAACAGACCCACAGGCTATCATTATGTTTTGTCTTTGACAGAACTGAAGCAAATAAATAAATGCATTTAAAATGAAAACCTTTAAACACAAGTTTCATGAGTGAGACTCAATTTCATTATTTTTTTCAAGGTCCAAAAAGATCGCAAGTAAAATGGTGAAATACAAAAATAAATAAAGTAAGATATTAATAATTAAGGATATTAATTTTTTTTATTTTCAAATTTCAGGTCGACTCAATCTACGGTGGTACAGACCAGTAAAATATTATCAGAATGAACTATAAATAATAAAAACGACAACTTTTTCCTCATTGTTTTAGTGTAAAAAATTAAAATTATGCTAAAAGTTTACATATACAGACTATGTGAGTTAATATTTAACATATTTTAAAAAATATTATACATATTAGTAAATGGTTTGTGTATTTGTAGATCCACTGTGACCTGTAAGTTTCACAAACGTGAAAATAAGAAGCATAGGAAAAATAATGGAATATAAATTTTTAAAATTGCATTTTGCTTTCCCTTAATTTTCATTTTCATTTTTTTTTCAATTTTTTTCACATTTCTTTTAAAGGCTAGTTTATAGATGTCAACATTTTGACTTTATAGTTGTACTGTTTTGAGTGAGGGAAGAGAGTCCAGGTCAGACCATTCTGTAAGCACAGGCGTTAACACATTATCAAATAAAACAACATTCTGTCTATTATTTTTTCTTAGGTTTTTCAGAATACAACTATATGTGTCATTTTTTATTTACAGTTAGTTGAAATAATTGAAGGTTGTAAACAGCCTCAGAATCAATGATAGGCCTTTGACTTAGGAGGGTAAAGCCACAAAAATTACCTACATATATATATATATATATATATATATATATATATATATATATATATATATATATATATATATATATATTGATTTATTACTTATATTTCAGCCTGAGATTCATCCTTCAACAGGTGTTAGAAGTGATCCTGAGTGAAGTAATAATAATAACAATAATGGATTAGATTTATATAGTGCTTTTCAAGGCACCCAACGTGCTTCACGTTCGTGTTCTCTAGTGGTGGTAAACTACATATGTAGTCACAGTTGCCCTGGGGCAGACTGACAGAAGCGTGGCTACGGCCTCTCTGACCACCACCCAACATTCATACTCATTCATACACCAGTGTGTATGAACAGTGGAGGCAGTGAAGTGTCTTGCTCAATCACACAACAGACTGACAAGGACAGAGCGGGAATCCAACTGCCAACCCTTTGGTTTATGGACGACATGGTCTACCAACTGAGCCATGGCTAGCTTATGTGTTATTTAATGCTTTTATCGTTGAGGGGACAGGACTGTATTTGTACCTTTTGGTTCTGCATGTCGTCATTCTAAACCTACGACCTGAGGGGAGGGGCTGAGATTCATAGAATAATGGATGTGATGCATCATTAAAGATGGACCACACTAGTCTCTAATTGTCTACATCCAGGTTTTGAAACCATGTCAAAAAGATATTACGGCAAAATAGAATTGTTTCAGTAAAAAATGTGCATCAGCATGAGGGGTGAAACGCTGCTGAAAATGATGCAGTTCACATTCCACCCCTATGAGCGCTGTAAGCCACACCCCTATGAGCGCTGTAAGCCACACCCCTATGAGCGCTGTAAGCCACACCCCTATGAGCGCTGTAAGCCACACCCCTATGAGCGCTGTAAGCCACACCCCTATGAGCGCTGAAAGCCACACCCCTATGAGCGCTGTAAGCCACACCCCTATGAGCGCTGTAAGCCACACCCCTATGAGCGCTGAAAGCCACTACCCCTATGAGCGCTGTGAGCCACTACCCCTATGAGCGCTGTGAGCCACACCCCGAGGAGCGCTGTGAGCCACACCCCGAGGAGCGCTGTGAGCCACACCCCTATGAGTGCTGTAAGCCACACCCCGAGGAGCGCTGTAAGCCACACCCCTATGAGCGCTGTGATTCACACCCCGAGGAGTGCTGTAAGCCACACCCCTATGAGTGCTGTAAGCCACACCCCTATGAGCGTTGTCAGCCACACCCCTATGGGCGCTGTCAGCCACACCCCTATGAGCGCTGTAAGCCACACCCCTATGAGCGCAGTAAGCCACACCCCTGAGTGCTGTAAGCCACACCCCTATGAGCGCTGAAAGCCACACCCCTATGAGCGCTGGAAGCCACACCCCTATGAGCGCTGAAAGCCACACCCCTATGAGTGCTGTAAGCCACACCCCGATGACCGTTGTCAGCCACACCCCTATGAGTGCTGAAAGCCACACCCCTATGAGCGCTGAAAGCCACACCCCTATGAGCGCTGTAAGCCACACCCCTATGAGCGTTGTCAGCCACACCCCTATGAGCGCTGAAAGCCACACCCCTATGAGCGCTGAAAGCCACACCCGTATGAGCGCTGAAAGCCACACCCGTATGAGCGCTGTAAGCCACACCCCTATGAGCGCTGTAAGCCACACCCGTATGAGCGCTGTAAGCCACACCCCTATGAGCGCTGTAAGCCACACCCCTATGAGCGCTGTAAGCCAGTCCCACCAGATACAAGAGAACAATAGAAAAAGTAGTGCACATGCGCCCACATCGTTTTTCTACTGGTACGACACACACGCTGGACCCAACAACAACAATAACACTGCTATCACCCTAACATTAACCCATTCACCACTGATACTCTGTTGTTCACCATTATTACTGTCTTGTGATGATAATGAATGCTAAGGGTGTAAGGCTGCTGTTTTTTCCTGTCTTGTGGTCATGATGTGGGTGTGAACACACACAGATTCTCATCCAGATGGGTGCAGAAACAACACCGTTTCCAGATCTTCCCACACTGGGACCCGTTTTCCAAAGATACGGTTTTGGGGTACTGGTCCCATTTTGATGAAAGGCCAATCTGTTAAGAAAGTATGTGGATGCCTGGGACTGGACAGGGGATGCCTGGGACTTTTTATGTATTTCTGTAGTTGATTATGTTTTTGTAAAGCCCTCTGAGACGACTTTGTTGTGATTTAGGGCTTTATAAATAAAATTGAATTGAAATTGAATTGAATTGAATGTGGGTTTTACGTGAATTTGTTTCTGTGCAGATGGGGTCTAGAGTCTAATTTATTTATTTTGCAGATAATGTGTATAGCTGAATTAGTATTTTCCAGATAACTAGTAAATATGGGACATTTTACCCCCTGAAATTGATTTGTATTTAGGGGAGACTGAGTACAGTTGAATACACTTTTACTTTTTTCACCTTCACAAATTAGACTATTAAAAGACACCAAAAATAATTTTGTTTTAGATATAACATATCTTCAAGGTGTGTGTTAATATATAACCAATAAATTATATATCTAAGGTGTATAATTTTTATGCAATTAATTAAACAAAATATTGCACTTTTGTCTTAACCGTACCCTTGCTCAAAACTGAAGGAGTACAGTTGAAACACCATTGAAAACAATAGAAATGTGACAAGTGAGTCTTTGCAGATGGAGTGATTTTATTTTACTTAATTTGAATCATTAAAGTAATTTTGTTTCATGTGTTTTTTCTAACATATTAAGTGTAAAATGGACTAAAATAGACTACATCCCAAAAATCCCATTTACATGGTATCATATTAAAAACAGTCAATTTTTTTATTAAATATATTCAATATTTAACAGATTTGTAAAAGTATGAAGTCAGTCTGTGCAAATGTAATGTTTTTATTGTATTTTTATTGTATTTTTATTTAAGTTTTTTATGAGATATTTAACAGTATGAAATTAATAACAGCATTACAATTACAACATATCAAAGATAACAATATTAAGTTCAACAAATAGCAAAAATAAATATATTTAAGTGGACTTGGACAGAGCTATTCACACATCTCGGCAACTCTGTGACTAATCATTTTTGTACATGTTTGAGAATAAAATTTAAAATTTTCAGTTTTCCATGTTAACTACTCCAGACTGAGATCTTTGTATTAATTAAGCTCAAGTTCTTACCTTTTACATTATGCATACATATTTATTATCTTTAATTTATTAATATCCAAGAACAGATTTATCATTTATATTCCATCCATTCAAATGTATTCAATAAGTCATTTAATTGATGCCATACAGTTAGGAAGTGAAAATATTAACATGATATAAATCACCTTTAAAATCAAATTAAGGCCAACCATATCTAAAATACTATCCAGTTAAGCCTTTACAAGGGGTTCCATCCCAGTTTAATGTCTAATCACAGCACATTGACCTTTGCTGTCATTGTTTTGAAAACTATCCTCATGTAAACTAGCACACTTCACTTCAGTTTGTAGTGACAGGTTGTCGTTCCTTAGTTGCTGATTATCACTGAACATGTCTTTAATGAACACCAGCATCAGTTCTATCAGTAGTTAGTGAAGATGCTCTGTAATGGGTTAGGGTTCAGGTTAGGCTAAGGCATTATTCCTTTGGACATTCTCCAACCTGAGTCTCTTCATCTCTTTTCTCCGCTGATACTATTTCCATAGTTCGACGCTTTTTCTGGACTGCGGTTAAAAGAGAAGATGCTTGCGACATAATTAGGCAACTTAGCTTAAGACATGTACATATACGTCAGTAGGGCCTAGATTGATTTATTAATGAGACAGAAATCCATAAAAAAGCTCGGCTCGTCTTATAAGACAACACGGTACAGGCCTCCTGGTCCATTTCAAATTCAAGCTAGCATATTTAGCACATCTTTTTGTTTTTTTATTGGCCATTAAAGTACATAAAACTGTACAAATGTGGCAGTGATGACAAAACATTTATGCTTGTTTCCGTTGTGGACATTTTCATAGTGACACAAAAACAATGAATTCAGGGCGAGACAACATCTCCGGTGGCCTCATCAAAGCTGGTCTGGTGTGCTGTTCTCCGATGAGAGTCGGTTTTGTCTTGGTCGCCCACATGGATGGGAACGTGTGTGGAGAACGCTACGCCCAGTGCTGTGTCCGCCAGTGCAATCCACATCCAGTTGCCAGTGTGATGGTGGAGGCAGGAATGTGGGATAACCATGGAACAGATCTAGTGGTTGTGGAAGGACACATCACTGCACAGCGCTACATCGACCAGATCCTGCAGACACATACCGCACATGTGACGCTGGTATTCCTGCAGGCACAGGCAGTGAATGTGTTACCCTGACCCGCATACTTGCCAGATTTGAACCCGATTGAGGACCTTTGGGATCAACTTGGTAGGCAAGTGGCCAATCGGGTTCCCCTGATCCAGGCACTGCAGGAGGGTTGGCTCCAGATCCCCCAGGACAGGATACGGTGCCCAGTGAGGAGCATGTGTCAGCGCATCACTGTGTATAAACGCTAACGGTGGTCACACCCACTACTGACTGGAGTAAAACTGTTTTTTGGCAGTCGGCATGTTTTTGGCTTTTCTTTGTTGACAGAAGTCGTTTTGGAAACTTGTTTTTTAATGTTATTGTTGCTGATTTATCATTGTTATTTTCTGTTAATAGAAAATGTGCCTTATGGCAAGATAATAAAAACTGTTCCACAACTTTTGCCCTCAACGTTTTTATTGACTGTCAGTGTACATTGTCAAGGAGTGTGGATACATGCAGAACGTGTGTGAAATTAAAAAGATTCACCAACCAGATATAAAATGAACACTGCAAAGTCATGTGCCTTCATTTGGTTTCCCTGTCTTGCAGCGTGTAGCGTCCAGACATTTCCACCGTCTCTCCGACTCTCGACGGATTCAATAGAAGGAAACTCCGTCTGTTTTCTCCTGGCAATTAGTGCAACCGACAGCCGACAACATAATTTACCCGTGGTGGGACCAGGCATGTCTGGAGTTTCATATAATCGTGATAAAACGGCAGCGTGTTGTAATGTGTCAATGTCAGGTTGTTTTCTTGGAGTCCAATATGGCGGCACAACAACAGAATCATGGGATCGTGTGACGTTAATGCATTCACTTAATGCTCTTCATGAGAGAAGCGCCCTCTACTGGCAACACCTTGGAATCGAATGAATGGGCGTGTTTAACATTTGGATACGAGAGGGAGGGGGGAGGCTTCGTGCACAGACCTTGGTTGGGATCAGCTGGAGTCTGCACGCCAGCCGCACGGCGACCGCACGGAATGGGAAAAAATTAATGGCTCCTACTGTATATGCTAATGGATATGTGATAACAGCTGAATGCTAATGGCTATATGCTAACAGCTATATGCTAACTGTTATATGTAATGGCTATATGATAATAGCTATATGCAAATGAATTTCTAATAACAGCTAAATGCTAATGGCTATATGCGAACGGCTATATGCTAATGGATATATGCTAACAGCTATATGTTAATGGATATATGTTAACAGCTATATGCTAACCGTTATATGTAATGGCTATATGATAACAGCTATATGCTAATGGCTATCTAATAACAGTTAAATGCTAACGGCTGTATGATAACAGCTACAGGTTAACAGCTATATACTAACAGATATATGCTAACATTTATATGCTAACAGCTAGCTGTCATTAGCAGTGCAGACACACATCACACACACAGACTGAATGATGTTAGAACATCTGAGGGTCATGTGACTGTAATGGAGGATAATCCATCACATTTGGAGATGTTCAGATTGAATCACTTTTAATTTGGATTTTTTTAAACTGTCTTTTCCATGTTTTCAGTGTAAATTTCAGTTCAAACACTTTAAACACTTTTCAGTTCAGTTCCAAACTTTCTTGTAGAGTTGTACTGCAAATAAACGACTGTATGTTATCAATACTGTTGATTATTTATTAATCAATATTATCTGTCTGTCTCTATGTCCTGCTGTGTCTCTGGTGCAGTGTCAGTCCTCCAGTGGACAGAAGTGTCCCAGACAGGTCCAGTTTCAGTCCTCCAGTTGACATCAGTAGTTGTACTTCAGTAGATGATTGGCTGGACACCATAAAGATGGGACGATATAAGGACAAGTTTGCAGCAGGAGGAGTTCACACTCTGGGACACGTTATCAACATGAACCAAGGGTGAGTGAGGAGGAGGAGGAAGTGGAGGGCTTGATAGGGTTTTAAACCCCCAACCAAGCCTCCAAGGCAGCTGTGCCTGGAAGGCAGTCCCCGCCACCAGCAACTCTAGCCATGAGTTGCAATGTTATATATATACATATATATATATATATATATATATATATATATATATATATATATATATATATATATATATATATATATATATATATATATATATGACCCTCCAGCATAAAACCAGCCACTTTGGTCAAATGTAATAAATTCAGATTTTATATTTATCTAAAGTTTATTAAAATGTTTGCGTGACACTAATTTTTCAACATTGCCATAGCAACAAGGGCTGTAGTTTAGTGGAGAAGGCTTTGTTCTGAGGCCTCCCATTGGTTCAAATATGTAATTATGTAGATTTCAATTTTGTAATTTTTTTTTTGTCCGCATTTGTTCTCATTGTTTAACTCCACACAGAGGGAGTCAACATTGTTTGAGATCAATGCATTTTTTAGTCTTGTAGCCAAATATTTTAATATTTAGTGCATGTGTGTGACCATCAGCGGTCCTCCCTGAAAGCTGAGCAGACATCCTTTATTAGAACTCTCTATTATAAGCCAGGGAGGGCAGTGCTACACCTCAGTGATGTGTGGGGGAAACAAAGACTGGACAGGACGAACGGTGGTGAATGTTTGTGGTGCATTAAAAAGAAATTAGAGAGCAGGGGAGGAAAGCAGGGAGGTGATGGGGAAGAGACAAGGCCGTAGAGCCCTGCCATCTTCCCCACCACAGAGCCCATCCTTCCCGCTCCCACCTGCTCTCGAGGCCCTAACTGTTGTGTCCCTATATGTGCCTAAGGGTAGCTATATACAGTGAGGTGTGAAGTGCACAGTAAGAGGCAGTCTGGTGTGGGTCCGGCCCATTAGGACAGAGCAGCGGGGGAGACCGGTAGTGAGACCACTGGCACTGATGCAGAGGGCCCCCAGAGCCCCGAGATAAGAGGCCAAGGTGGGCCCACCCGAACCCGACCGGCCCAGCCAGCACCACAACCCCCAGAAATTGCAGCGCTACACCAGCGCCCCGGCAGACGGCCACAGGCCAGCCGCATGCAGCACCCTGCCCCGGAGGGAGGGCCAGGCCCCACCACTAGGAAGCGAGCGCCATGAGCCCCCATGCCCACCCCGGAGCCGGTACGTCCATGCAGGGCGCCCACCCCGCAGCACCACTGAAACCCCACCCACCCCACTACTCCACAGGACAGCACCCAGGCCCGGACAGAAGCCCCCAGCCAGCAGAAGCTAATCTTCAGTGGCGGCACACATGCAAGTGCCAAGGCCTGTGCCTGGATGAGCCAGAGCCACCCCACAGAGAGACCACCCGGCCCCCATGCCAGACCCCCTCACACGGAGGGCCCCCAGCCCCCCCAGGGGAGGATGAGAGACGAGGACGAGCAGCCAGGCAGGAGAGGAGGGAGGAGGTGGGAAGCAGAGCAGGCAGGGACAGGGGGCGGTTGTCTAGAGGGAATCCCCATCTTTCCAACGGTACCAAACATGACGGGGAAATACCGAACACCAGCGCCAAGGAAAGTCGTGTTTGGAGTCGATCTTTCTTTGTTTTAGACTTAATCACTGTCAGAGTCAGTTGTTGTTCTTCCTAAAAGCCATAATTTGAAGCAAGTAAGGTGGGAATTTAACAAACACTCATAGTTAGAAGTGTTCAGGAGACATTTTACTGGGATTTTATCAATAAACTTTAAATTAAATCATTTTTAACCATATAACGTATTTGAGGCTAAAGTTAGAAAAACTGCTGTGACTGAACCACTGCTTTAATGATAGATGGACACACACACACACACACACACACACACATATATATATATATATATATATATATATATATATATATATATATATATATATATATATGTTTTTTGTTTTTTTTTCTCTTTTCCTTCACTCTGCATCCACACATTTGTACACGTGTATTTGTTTGATTGTTTATTTGTTTGTGGGCAGGGACATCCAGAGGTTGGGCGTGACTCTGATGGGACACCAGAAGAAGATTCTGTCCAGCGTCCAGCTGATGCAAGTGCACATCCTCAATAAGAGCGTCCCATCAGTTCACAAATAACTACAGCTTCTGGAACCTTCTGAAGGTCCAGATGGTCACCATGGAAACCAGACGGTCCCCACTGAAACTAAGACCATCAAAAACAGGACGAACAAATAGGAACTGTTTTCCTCTTTAACGTCTGATGGAAACGTCCAAAAACCATCTTTTGTCTTTTTCTTGATGATTTTTTCTGACGGTTAAACTTACATTTTCTGACTTAAAAACATTGGGTGGATGACTGATGGATGACTGATGGACGACAAATGGACGACTGCCTTAAACACTCCCAATAACTTCATCTTCACCGTCTACATAGAGAAAATTATTTATCAGAGTAAGATGATTTTACAGAAAAACAGGCAATAACCAGGAAAACGGGCAATAACCAGAAAAATGGGCAATAACCAGAAAAATGGGCAATAACCAGAAAAAATGGGCAATAACCAGAAAAATGGGCAATAACCAGAAAAATGGGCAATAACCAGAGAACAAAGAAGGTTTTTTAATGTTTTCAGCTTGAGGAAAGGTCGAGAATGAAGTCACAAAAAGGTGCAGAAAAGAACGTTAGGGCTCAAACAACACACCAAAGTGTCCCCATGAGGTACAATGTCCACATGAGGTACCATGTCCCCATGAGGTACCATGTCGACATGAGGTACAAGACCCACAGTGTTTCACTACAAGCCTATTAACGACACACACTCTTGTCCACCGTCCAATGAATGACCCCAAGGCTGACAGGCGCACAAATACGGGTACCACATATATGGGAACCACAAATACGTGTACCACATATATGGTAACCACAAATACATGTACCACAAGTACCACAGTAGGACTGACCTTAGACCTTAGAAACCTACTGGTGTGTGTGTGTGTGTGTATGAGTGTATGTGTGAATGTGAAGCTTTGAACCATGAAGGTGGAAAAGAACTATATAAGTGCAGAACATTTACCATATACAAATATATGTACAACAACATATACCACTAGTATGGATACCACAAATGTGGGTACCACAAATACATGTACCACAAATATGGGTACCACAAATCCATGCACCACAAATATGGGTACCACAAATACATGTACCACAAATATGGGTACCACAAATCCATGCACCACAAATATGGGTACCACAAATACGGGTACCACAAATACAGATACTACCAATACAGGTACCACAAATATGAGTATCACAAATACATTTATCTTTATACTGCTAACGAGCTAGTAGGCTAGTTTATGAGCTAAAGTGAACTAATTCTATATATTAGCTTTTAAAACATTTCATGATGTGAATTCATCACACATCTGTTATGAACACTGAAGAAAATACAGAACTGTTTTGCTAACCAATGGAAACACCTGAGCGCTGTTAGCAACATGCGTTTGTGATAAATGGGGACTGTGAAAAAATGTCAAACACTGGCCTTTGTGTCTTTATGCAGTTATTGTTGCGGACGACAACATGGCTGCCGCTGCCAACATGGCTACCAGTGCCAACATGGCTGCCGGGGTCAGCAGTAATAACATGGCCGCCAGCGCCAGCATGGCTGCCGGCATTGACATGGCCGCCGGTGCCTGAACAAACAAAAATCAGCTGTTGTGACAAAGATTTTGATGCAAAAATGTTTCAAATGTGACTTTGATAATTTTTATATTGATGCTCACACTGGTGTATGAATGTTCACTGGTGGTGGGAGGGGCCAAAGGATGTGGTGGGAGGGGCCTCCAGTGTCACTCACAATGGTGTATGAATGTTTGCTGGTGGTGGGAGGGGCCTCAAGTCTGTCAGTCTGTCCCAGGAAAATTGCAGATACATATGTACTTTACCACCACCAGAGGGAGCATGTGAGAGTGAATGAATATTGGATGAATAATGTAAAGCGCTTTGGGTGTCTTGAAAAGCACTATAGAAAGGAAACACCTGAAAAACCACCTGAAAGACTACCTGAAAAACCACCTGAAAAACCACCTGAAAGACTACCTGAAAAACCACCTGAAAGACTACCTGAAAGACTAGCTGAAAGACCACATGAAAGACTACCTGAAAAACCACCTGAAAAACCACCTGAAAGACTAGCTGAAAGACCACCTGAAAGACTACCTGAAAGACCACCTGAAAGACTACCTGAAAGACTAGCTGAAAGACCACCTGAAAGACTACCTGAAAGACTACCTGAAAGACTACCTGAAGGACCACCTGAAAAACCACCTGAAAGACTACCTGAAGGACCACCTGAAAACCACCTGAAAGACCACCTGAAAGACTACCTGAAGGACCACCTGAAAAACCACCTGAAAGACTACCTGAAGGACCACCTGAAAAACCACCTGAAAGACTACCTGAAAGACGACCTGAAAGACCTCCTGAAAGACTACCTGAAGGACCACCTACCTGAAAGTCCACCTGAAAGACCACCTGAAAGACTACCTGAAGGACCACCTGAAAGACTACCTGAGGGACCACTTGAAAGACTACCTGAAAGACTACCCGAAGGACCACCTGAAAGACTACCTGAAAGACCACCTGAAAGACTACCTGAAAGACTAGCTGAAAGACAACCTGAAAGACTACCTGAAAGACTAGCTGAAAGACTACCTGAAAGACTAGCTGAAAGACTAGCTGAAAGACCACATGAAAGACTAGCTGAAAGACTACCTGAAAGACCACCTGAAAGACTACCTGAAAGACTACCTGAAAGACCACCTGAAAGACTACCTGAAAGACTACCTGAAAGACCACCTGAAAGACTACCTGAAAGACTAGCTGAAAGACCACCTGAAAGACTACCTGAAAGACTACCTGAAGGACCACCTGAAAAACAACCTGAAAGACTACCTGAAGGACTACCTGAAAAACCACCTGAAAGACTACCTGAAGGACCACCTGAAAAACCACCTGAAAGACTACCTGAAAGACTACCTGAAAGACCACCTGAAAGACTACCTGAAGGACCACCTACCTGAAAGTCCACCTGAAAGACCACCTGAAAGACTACCTGAAAGACTACCTGAGGGACCACTTGAAAGTCCACCTGAAAAACCACCTGAAAGACTACCTGAAAGACTACCTGAAGGACCACCTGAAAGACTACCTGAAAGACTACCTGAAGGACCACCTGAAAAACCACCTGAAAGACCACCTGAAAGACTACCTGAAGGACCACCTGAAAAACCACCTGAAAGACCACCTGAAAGACTACCTGAAGGACCACCTGAAAAACCACCTGAAAGACCACCTGAAAGACTACCCGAAGGACCACCTGAAAAACCACCTGAAAGACTACCTGAAAGACTACCTGAAAGACTACCTGAAAGACCACCTGAAAAACTACCTGAAGTACCACCTACCTGAAAGTCCACCTGAAGGACCACCTGAAAGACTACCTGAAGGGCCACCTGAAATACTACCCGAAAGACTACCTGAAGGACCACCTGAAAGACCAGTTGAAAGACTACCTGAAAGACTACCTGAAGGACCACCTGAAAGACTACCTGAAAGACCACCTGAAAGACTACCTGAAAGACTACCTGAAGGACCACCTACCTGAAAGACTAGCTGAAAGACCACCTGAAAGACTACCTGAAAGACCACCTACCTGAAAGTCCACCTAAAAAACCACCTGAAGGACCACCTGTCCTGGTTTCTGGTCCAGTACCAGGTTTCCTGTTGATGGTCTGGTGTCAGTTTTTGCAGAACTTTCTGGAACGTGTATTGTATTAAACTTTAAAATAAAAAAATCAAAAAGATATTTTATAAAGTGAAACTGTTTTTTCTACAGATTAATTAATTCATTTATAAAGTTTTACAGAAAAACTAATTGATCCACATTTTATTCATTCATTTCTTTTTCCAAAAATATGGCATGAAAACTTTGATTAACTGAAGAATAAAACGTTTTAACTGAAGTATGTTATTTGTTGATGATAATAAAAACCATAAAAGTGAAAAATAATTCAGAAAATAAAATAAAGGAACATTTGTGACTGAAAAAATGAGTTTGTGTTTGTCTATATACTGAACTATAGAGGGTCTATATACTGAACTATAGAGGGTCTATATACTGAACTATAGAGGGTCTACATACTGAACTATAGAGGGTCTATATACTGAACTATAGAGGGTCTATATACTGAACTATAGAGGGTCTATATACTGAACTATAGAGCGTCTATATACTGAACTATAGAGGGTCTACATACTGAACTATAGAGGGTCTATATACTGAACTATAGAGGGTCTATATACTGAACTATAGAGGGTCTATATACTGAACTATAGAGCGTCTATATACTGAACTATAGAGGGTCTACATACTGAACTATAGAGGGTCTATATACTGAACTATAGAGGGTCTATATACTGAACTATAGAGGGTCTATATACTGAACTATAGAGGGTCTATATACTGAACTATAGAGGGTCTACATACTGAACTATAGAGGGTCTATATACTGAACTATAGAGGGTCTATATACTGAACTATAGAGGGTCTATATACTGAACTATAGAGGGTCTATATACTGAACTATAGAGGGTCTATATACTGAACTATAGAGGGTCTATATACTGAACTATAGAGGGTCTACATACTGAACTATAGAGGGTCTATATACTGAACTATAGAGGGTCTATATACTGAACTATAGAGGGTCTATATACTGAACTATAGAGGGTCTACATACTGAACTATAGAGGGTCTATATACTGAACTATAGAGGGTCTATATACTGAACTATAGAGGGTCTATATACTGAACTATAGAGGGTCTATATACTGAACTATAGAGGGTCTATATACTGAACTATAGAGGGTCTATACTGAACTATAGAGGGTCTATACTGAACGAAAGAGGGTCTATATATTGAACTATTAGGTTCATATACTAAAGATTAGGCTTTATCCAAAATGTTAATAAACCAACCCACATTCACAGACATACTCTCGATCTGATCTTAACACTTGGTGTTGAAATTAATGACCTTGTCGTTTTTCCCCATAATCCCATACTCTCAGATCACTTTTTAATGACCTTCCAGGTTTTGTTTGAGGATATTTCTACCTCAGTGATTAAAACACAAATGAAAAGGATACTATGTGACCGTGCTGTCTCAAAGTACAAAGAGTTAATTCAGTCACTAATTGTGTCTATGTCATGTGATTATGTAAAGGACACATTTAGTCCCAGTATAAGTGATGAGTTAGTTGATAGTACCATGCTCACATTAAAAACTACGCTAGATATAGTTGCCCCCCTTAAGTTAAAAACTACTAAGTTTAGATTAACCTCCCCATGGTACAACGCTGACACTCGCTCCATTAAACAAGCAACACGTAAATTAGAGGCAATGGAGGCGATCCAACTTAGAAGATTCTCTCAATGCCTGGAAAAATAGCTTAATAAAGTATAAGCAAGTTTTGCGTACAGCCAAAACTAGATATTACTCATCCATAATAGAAGAAAACCAGAATAATCCTAGATTCCTGTTCAGTACTGTAGCCAGACTGACAAACAGACACACCTCCGTGGAACCAGTTATTCCATCCACGCTCCATTCTGATGATTTCCTGCAGTTCTTTAACAATAAAATATCAACTATTAGAGACAAAATAGACACATTTCTCCCAAATATTAGATCAGAAAAAGCAGTGGTTTCAAACCTAGGCCTTTTTATAAATCCCTCTGTAACACTAAATAATTTCACCACTGTAGACCAAACTGATGTCATATCTATTATCATGTCTTCCAAATCATCACCTGCCTCTTAGATCCAATTACAACTAAACTCTTTAAACAGATTCTGCCCCTAATTATTAACACTGTCCTAAATATAATTAACACTTCATTAATTACTGGATATGTGCCACAGTCATTTAAATATGCTGTTATTAAACCAATTCTGAAAAAGCCTACCCTAGATCCTGACATTCTAGACAATTATAGGCCTATATCCAATTTGCCCTTCCTGTCAAAGGTTTTAGAACGAGTAATAGTTAAACAGCTGTGCCAATTCCTGCAGGATAATAGTTTATTTGAACAGTTTCAGTCTGGCTTTCGTGCCCATCATAGCACTGAAATGGCATTAGTTAAAGTTACTAATGACTTATTATTAGCCGCTGACATCGGACTAATATCGGTCCTGGTGTTATTAGACCTTAGTGCAGCCTTTGACACCATTGACCACAGTATCTTAGTGCACAGATTAGAATGTGATATAGGTATTAGAGGAGCAGCCCTCTGCTGCTTTAAATCATATTTATCTAATCCATAACAATTTGTTAATGTTAATCAACAATCATCGCAGTCCTCCAGAGTTAATTATGGCGTTCCTCAAGGGTCAGTCCTTGGGCCTATTTTGTTTACACTATATATGCTCCCTTTAGGTAACATCATTACAAATCATGGCATTAATTTTCATTGTTACGCGGATGACACACAGCTATATTTATCGATTAAACCTGACCAGACCAGGCAAATAGATAAACTAAGTACTTGTGTACAAGACATAAAAATTTGGATGAGTGCCAATTATCTTTTACTGAACCCTGAAAAAACTGAAGTCGTTATAATTGGTCCTAAAGATGCGAGAGACTCCCTAACTGACCAGATAGTTACTCTGGACAACTTAAGTGTAACACCCAGTGCCACAGTTAAAAATTTAGGAGTTTTATTTGATCCAGATCTTTCATTCAAAATGCATATCAAACAAACTTGCAGAACAGCCTTCTTTCACCTGCGCAACATAGCCAAAATTAGGAATATTCTGTCTAAAACGACTGCAGAAAAATTAATTCATGCATTTGTTACATCACGATTAGATTATTGTAACTCCTTACTTGTAGCATGTCCTAAATATTCCCTAAAAAGCTTCAACTGGTTCAAAATGCAGCAGCAAGATTATTAACAGGATCAAATAGAAGAGAACACATCACCCCTGTGCTCCAAACCCTGACCCCTGACCCCTAACCCTATCACCCCTGTGCTCCAAACCCTGACCCCTGACCCC
Organism: Siphamia tubifer; assembly: GCA_020466265.1. Taxonomy (NCBI): domain Eukaryota; kingdom Metazoa; phylum Chordata; class Actinopteri; order Kurtiformes; family Apogonidae; genus Siphamia; species Siphamia tubifer. The sequence goes on from JAIVEL010000024.1 coordinate 4,987,713, forward strand.
TAACCCTATCACCCCTGTGCTCCAAACCCTGACCCCTGACCCCTAACCCTATCACCCCTGTGCTCCAAACCCTTCACTGGCTTCCAGTTGAGTCTAGAATTAAATTTAAAATCCTCCTCCTTACATATAAAACCATTAATGGTATGGGCCCCTCTTATCTTAAAGATGATCTGGTTCCGTACCAACCCAATAGAACCCTTCGTTCTCAGAATGCAGGTTTACTGAAAGTTCCTAGGGTTTCTAAAAGTACAGTAGGAGCTAGAGCCTTTAGTTACCATGGTTACTGTCTGATGGAATCATCTTCGCTTTAATATTAAAGACGCAGAAACAGTCTCTACATTTAAAATTAGGTTGAAAACATTCCTGTTTGAGAAAGACTATGGTCAGGTTAGTTAAAAATGATGTGACTCATATATCATGTTTACATGATGTATGAGTCACAGTTCAGTCTAGGCTGCCCTAGGAGTTAGAATGCTGGGGGAAGTACAGACACTGAGTTCTTCCTTCTCTTTCTCTTCCTCACACCTGTTTCTGTCATTTTTATAACATATCTTTCATACCAAGTCTGTTCATGACTAGTCACCTGGTGTCCCCTTTCCCCCCTCCCCCCCTGGGGGGAGTGGTGGCTCTCCTGACAGTGCCTGCACGGGAGCCATGGACGACAGGATCTGGAGTATCTCGCCTGTGCTGACCTGTGACCCCGGACCACCGCCCCTGCCTGTCTGGACCAGCCCCCCTTCCTGCATTTATACATGGACGTTCATCTATAGCCTGTCCATCCATGGGAGTGGATCTGTCCTTCAATGTGGTTCTACTCAAGATTTCTTCTTTTTCCCACTGGGTTTGGAAGTTTTTTCTTGCCGAGAAGGAGGGTCTAAGGACAGGGGATGCCTGGGACTTTTCATGTATTTCTGTAGTTGATTATGTTTTTGTAAAGCCCTCTGAGACGACTTTGTTGTGATTTAGGGCTTTATAAATAAAATTGAATTGAATTGAATTGAAAATTTAATGCACCCCACAGCACTGGAGATCTCTCAGCACCTGAGCTTCCTCAACACCTCAGGAGGGAAGAACCGGATGCCAATCCAGTAAGCCAACTGCACCCTGCGAGGGAAAGGATAAGATGGCCCAAGATGAGTAACAGAAAAGAATGGAACCAACTAGTTGAAGACCTCGACAAAATGTTAGAAGTCACACTAGCGGGGACAGCCGAGCAGAAAATTAGCACACTCACAACAATAACATACAACCTGGCAAGGGAGCGGTTTGGAGTAAAGGAGAAGAAAGTGGAAAGGAAGCCTGCATATCAGCCCAGCAGAAGGGAGAGAGAAATCAAGCACATCAGGGGAGAAATCAAATCACTCTCCAAACAATTCAAAAAGGCCCCAGCGGAGGAAAGGGAAGGCATTAGGGATCTGACAAGCCAACTCCAAGATCGCTTATGCAGACTCAGGAGAGCAGAAGGCGCACGGAAGAGAAGGAGGGAAAGAGAGAAGAAACGGGCACAGTTCATTAAAGACCCTTTCCGATTCACCAGAACACTTCTTGGGGAGACAAAATCAGGGAAGTTGACCAGCCCGAGAGAAGATGTGGAGGCATTCCTGAGGGAGACCCACAGTGATAATTACAGGAACCAGACCCTGGACGGTAACCCAACCATCAGCAGTGTAGAGGACCCAGAAAAGGAGATAAATATCAACGAACCAACGTGGAAAGAAGTCCAAGAGGTTGTAACGAAGGCCAGAACAGGATCTGCCCCCGGACCAAGTGGTATACCGTATAAGGTATACAAAAAGTGCCCGATTCTCCTTCGGAGGATGTGGAAGTTATTCCGAAGAATCTGGAGAAAGGGCGGTATTCCATCTTGCTGGAAGAGGGCAGAAGGATGTTTTGTACCTAAGGAAGAGAACTCCTCAACCATAGAGCAGTTCCGAACCATCTCACTATTAAGTGTGGAAGGCAAGATCTTCTTTTCCGTTATGGCCAAAAGGATGACCTCGTACATGATGGAGAACAAGTACATCAACACCACTATCCAGAAAGGTGGAATTCCAGGGTTTTCTGGATGCCTGGAACACATGGGAGTCCTCTCACAGATGATCCGCGAAGCCAAGACCAGAAAAGGCAACCTAACAGTAGTCTGGCTGGATCTGGCCAATGCATATGGATCTATCCCTCATGCTCTTATTAATAAAGCACTTGAGCACTACCACATCCCTCAACACATCAAGGGAATGATCATTAGCTACTTCGATGGAATCCAGGTGCGATTCAAGGCGGCCGATTTTACAACTCAGTGGCAAAAGCGAGAAAAGGGCATCGTGACTGGCTGCACAATCTCCCCCATCCTATCCATCATGGGAATGAACTTACTGATAACATCTGCAGCAAAGGAGGCACAGGGCCCGAAGATGGAGTCAGGCATCCGACAACCCCCAATAAGGGGCTATATGGATGACCTTACCATAACCACCACAACCCATGTGGAAGCAAGATGGGTGCTAACAGTTCTGGACCGAATGGCAACATGGGCCAGACTTAAGTTCAAGCCACATAAATCCCGAAGCATAGTGATTAAGAATGGAAAATTGACCAACAAGTTCAAGCTGCAGGTGCAAGAGGAAGTGTTCCCATCATTACAGGGCAACCCTATTAAGTGCCTCGGAAAGTGGTTTGACGACTCACTGGCCGATCGCAACAACATCACCAATACAGAGAAGCAGACAGAGGAATGGTTGAGGAGAATTGAGAAGTCAGCACTCCCAGGAAAATTCAAGGCGTGGCTCGATCAACATGGGCTGCTGCCAAAACTCACATGGCTGCTGACTGTGTACGAGGCCCAGATGACAAGCGTGGAGGGAATGGAGAGAAAAGTCAACAAGTATCTCCGGAAGTGGCTGGGGATTCCTCCAAGCTTTACCTCAGTAGGCCTTTATATAAGATCAGGGCAACTTCAGCTTCCTCTGGCATCTGTGGTGGAGGAGGTTAAAATAGCCAAGTGCAGGGTCATCATGACCTACAGAGACTCCCACGATGACCAAGTCAAATATGCAGGGATCATGACGAGATCCGGTCGTAAGTGGGAGGCTGAGTCATCAGTTGCACAGGCAGAAGGCATGCTGAGGATACGTGACATCATCAGGGCACCGTGCACGGGAAGACAGGGTCTTGGAACATCCCACTTCCAACAGTGGAGCAAGGCAGGAACCAGGGAGAGGAGGACCATGATACAGGAGGAGGTCAGAAGTCTGGAGGAGGAAGGGCGAAGGTCAAAGGCTGTGGCGCTGGCTTCCCAAGGAGCCTGGACCAAGTGGGACCTCCCCAAGCGGAAGATAACTTGGGCGGACCTATGGAGGCTGGAACCATTCCGGATTTCCTTCTTACTGCGATCCGTATATGACACACTCCCATCCCCAGCAAATTTGCACAGGTGGGGACTGATTGAGAGCCCACTGTGCAGGGTTTGTGGGGAGAAAGGAACCATGGCGCATATCCTGTCCGGGTGCAAAATTGCACTTGCACCCGAAAGCCACAGCAATCCACTTTGTTAGGGCAGGAGAAAAGCCACCAACCACAGTCACCACAAAAGTGACACAGTCTGCTGCAAAAGGCCCAATCATGGGAAATGAATGTCGACCTGGGGGCAGGGCTCTACACTAACTTTTTTTTCCAGGAGCACACGTGCCCCTAAGTTAAAAAATTTAGGAGCACACAAAAAAAAATAGGGGCACAAGTAGGTTTTAGTTTTAAATGTTTATTTATTTACAGTGCAGTACTTACGCACAGATACCAACATTGTTGAATGACTGCTGTCATTTGTGTTAATTTAGAGCAGACCATAACATAACTTTGTATTATGGGATGTTTTGTCCTTTGATACATTTTAGAACGTTGTATTGGCTGCCTTGTTATTAGATCCATTTTAGAATGATTAACCCTTTAACTCCTGAGACTGAGACACAGTAAAAAATAAAATAAAATAAGCAACACAATGAACAAAAAACAGTCAAAGTGATCAGTAAAATGAACAAAAATGAATAATAAACCAACAAAATAATATGTAACATGAACAAAGTAAGACACTAACAGAACACAATTAAAGAAAAATAATAACATTAAAAAACAGAAAAATAAGCAACAGAAACTAAACTATATTCACAAAATAAGAAATGATGTGGAAAAAAGGACAAAAAACAAAAACCCACCAAACCCAAAATGAAGTAAAAAAAAAAAAAAAGACTAAATAACTAGTGTTGTAATTTGGTTCCAGTAGTTTTAGTTTGGGCTTTTTCTTTTTCTTAATCACTTGCTTTTCGACACCTGTACATCAGTTCCATGAACAAAATTCTCAGTAAAATAACAGTTAAAAAAACACTTGAATTTGTCTGAATTTTTAAACTAAACCTACAGCCAGCTCATGTGTTAGATTAGCACAACAAAATAAGAATTAAAATACAATAAACAAACCCGTAAGAATAGACACTAAAGTTGAACAAGTTAAATAAAGTAGATTGATGAAGGAAAAGTCAAAAATATTTAGTAAAGATTAAACATTGAGTGAATGCACTTCGTTAGTGAAGGTCAGATCAGTGCTCAGTTATTCTGGACTCCTTGTGTTGGTCAGTAATTGGCTGGAAGCACTACAAATTAATTGGCAGAGAAAATCAGTGGGAGAAGATCATTACCATATAGCACGCGTTCTAGCACGCGTTATGGAACGCGTGCCATTGCACGCACCAGCACGCGCACCAGCACGCGTACCAGAGCGCGTCCTGTAACGCGTGATAGCGCGCCAGTGTGCGTGCGAGAACGCGTTCTGTAATATAATAAAGACAACGCGTGGCTATGTGAACACTTTGTCTTGCCATATGGGACTAGCAGCGCGCACGTCAAAAATGATAGGCTGATATGCCCACGGTGGCCTCCGTGGTGGCAATGTGATACTATGCGCTACCGCCTGGCTGCCGCCCGCGCGCATAAACGTTCGACTATATCGAGGCCTTTAAAAGCAAAGTTGCATCGGATGGTCCAATCACAGACCTATAGGAATAGTGTATAGGTCTGTGGTCGCACTGGCGTCATCCCGTGTGCTGTCAGAGGCAGCTGGAGAAAAAAAGAGACTTTAACTTACACGCCGGCATTACGGCTGTGCCAGAGCTGACCGCGTTGATGCCTGTTTACAATTCTTAACGTTACCCGCTACAAAAAAGCGGCGACGCCATAAAAACAAAAATCGATTTTCCAGCAACTTAGTATCTAATTAGATACCAAGGGTCAATATCGATTTAGTATCTAAAATAAAATTTTTTGACAACACTAGTGTGCCTTATTGTGTGCTGCTAGAAGCACTCGCACATGTGCGACTGTTTTGTTTTCCTCGTTCGCATGATGAAATATTTGCTCGCAAATGCGAGTGAAATGGGCGCACTGTAGAGCCCTGCATGGGGGGAAGGCTGAAGTTCCCACAGATTGTCCAGACATCCCTGAGGCCAGATGTGGTGCTGTGGTCCGAAGAAGCCAAGAAGGTCTTATTGACCTTACCGTCCCATGGGAAGAAGGGTGTGAACAGGCCTTTGAAAGAAAGAGCACCAAGTACCAAGACCTTCTGGATGAGTGTAGGGGAAAGGGATGGCAGGCATGGCTGTTCCCAGTCGAGGTCGGCTGTCGAGGGTTCCCGGCTCAGTCAGTGTGGGGAATGTTCACAGCCATCGGACTGGGAGGGAGGGAAAGGAAAGCTGCAGCGCGCAGGATGGGTGAGGCAGCGGAAAAAGCCTCTTGCTGGCTATGGAGTAGGAGAGACGAGATTAGTTGGAAGCCAGGAGGAGGAGATGGGCAGTGACCTGGCCACCACTGCCGACCCACCACCGGGAGGCTGTTGTGGTTCAGGGTCAAAACAGCCGGTGAACGGTGGATGCCTTCTGATGACATCAACTCCTCCTGGCCAAGGCTACATTCACCCAGGGTGAATGAAGGAGAAGCATTTTCGAATGTATCTAGATGAAAAGTCAAAATTAGGAGATGAAAACTTAAAATTCTGATGAAAAACTTGAAATTATGAGATTAAGTCAAAATTATGGGATATTATTGAAAGTTTTTATTATTTGAAATTATTACTTGAAATGAATGTACATGGTTAAAATTAGTAGAAAGAAAATTCGAGACCAATATTAAACATATATTTCAACATATGAAATTCAAGTATTCAATTAAAAAAATAAACATTTCAAAAAGCACACAGATAAATTAATGAACTAGAAAAGCACTCTTGCAGACAGACAGACAGACAGACAAACTGTTAAAACCGCCTTGTTGGAGGAAATAACAGTTAAAATATTGTCATCAACTTTGTCCCTGTTTATAATTCTAGTAAATTCTTCCTAAAAATATCAACCTGTTTCATGGTTCTCTTTTGTTCATTGTCACAGACACACATTTGAACCCTTTACATGAATTTACAGCATTTTCTTTAGTCTTGATCAGAGTAAAGACAATGACGACAGAAGAGAGGGGCGGAGTCAGAAGAGAGGGGCGGAGTCAGCTGTGGGTGATGACATTCACATGCATATGAAACATCCTTAACTCTCCCTTTAATATTTATGTAAATTTACTGTGAAAACAAGATGCTCCAGCTTCTGTCATGTCCCCTGCATGCACCCGTACGTGTGTGTATGTGTGTGTGTATTATGGGATGTCGTCAGTATGCAGCACACTCAGTGTGTATTATGGGATGTCCTCTGTATGAACCAGACTCACAGGGAATCTGTAGCTCTTTGATGTTTGAACGCTGCTGCAGCAGAAGCACAAACCTTTATGAGCTGTGGATGGAACTGATGGAAGATACGCTAGTGCTTCTGCTAAGACCCCCTCCCCAACCTCACAACCCCCCTGGTTCATCTGAGACACCCCCTCCCCCTGGTTCATTTCAGTGCTAAAGAAGAGACAAGAAAGAGTGAGATTCAAGTTCAACCTGAGGACGTGAGTGATACTGAGGGAGGAGTAGGGTAGAGTTAGAAGAGGAGAGGGAGGGATTAGAAGAGGAGAGGGAGGGGTTAGAATAGGAGAGGGAGGGGTTGGAAGAGGAGAGGGAGGGGTTGGAAGAGGAGAGGGACGGGTTAGAAGAGGAGAGGGAGGGGTTAGAAGAGGAGAGGGAAGGGTTAGAAGAGGAGAGGGAGGGGTTAGAAGAAGAGAGGGAGGGGTTAGAAGAGGAGAGGGAGGGGTTAGAAGAGGAGAGGGAGGGGTTGGAAGAGGAGAGGGAGGGGTTAGAAGAGGAGAGGGAGGGGTTAGAAGAGGAGAAGGAGGGGTTAGGATAGGAGAGGGAGGGGTTAGAATAGGAGAGGGAGGGGTTAGAAGAGGAGAGGGAGGGATTAGGATAGGAGAAGGAGGGGTTAGAATAGGAGAGGGAGGGGTTAGAATAGGAGGAGGGGTTAGAATAGGAGAGGGAGGGGTTAGGATAGGAGAGGGAGGGGTTAGGATAGGAGAGGGAGGGGTTAGAAGAGGAGAAGGAGGGGTTAGAATATGAGAGGGAGGGGTTAGAATAGGAGAAGGAGGGGTTAGGATAGGAGAGGGAGGGGTTAGAATAGGAGAGGGAGGGGTTAGAAGAGGAGAGGGAGGGGTTAGAAGAGGAGAGGGAGGGGTTAGAAGAAGGAAGGGAGGGGTTAGAATGGAGAGGGAGGGGTTAGAATAGGAGAGGGAGGGGTTAGAATAGGAGAGGGAGGGGTTAGGATAGGAGAGGGAGGGGTTAGAATAGGAGAGGGAGGGGTTAGAATAGGAGAGGGAGGGGTTAGAAGAGGAGAGGGAGGGGTTGGAAGAGGAGAGGGAGGGGTTAGAAGAGGAGAGGGAGGGGTTAGAAGAGGAGAGGGAGGGGTTGGAAGAGGAGAGGGAGGGGTTAGAATAGGAGAGGGAGGGGTTAGAAGAGGAGAGGGAGGGGTTAGGATAGGAGAGGGAGGGGTTGGAAGAGGAGGGGGATAGGTTGGAAGAGGAGGGGGAGGGGTTAGGATAGGAGAGGGAGGGGTTAGAATAGGAGGAGGGGTTAGAATAGGAGAGGGAGGGGTTAGAATAGGAGAGGGAGGGGTTAGAATAGGAGAGGGAGGGGTTAGAAGAGGAGAGGGAGGGGTTGGAAGAGGAGAGGGAGGGGTTAGAAGAGGAGAGGGAGGGGTTAGAAGAGGAGAGGGAGGGGTTGGAAGAGGAGAGGGAGGGGTTAGAATAGGAGAGGGAGGGGTTAGAATAGGAGAGGGAGGGGTTGGAAGAGGAGAGGGAGGGGTTAGAAGAGGAGAAGGAGGGGTTAGGATAGGAGAGGGAGGGGTTGGAAGAGGAGGGGGATAGGTTGGAAGAGGAGGGGGAGGGGTTAGGATAGGAGAGGGAGGGGTTAGAATAGGAGGAGGGGTTAGAATAGGAGAGGGAGGGGTTAGAATAGGAGAAGGAGGGGTTAGAAGAGGAGAGGGAGGGGTTAGGAGAGGAGAGGGAGGGGTTAGAAGAGGAGAGGGAGGGGTTAGAAGAAGGAAGGGAGGGGTTAGAATGGAGAGGGAGGGGTTAGAATAGGAGAGGGAGGGGTTAGAATAGGAGAGGGAGGGGTTAGGAGAGGAGAAGGAGGGGTTAGGATAGGAGAGGGAGGGGTTAGAATAGGAGAGGGAGGGGTTAGAAGAGGAGAGGGAGGGATTAGAAGAGGAGAGGGAGGGGTTAGAAGAGGAGAGGGAGGGGTTAGAAGAAGGAAGGGAGGGGTTAGAATGGAGAGGGAGGGGTTAGAATGGAGAGGGAGGGGTTAGAATAGGAGAGGGAGGGGTTAGAATAGGAGAAGGAGGGGTTAGGATAGGAGAGGGAGGGGTTAGAATAGGAGAGGGAGGGGTTAGAAGAGGAGAGGGAGGGGTTAGAAGAGGAGAGGGAGGGGTTAGAAGAGGAGAGGGAGGGGTTAGAAGAAGGAAGGGAGGGGTTAGAAGAAGGGAGGGAGGGGTTAGAATGGAGAGGGAGGGGTTGGAAGAGGAGAAGGTGGGGTTAGAATGGGAGAGGGAGGGGTTAGAATAGGAGAGGGAGGGGATAGAGAAGGAGAGGGAGGTGGTTCATGTGGTTCAGGGTGGTTCAGGGTAGTTCAGGTGGTTCAGGGTAGTTCAGGTGGTTTAGGGTCGTTCCGTTGGTTCAGGGTGGTTCAAGTAGGTTCAGGTGGTTTAGGTGGATCATGTGGTTCCGTTGGTTCATGCTGTTTAGGTGGTTCCGGTGGTTCAGGGAGTTCAGGTGGTTCAGGGTAGTTCATGGTAATGCAGGTGGTTCAGGGTAGTTCAGGTGCTTCAGAGTGGATCAGGGTGGTTTAGGTGGTTTAGGGTGGTTAAGGTTGTTCAGGGTAGTTCAGGTGGTTCAGGGTAGTTCAGGTGGTTCAGGTGGTTCAGGGTAGTTCATGGTATTTCAGGTGGTTCAGGGTAGTTCAGGAGGTTCAGAGTGGATCAGGGTGGTTCAGGTGGTTCGGTTGGTTCCCGTGGTTCCATTGGTTCAGGTGGTTTTGGTGAGGTGGTTCAGGTGGTTTAGGGGGGTTAAGGTAGTTCAGGGTAGTTCAGGTGGTTCAGGGTAGTTCAGGAGGTTCAGAGTGGATCAAGGTGGTTCAGGTGATTCGGTTGGTTGCTGTGGTTCCGTTGGTTCAGGTGGTTTTGGTGGTTCAGGGTGGTTCCATTGGTTCAGGTGGTTCAGGGAGATTCAGGTGGTTTAGGTGATTCAGGGTGGTTCAGGTGGTTCAGGGTAGTTCAGGGTGGTTTAGCTCGTTAAGGGTGTTTAGGTGGTTCAGTTGGTTCTGTTGGTTCAGGTGGTTTAGGTGGTTCCGTTGGTTCAGGTAGTTCAGGGTGGTTCAGGTGGTTCAGGGTAGTTCAGGGTGGTTCAGGTGGTTCAGGTGGTTCAGGTGGTGTACTGACACACACACACACACTACTGACCTATACACACACACTACTGACCTATACACACACACTACTGACACACACACTACTGACACACACACACTACTGACCTATACACACACACTACTGACACTCACACGCACTACTGACCTATACAAACACACTACTGACACACACACACACACACACACTACTGACCTATACACACACACTACTGACCTATACACACACACTACTGACCTATACACACGCACTACTGACACACACACACACACACTACTGACCTATACACACACACTACTGACACACACACTACTGACACACACACACTACTGACCTATACACACACACTACTGAGACTCACACACACTACTGACCTATACACACACACTACTGACCTATACACACACACTACTGACACACACACACACACACACACTACTGACCTATACACACACACTACTGACCTATACACACACACACTACTGACATATACACACACACTACTGACCTATACACACACACTACTGACACACACACACACTACTGACCTATACACACACACGACTGACACACACACTACTGACACACATGTACACTACTGACCTATACACACACACTACTGACCTATACACACACACTACTGACAGATACACACGCACTACTGACAGATACACACAAATGACTGACACACACACACACACACACACTACTGACCTATACACAGACACTAATGACACACACACACACTACTGACCTATACACACACACTACTGACACACACACACACTACTGACCTATACACACACACACTACTGACCTATACACACACACTACTGACATACACACACACTACTGACACACACACACACTACTGACCTATACACACACACTACTGACACACACACACTACTGACCTATACACACACACTACTGACACACACACACACACACACACACTACTGACCTGTACACACACACTACTGACAGATACACACACATGACTGACACACACACTACTGACACACATACACACTACCTACCTATACACACACACTACTGACCTATACACACACACTACTGACAGATACACACGCACTACTGACAGATACACACAAACAACTGACACACACTACTGAGCTACACACACACACTACTGACACACACACACTACTGACCTATACACACACACTACTGACACACACACACACTACTGACCTATACACACACACTACTGACAGATACACACACACTACTGACAGATACACACAAATGACTGACACACACACACACACACACACACACTACTGACCTATACACAGACACTAATGACACACACACACACTACTGACCTATACACACACACTACTGACACACATACACACTACTGACCTATACACACACACTACTGACAGATACACACAAACAACTGACACACACACCTACTACTGACCTACACACACACACACTACTGACACACATACACACTACTGACCTATACACACACACTACTGACACAGACACACACTACTGACCTATACACACACACGACTGACACACACACTACTGACACACACACACTACTGACCTATACACACACACTACTGACCTATACACACACACTACTGACAGATACACACGCACTACTGACAGATACACACAAATGACTGACACACACACACACACACTACTGACCTATACACAGACACTAATGACACACACACACACTACTGACCTATACACACACACTACTGACACACACACACACACTACTGACCTATACACACACACACTACTGACCTATACACACACACACTACTGACCTATACACACACACTACTGACATACACACACACTACTGACACACACACACACTACTGACCTATACACACACACTACTGACACACACACACACTACTGACCTATACACACACACTACTGACACACACACACTACTGACCTATACACACACACTACTGACACACACACACACACTACTGACCTGTACACACACACTCCTGACAGATACACACACATGACTGACACACACACTACTGACACACATACACACTACCTACCTATACACACACACTACTGACAGATACACACGCACTACTGACAGATACACACAAACAACTGACACACACTACTGAGCTACACACACACACTACTGACACACACACACTACTGACCTATACACACACACTACTGACACACACACACACTACTGACCTATACACACACACTACTGACACACACACACACTACTGACCTGTACACACACACTACTGACAGATAGACACACACGACTGACACACACACTACTGACACACATACACACTACTGACCTATACACACACACTACTGACCTATACACACACACTACTGACAGATACACACGCACTACTGACAGATACACACAAACGACTGACACACACACACACACTACTGACCTATACACAGACACTAATGACACACACACACACTACTGACCTATACACACACACTACTGACACACACACACACACTACTGACCTATACACACACACTACTGACACACACACTACTGACCTATACACACACACACTACTGACACACACACACACTACTGACCTATACACACACACTATTGACCTATACACACACACTACTGACCTATACACACACACTACTGACACACACACACACTACTGACCTATACACACACACTACTGACACACACACACTACTGACCTATACACACACACTACTGACACACACACACACTACTGACCTATACACACACACTACTGACACACACACACACACACTACTGACCTGACCTATACACACACACTACTGACACACACACACTACTGACCTATACACACACACTACTGACACACACACACACTACTGACCTATACACACACACTATTGACCTATACACACACACTACTGACCTATACACACACACTACTGACACGCATACACACTACTGAACTATACACACACACTACTGACACGCATACACACTACTGACCTATACACACACACTACTGACACACACACACACTACTGACCTATACACACACACTACTGACACACATACACACTACTGACAGATACACACACACTACTGACAGATACACACACTACTGACAGATTCAATTCAATTAAATTTTATTTATAAAGCCCTAAATCACAACAAAGTCGTCTCAAAGGGCTTTACAAAAACACAATCAACTACAGAGATACATGAAAAGTCCCAGGCATCCCCTGTCCTTAGACCCTCCCCCTGTCCTTAGACCCTCCTTCTCGGCAAGAAAAAACTTCAAAACCCAGTGGGAAAAAGAAGAAATCTTGAGGAGAACCACATTGAAGGAGAGATCCACTCCCATGGACGGACAGACTATAGATGAACGTCCATGTATAAATGCAGGAAGGGGGGCTGGTCCAGACAGGCAGGGGCAGTGGTCCGGGGTCACAGGTCGGCACAGGCGAGATACTGCAGATCCTGTCGTCCATGGCTGCCGTGCAGACACTGTCAGGAGAGCCACCACTCCCCCCGGGGGGGGGGGGGGGGGGGGGGGGACACCAGGTGACTAGTCATGAACAGACTTGGTATGAAAGATAGGTTATAAAAATGACAGAAACAGAGAGAAAGAGAAAGAACTCAGTGTCTGTTCTTCCTCCATCACTCTATCTCCTAGTACAGCTTAGACTGAACTGTGACTTCAGTCTGTTTATAACTAATCTGACCATAATTTTTATCAAACACGAATGTTTTCAACCTAATTTTAAATGTAGAGACTGTGTCGACCTGTTTAATATTAAATGAAGATGATTCCATCAGACAGTAACCATGGTAACTAAAGGCTCTAGCTCCATCAGACAGTAACCATGGTAACTAAAGGCTCTAGCTCCATCAGACAGTAACCATGGTAACTGTGAAGTAAATATACCATTATGTATGTATTTTGAATTCCTGAAGTAGAAATTTTCTACTAAGTGAACAAAGGAATGTTAAGAATTCCTTTGTCTCAGCTTAATATTTTCCCGCCTAGGAATGGGTCACGCCTTGGAGGCAATTTGACCAATGAGGTGTTCTCATGAAACTGTGTAATATGACGCTCCCCCAACCTACCAATCCCATGTAACCACATGCCCTTTCTTCCTGTTCAGTGAGTGATGTCACTGGGCGGGGTTTGTGTTTTAACAAAACTCTTTGGCTAGAGGAGAAACCGGGAAGTGAGTTCCATTTGAATTCAGAACGAGGAGCCGCGTTGCTTTTCTGCCTTCTTTTGGTCCTCACCCCTCTCAGCTGAGACGAAATGACATCAAAGGTTTTCTCTGTGTGTATTTGTTAATTGAATAAACTCTTAAACTTATCAGTTTTTGGTGCCGAAACCCGGGAATCCTCGGACTGAGACTTCTCTGCGTCAGGGTATCGATCGAGGCCGCTGTCGACAGCACCTGGATTTTCACAGGTGAGGCTTGTAGACCGGTTCCTTGCCGCATTTGAAGTCCAGCGACGGATTCCAACGGGCTAGAGACCACACAGCGAAAACCGGTAAGGCAGACACTGTTTTCTAATTGTACAGACGTGTGCAAGTAGATGGTTGGTCTGAGGCCAGAACGGGCGGGCCTTGAGTCCGACGGTGTCGGAGTTTGAAAGAAAGCAGGTCTGTCTTTTTGATGTCATTTGTGTGTGTGTGTTTTAAACTGTTCCACGTGACAGACTTGGGGGGTCTCGCCTGGGGCCCAGGAGCTGCTGCCGAACCGGTACCGGGTGGTTTGTAGTTCTGGGAACTCGTCACAGAACCGGTACCGACTGAGCGGGTCGGAATCTGGGATTTCGATTTGAACCTGGGGTTCAACAGCTGTAGTCTGCAGAGCCGGTACCGGGTGGCTCAAAATCTGGGATTTTGCCACAGAACTGGTACCGAGTGGTCAGAGATCTGGGATCTCGCTGCAGAACCAGTACCGAGTGGGTTGAAGTACTTCATATTGGGCCTGGGGCCCAAACAGAAGGAAATCTGGCCAGTGATGTGTGTGTATGAATGTGTATGTTTTATATGTGGACAGTACCGAGACTATATATAAATTTCCTACGGACCGATAGTAATGGTGAAAGTACGACGCGTAAAATAGTGTTGCACCTAAAATCCCATTGTGGAACAAAATCGATGGTTAAATTAGATGATAAACCCGCGGGTATATAAAAACGTTATATAAAATTATCAAAAGGACGTCTAGAGTAATAATCAGAAACAAAACTGGTACCATAAAAAACGAACGGTTCACCGGATTTACGTCGCGTTAAAAGTCCGCACGCGATTAAAAAAATATAATTATATTAAAACGCCGACACAAAAAATAATGAGAGCATTAGAACAGGTAATAACTTGTTTGGAGAAGTTTTTATTTTTGCAGGTAACAGCGGCAGGAAGAGGAAGCGGCCGGAGCCACAGCAACAGCAGCTGTCGCACAACCCTCACCCCAACCAACAGCGCCCCCTGATGACCCTCCAACGCAATTACAGCCATGGTCCTGCTACGCCCCCTGTGGTCACCGCACTAAATCAATCACCCAAGCCCAGCAAAAAAGATGAAGGTCCATGTTGTTTTGCAGCCGACTGGAAGAGGTGACATAGAAGTCACACAGAGGTGCATGACGACGCAGCTTCCCATATCAGGTGAAACAAGACACAACACCCGATGAACAATTTCCACCCATCCATTAGTGATCAAACACTGTGTCGCAAGCAAAGATGAAGTTTCCAGTGGGTCTCATATGCATTCCAAATCCAACAGCAGAAAGACAATCACTAAGTAGCTATTGCCATGACCCAACACTGGCCACACTTACGCTCCCCCAGATCCACAAAAATGGGAGTGAAATTAGGTTTACTTGGAGCAAGAGCCTGGTTCCAACAGGCTGAAGAATGAGAAGATGGGAAGAGAACTAAAGATGCTATAGTCCATGAAAAGCGATGCAGTCAGAGATTAGGCTTAAATGTGACTGCTACAAAGGTGGAGAGGCCAGCAGGGATGCCTGCACCATTGCCCCCCCCCACTCCTCATCCAGGATGAGCACCCCTCTAACAGAACCACGATACACTAACTAATCCATTTTTGTTTTGTTTTTTTGGTTGTCATATTTTTATCCAGAGGCCAAAATGCTGTTAGACATACATGGACAATATTGCCTCAAATAAATTGCCAGAGAAGTTGAGTTAATCATGATGATGGACTAATCTGCATGGAAATTTGTTCATTAGGCCTACATTCAAATACCTGGCACCAAATTACAGGCATTCTGGAGCCTTTTTAGACCTATTGGCCATCATACTACTTAAAGAAGTGAAAAAATTAAGGTCACATTATAAAGAAATTATTGCAAATTTTGCCTTGACTTTGCTGTTTTACGATCATAACTATATTTTATGTGAATGGCATTTGTTATTGGTTAATTCATTGTTTAAAAAAAAAAAAAAGAGAGAGAAAATAATGGAAACAAACAGTCCAGGGTTTTACAGGTTTAAGCATGAAGCTACAATAACTTTAAAGGAAAAATTGCGGATATAAAATGTTTAATACGCGTTGATCCACTATTCTTAGCAATACAGGTAAATAATTGTTTTAAATACAAATTTCTTTCTCTTTATGGTCATCGGATATGACCCATCTAGACATTTGGAGGTTCTGTGGTTACTGTGGAAAGACAGTCATGTTATACAGTATGGATACAGCAGTGAAACCCATGAAGTTGGTTAAACAACAGGGGATGGAGACATTTGATTTCTGGTCATGTAATTATATATTTTGTTGAAAAATATAAGTCTAAACTAAACGTTTCTAAAAAATCTACATGATCAGTACATTAAATGAGGGAAAATAGATGAATAGTGATAAATCACCTGTGATTGGTTAAAAATAGAAGAATAAGTCATTTGGGAACTGACACTTTGATAGGGGGTGGTACTTTCAGAGAAGAACAAGACAATAAAGAAGGTACCATATTGGTATAAACAGTTTGAATTGAGATTCTTACACATATACTACTATTGATTGAAGTAGGATCAAATTAAAGATTAAGATTAAATTAGAATAAAAATATTAATAATAAAGGAATAGTAAAGATGTAGGGGAAAGCAGGAACTTTAATTAGGCTAATTTGAGTCTACTTGATGAATATTGCAGAGGTTCTATAGTCAATGAAGATTAAAATATCAGATTAATAAAATAAGGATAAAATACGAATGAAAATATTCATATAAATAATTATGCATAAAAACATGCATCAATGTAATAACATAATTGATATCCTTAAATACTTTTGAAGGAAATCTTTGTTATTTTTGGAAAGAAAAAAAACATTTGAAATTTGGCTTTTCAAAAACTGAGCTGTTAATGGGACACATTGAAACAAATAAATGTTAATTTATTTGAGTGTTGTATTTATGAATTATAGCATTAGGAGTAAAATCTTAAATTAATTGCTCAGACAACGTACGTTGATTGGACTGAATTTTTGTCAGAAAATACAAATTTGTTGGATATTAATTTCAAAACATTAAGTACGTTTAGTGTGATAAATGAATTAGCAGAAGAGGTTAATTCTTTAGAGTGGTAAAATGAGATCTAAGGACTGTTGAAGTCATATGAATTAGATAGGAGATATGATGGACTCGATGAAAAGATGACAGACTTTTGACGACGACATGACTAAAACGACAACGTTTTTTAAGTGCACAGTGGACTTCGAGACAGCAATAATGACTAAGCGAGATAGAAGACAATTTATGTATGTAGACTACAAGAACAGACTTTTATTTTATTTATTTTTTTTTTTTTTTTGGTTTTGTTTTGTTTTACTTTTATGACCTACATAAGACTTTAACAACAAAAATGTAGAGATTGTAAGGTATGATTAGTAAAGGAATATATGATTCAGTAGGAGTAGAAGTACTGATTCAACTCTTCTACCTAAGTGTAGTAATGAAGTTTTTGTTTGGTTTTTTTAAAAGAATGTTTCGATGTTTTGTTTTAAACTATTCATTTAACCAAATGGAATTCTACATTTGAGAATATACATGAACATTGATAGGAATTTAGAGTGCGTGTTGTTTAAGGACAATGCGTTCAAAGGAAGTGAATATTTAGAGCTTTTGGGAAAAGTTAAAGGAGAATAATTGCACTTTTCCACCCTGTAATACTGAAAGTCCCACTTACAGTGGAACTTTTGATCATATCTATGGACAGCGAGACATTTAGGAGTACTGACAATACTCCCATCACAGCCACACCTGAAAATTCAGAGATGCAACACTCTGAACCTAGCTACCCTGCTACCTACGCAGGAAGATGGAGATCCTCATAAGTGTGGATTCAGAACAGCTGCATGTTGTCCTGACCTAGAAGACATTCCTTTAAAAGACAGCACTCATGTGTACGTGGATGGCTCCACCTCAAAGTCCCCTACAGGTCAGAACCTGGTAGGATATGCTTTGGTCACAGATACTACCATTCTGGAAGCCAAGGGACTTCCATGTACATGCTCAACACAAGCAGCAGGACTCATAGTGCTAACTAGAGCTTGTGAACTGTTTCAAGATCAAAAGGTCATGGTCTTCACAAAGAGACAATGTACGTTTTCAACACTGCATGCTTAAGCAGCCCAATGGGCAAGAGGAGGAATGAGAACAGCATCAGGAAAGACAGTAGCTCATGCAGTATTACTCGCAACACTAATTGAGACAGCGCAATCACCTGACAAAATTGCAATATGCAAATCAGCCAAGCTGCAACATAGAGAACCACAGAGGTGTTGACACTCACCAAGGAACCAAGAGACACCATCCCAAGCAGAGTCATGCTCTGCCAAATGAGAACCAGCAGTGGACAATAGCTGGGGCAGTCCGGACGGAAAGCGGACTCCACCACGTGGATGGCAGACTCTGCCTTCCACACGGTGTATCCTTTGACAGTGAGATTGAGTCATGGAGTTTTCCATGTCTCAACAGGGGGGATGGTTAATATAACATAACAGGCATTTAACACAACACGGGGGTTAAATACCTATTTTAAAACTTTTTGTAGAAGTTACATGATGCGTTGCAGACATGATTTGCGAGGTAATGTCAGACCAAAGAGAGGTCTCAAACCACATAGCACATACCCATTTCAGATATTACACATGGATTTCATTGAACTTGCATGTAGTGGCACATACAGGCATTGCCCAGTATTGATTTATTTTCCAAATGGGTAGAATTAGTTTCAGCATTGAAAGCTGATGCACTGAGAAGTAGGAAAAGCACCCTGCAAAGAGATAATTCCACAGTTTGGACTTCTAGACGTCTTATGGAGTGACAATAGTCCATATTTGGTTAATGTTATAGTCAAAAGATTGGCTCAACATCTAGATAGTAGCCTAAAACACTGTTGCGCATACATCCACAGTCAGCAGGACTAGTGGAACGCACTGATGGCCCAGTTAAAGCTAGGCTATAGAAAACTATGGAAGACATAGGCAAATCATGGCCCGAAAGTCTATCTTTAGTCAAAATGTACATGCACATTGTTCCTAATCACATCGGCATTACGCCTTTTGAAATGGTGCATGGCAGACCATTTAGGTTGCCAATGTGGGAGGGAAAACTCACCTCAGAGACTGAGGGTGAGGCAGAATGCAGAAATTGTTCCAAGACAAAATGCTTGTGATCTGCCGTTTGTCTCTTTTTACCCTACACAGGAATAGCTGAGACAAAGGTTGACCAGAACAAAGGTTGACCAGATCCTGATCAAAGTCACCAAGAGAGAGCACTGGTTGTCACCAAGGTGGAAGGGTCTGTTTGTGGTTCAGACCACCACACCAACGGCTGTCACACTGCATAATGGTGGTTCTGAGTCTCATAGTGACCAGCTCTGGGTTGGTTTGGAAGACGGGCGGTACAAACACCCTTGCCCGCTGAAGATACCAACTGATGCCAACCTACCAGCCACGAGTTAAGGTCCAACTGATCTCCTAGATCACCTAGACTCAGGACTTCATTGGTAAGCCGTGACGTCAACAGTGGCCACTAGTGGTCATTGCTACAAGACAACAACAGTGTTCTTACAACCTTGGTTGGGCACTGCAGCATCACAACGGGCCCCCTACCCACCATAGCAGGGGTCATGGGACTGCTGCTGGTGGGGACTGTACTTACAGTCCAGATTACTGTCCCATGTCCCAATATTCCCAACAACAACCTACAAAAGCCCATAAAAACCTCCACGCTTTTGAGTGTTGTGTTGTGAACTTTCAGAGTCTCCAGCGACAAAGAAGACGGAGTACTGTTCAGCAACAATGTGAACTAAATAAGGAAAAGACTCCTTAAATAGACTACTGTGCTAAGGTTGATTTGGTTCCCAAGGTCAGATTTTGTATTTGTGTTGACTCAGACTATATATTTGAAGGTCCTTTTTCCTGTTTTAAAACCATTGGGAAGTGGTTATGATGATGCTGGTTACAGGTGACATGACTGGTATATAGTTAACGATTTATTTTATAGACCCTGCAGGTTTCTATATGTAGACTTCTTCTGATGATTTGCCCCCACCTGTGATGTTTGAACATGATTCCGATTATGTTGACAGTGATAGAAACTGACGATGATGTGTGAACCCTTATTTCCGCTGATACAGTCCATATAGGAAACCTACATCACTCTCAATGATAAACTTTATACATGCACATTTATGAAGATGGCACCGCTACTTCATAATCTTATTAGGGGATCAAACGTTCCCCCCTGAATACAAACAATGGTCCACAGGCAACAGTTACACTGTAATTTTGCTACACCTTGAAGTTGTTAAAGTTATGTTGGTTGAAATGTTGAATTTTAGAGTAAGTGTGTTTATAAACGTAACTATTGATGGTTTTATTGCCCTATGAGTGACGACTCTGCAAATAGCCTAATATATAGCCTTATATGTTTTATGTTTTGTTCTTTTTTGTTTTTGTCCTTTGTTTTTTGTTTTGACCCTTTTGTTGTTTATGTCTTGTCTTATTACAATCATGTCATGAACACTCAGATGCAAGGTCAGGGAACTGAAGGTGACGAGGGACCTATGCATAACTATGCAGCCTTTACGATGGGTAATAATGGATGTTTCATAAGAACAACAGGAGGGATATGTGAAGTAAATATACCATTATGTATGTATTTTGAATTCCTGAAGTAGAAATTTTCTACTAAGTGAACAAAGGAATGTTAAGAATTCCTTTGTCTCAGCTTAATATTTTCCCGCCTAGGAATGGGTCACGCCTTGGAGGCAATTTGACCAATGAGGTGTTCTCATGAAACTGTGTAATATGACGCTCCCCCAACCTACCAATCCCATGTAACCACATGCCCTTTCTTCCTGTTCAGTGAGTGATGTCACTGGGCGGGGTTTGTGTTTTAACAAAACTCTTTGGCTAGAGGAGAAACCGGGAAGTGAGTTCCATTTGAATTCAGAACGAGGAGCCGCGTTGCTTTTCTGCCTTCTTTTGGTCCTCACCCCTCTCAGCTGAGACGAAATGACATCAAAGGTTTTCTCTGTGTGTATTTGTTAATTGAATAAACTCTTAAACTTATCAGTAACTAAAGGCTCTAGCTCCATCAGACAGTAACCATGGTAACTAGCTCTAGTTCCTACTGTACTTTTACAAACCCTAGGAACTTTCAATAAACCTGCATTCTGAGAACGAAGGGTTCTATTGGGCTGGTACGGAACCAGATCATCTTTAAGATAAGAGGGGCCCATACCATTAACCCCTGACCTCTGACCCCTAACCCTAACCCATACCATTAATGGTTTTATTGTCATGACCTCCGCTCCGGTGACCTTTCCCCCAGTCATTTCCACACTCACCTGGTCCCGCACTGCGCAGCTGCAGCCGTTCCTCATCTGTGGCTATAAAAGCAGTAAGGCTTGCAGTTGCCAGTGCGGGACCATTCAGTAATGTCACCTCCATAAACAGCTTCTCCATCTCCTCAATCACCATAACCCGGACATTCATCATCACCACAGACTCTGGCCGTTTGCTCCCAGGTTTTGGTTTGGTTTTGTCTCTGTCTTGTCTTTATGTTTCTTAGTTTTGTTATTAAATTATTTTCCCTTCAGTACTGTGCAACGGAGTCCTCCTTCACCTCACCCCGATCCTGACGTTTATATGCACGGAGGAGGATTTTAAATTTAATTCTAGACTAAACTGGTAGCCAATGAAGGGTATGGAGCACAGGGGTGATAGGGTCAGGGGTCAGGGTTTGGAGCACAGGGGTGATAGGGTCAGGGTATGGAGCACAGGGGTGATAGGGTTAGGGGTCAGGGGTCAGGGTTTGGAGCACAGGGGTGATAGGGTTAGGGGTCAGGGGTCAGGGTTTGGAGCACAGGGGTGATGTGTTCTCTTCTATTTGATCCTGTTAATAATCTTGCTGCTGCATTTTGAACCAGTTGAAGCTTTTTAGGGAATATTTAGGACACGCTACAAGTAAGGAGTTACAATAATCTAATCGTGATGTAACAAATGCATGAATTAATTTTTCTGCAGTCGTTTTAGACAGAATATTCCTAATTTTGGCTAATGTTGCGCAGGTGAAAGAAGGCTGTTCTGCAAGTTTGGTTAATGTGCCCTGACCTCTGACCTCTGACCCTTTGAATGAAAGATCTGGATCAAATAAAACTCCTACATTTTTAACTGTGTCACTGGGTGTTCCACTTAAGTTGTCCAGAGTAACTATGTGGTCAGGTAGGGAGTCTCTCGCATTTTTAGGACCAATTATAACGACTTCAGTTTTTTCAGGGTTCAATAAAAGATAATTGGCACTCATCCAAGTCTTTATGTCTTGGACACATGTACTTAGTTTATCTATTTGTCTGGTCTGATCAGGTTTAATCGATAAATATAGCTGCGTGTCATCTGCATAACAATGAAAATTAATGCCATGATTTCTAATGATGTTACCTAAAGGGAGCATATATAGTGTAAACAAAATAGGCCCAAGGACTGACCCTTGAGGAACGCCATAATTAACTCTGGAGGACTGCGATGATTGTTGGTTGATGTGAACAAATTGGTAGCGATCAGATAAATATGATTTAAAGCAGCAGAGGGCTGCTCCTCTAATACCTATCTCACATTCTAATCTGTGCACTAAGATACTGTGGTCAATGGTCCATGGCTCCCGTGCAGATACTGTCAGGAGAGCCACCACTTCCCCCAGGGGGGGAGGGGGGAAAGGAGACACCAGGTGACTAGTCATGAACAGACTTGGTATGAAAGATATGTTATAAAAATGACAGAAACAGGTGTGAGGGAGTGGAAGAGAAGAAAGAACTCAGTGTCTGTACTTCCCCCAGCATTCTAACTCCTAGGGCAGCCTAGACTGAACTGTGACTCATACATCATGTATACATGATATATGAGTCACATCATTTTTAACTAACCTGACCATAGGCTTTCTCAAACAGGAATGTTTTCAGCCTAATTTTAAATGTAGAGACTGTGTCGGCGTCTCTAATATTAAAGGGAAGCTGATTCCATCAGACAGTAACCATGGTAACTAAAGGCTCTAGCTGCTACTGTACTTTTAGAAACCCTAGGAACTTTCAATAAACCTGCATTCTGAGAACGAAGGGTTCTATTGGGTTGGTACGGAACCAGATCATCTTTAAGATAAAAGGGGCCCATACCATTAACCCCTGACCCATACCATTAATGGTTTTATATGTAAGGAGGAGGATTTTAAATTCAATTCTAGACTCAACTGGAAGCCAGTGAAGGGTTTGGAGCACAGGGGTGATAGGGTTAGGGGTCAGGGTTTGGAGCACAGGGGTGATAGGGTTAGGGGTCAGGGTTTGGAGCACAGGGGTGATAGGGTTAGGGGTCAGGGTTGGGAGCACAGGGGTGATGTGTTCTCTTCTATTTGATCCTGTTAATAATCTTGCTGCTGCATTTTGAACCAGTTGAAGCTTTTTAGGGAATATTTAGGACACGCTACAAGTAAGGAGTTACAATAATCTAATCGTGATGTAACAAATGCATGAATTAATTTTTCTGCAGTCGTTTTAGACAGAATATTCCTAATTTTGGCTAATGTTGCGCAGGTGAAAGAAGGCTGTTCTGCATGTTTGGTTAATGTGCATTTTGAATGAAAGATCTGGATCAAATAAAACTCCTAAATTTTTAACTGTGGCACTGGGTGTTACACTTAAGTTGTCCAGAGTAACTATGTGGTCAGGTAGGGAGTCTCTTGCATTTTTAGGACCAATTATAATGACTTCAGTTTTTTCAGGGTTCAATAAAAGATAATTGTCACTCATCCAAGTCTTTATGTCTTGGACACATGTACTTAGTTTATCTATTTGTCTGGTCTGATCAGGTTTAATCGATAAATATAGCTGCGTGTCATCTGCATAACAATGAAAATTAATGCCATGATTTCTAATGATGTTACCTAAAGGGAGCATATATAGTGTAAACAAAATAGGCCCAAGGACTGAACCTTGAGGAACGCCATAATTAACTCTGGAGGACTGCGATGATTGTTGATTAACGTTAACAAATTGGTAGCGATCAGATAAATATGATTTAAAGCAGCAGAGGGCTGCTCCTCTAATACCTATATCACATTCTAATCTGTGCACTAAGATACTGTGGTCAATGGTGTCAAAGGCTGCACTAAGGTCTAATAACACCAGGACCCATATTAATCCCATGTCAGCGGTTAATAATAAGTCATTAGTAACTTTAACTAACGCTGTTTCAGTGCTATGATGGGCACGAAAGCCAGACTGAAACTGTTCAAATAAACTATAATCCTGCAGGAATTGGCACAGCTGTTTAACTATTACTCGTTCTAAAACCTTTGACAGGAAGGGCAAATTGGATATAGGCCTATAATTGGCTAAAATGTCAGGATCTAGGGTAGGCTTTTTCAGAATTGGTTTAATAACAGCATATTTAAATGACTGTGGCACATATCCAGTAATTAATGAAGTGTTAATTATATTTAGGACAGTGCTAATAATTAGGGGCAGAATCTGTTTAAAGAGTTTAGTTGTAATTGGATCTAAGAGGCAGGTGATGATTTGGAAGACATGATAATAGATATGACATCAGTTTGGTCTACAGTGGTGAAATTATTTAGTGTTACAGAGGGATTTATAAAAAGGCCTAGGTTTGAAAGCGCTACTTTTTCTGATCTAATATTTGGGAGAAATGTGTCTATTTTGTCTCTAATAGTTGATATTTTATTGTTAAAGAACTGCAGGAAATCATCAGGATGGAGCGTGGATGGAATAACTGGTTCCACGGAGGTATGTCTGTTTGTCAGTCTGGCTACAGTACTGAACAGGAATCTAGAATTATTCTTGTTTTCTTCTATTATGGATGAGTAATATCTAGTTTTGGCTGTACGCAAAGATGGATTATACTTTATTAAGCTATTTTTCCAGGCATTGAGAGAATCTTCTTAGTTGGATCGCCTCCATTGCCTCTAATTTACGTGTTGCTTGTTTAATGGAGCGAGTGTCAGCGTTGTACCATGGGGAGGTTAATCTAACCTTAGTAGTTTTTAACTTGAAGGGGGCAACTATATCTAACGTAGTTTGTAGTGTGAGCATGGTACTATCGACTAACTCAGGTGAAGGCTCACCCAGCGTTACCATGGTGATGGTTCACCCAGACTTACCAACACATGCTCCTTTAACAGTGGTTCATCACCTCCACTCGCTGCATACTGCATTCACACTAAATAACAACCGGAACCAGGGACCCAGAAAAAGACGGTCCATCTGACGTCAGATGGATGTCACCCATGTGGGGTTAAACCCGTCCTCCATTACAGCAACTCTGCAGTAGCATTAGCATCTCCAAGAGCAGACGGCGCCACAGTAGCTGCTGCACAAACTGTAAAAAACTGTTGGATCAATAGAATAGAATAGGTCTTTATTGTCATTGTCACAGGTACAACGAAATTTAAAAGTGCCAACCAATCAGTGCATCACATAAAACACAGAGCTAAGAGCAAAGAGCTAAAAACTATAAAACGAACCACTAAGAAAAACGAACAAACACAAACATGGCCATACTTCCTGTCAATTGGACAAACCCCTAAAAAAAAAAAAAAAAAAAACCACACATGTGATATCCACCATTATTGCACAACTCCATATTGCATTTATTCTATAGCAGCATAAAACATGTGAAGCAGCAACAGATCAACGTTTCTTAGCAGCATTGAGTGTAACTACCGCTGTGGGATAGAAGCTGTTACTGAACCTGCAGGTCCTTGACTTGATTGACCTAAACCTTTTTCCTGACGGCAGCAGTTCGAGCAAGGAGTGGCCAGGGTGGGAAGTGTCCTTAACAATGTTCTCAGACTTTTTGAGACAGCGGGATCTGTGAAGGTCTTCCAGTGTGGGGAGGGTGCAGCCGATGATCTTCTGTGCTGTGTTTATCACCCTCTGAAGTTTTTTCCTCTGTGCTACTGTGCAGCTAGTGAACCATACGCATATACAGTATGTTAGTATGCTCTCTATTGAGCACCGATAAAAGGATACCAGCAGTCTCTCGCTGATGTTATTCCCCCTGAGCACCCTCAGGAAGTATAGTCTCTGCTGGGCCTTTTTCAGTATCTCTTTTGTGTTCACATTCCAAGTGAGGTCCTCCTCAATATAGACTCCCAGAAAGCGTGCAGAGGACACCCTCTCCACGCGTTCTCCCTTAATGATCAGTGGTGGAATGTCCGTTTTATTTCTCCTAAAGTCAATGACCAGTTCCTGGGTCTTTGATGGATTTAGGAGAAGATTGCTCTCTCTGCTCTTTTCTGTCAGCCGCACCACCTCATCCCTGTAGGCGGACTCATCCCCCTTGGAGATGAGCCCTACAACTGTGGTGTCGTCCGCAAACTTGACCATGGTGTTGCTGTGGTGTGCGGGGCAGTATTGGTGTGTGTAGAGAGTGTAGAGCAGCGGGCTCAGTACACAGCCCTGCGGGGAGCCGGTACTGAGGCTAAGGGCCGTAGATGTGTGATCGCCCACTCTCACCCTCTGACAGCGACCTGACAGAAAGCTCTTAATCCACATGCAGGTGTTGTGCGGAAAACCCAGATCCCCCAGAATGTCCACCAGTCTGTCGGGGAGGATCGTGTTGAAAGCAGAGCTATAGTCCACGAAGAGCATGCGCACATAGTTCCCTGGCTGCTCCAGGTGGGACAGTGCAGCATGGAGGGCAGTGGCTTCGGCGTCCTCCGTGGATCTATTTGCCCTATAGGCAAACTGGTGGGGGTCAAAGCCTCGGGGCAGAAGTGATGTGATGTGACCCCGGATCAGCTTCTTGAAACACTTCATGACCACTGGGGTGAGTGCAACTGGCCGGTAGTCATTTAGACTGGAGATGTGGCGTTTCTTGGGCAGGGGGACTATAGTGGAGGATTTCAGACAGAGTGGGACAGTGGATTGGGCGAGGGACTGGTTGAAGATCCTGGTGAAGACCCCAGCCAGCTCGTCCACACAGTCCTTCAGTACACGTCCAGTGACGCCGTCGGGACCCGCAGCCTTCCTTGGGTTGATGGCCCGCAGCGTACGCCTCACCTCATGCTCTTCAACAATGAGGGTGAAGCCGCTGTTGACTGTGGGTTGTGATGTGGTAACTTCAGGTTGCGCTGCCTCGAAGCGGGCGAAGAAGATGTTTAGCTCCTCTGCCAGCGAGGGGTCGCCTTCCACAGCTCCGATGGTAGACCTGAAGTTGGTGAGATGTTGGACTCCCTGCCACACCTGCCTGCTGTTGTTGCTGTCCAGATGGTCCTTGATCCTCCTCCTGTAGTCCGACTTGGCCTTTTTGATGCCTCTCCTCAGGTTCGCCCGGGCTGTGTTGTAGAGAACCCTGTCCTCCGACCTGAAGGCAGTGTTCCTCTCCTTCAGCAGCCGCTGGACCTCCCGGGTCATCCAGGGCTTCTGATTGGGGTAGACCCGGATGCGTTTGTCCACTGTAACAGTGTCTGTGCAGTGCTTAATGTAGAAACTGCAAACTGGTTCATGTGTCTCTGTGGAAATAAAGACTGTTTTTTTACTGCACGTTTTCAAAACAAGTGACGTCACTAAACCTAGCTGGATGTTACTCTGGGATGGTAAACACACACAGAGCCAGAGGGGAGGGGGGAGTGTTCCTTCACACATTCTCAGCCAATCACAGACGCCTCATCAGCGCGTCATGGACATGTATGAGGAAGTAGAAGTAAACTGTGTTGTTCCACCTCCAGCCATTTTTCTACCGTGAAAAAACAACTGGAAACAAAACAATCTGAACGTTTTTATAAATAGAACCAACACACAATGAATTCAATAACAATGAAGAACAACTATATTAATAAATAAGCATAGAATGAGTCCTTTAATAAAGTTAATATTAATAAATAACCATAGAATGAGTCCTTTAATAAAGTTAATATTAATAAATAACCATAGAATGAGTCCTTTAATAAAGTTAATATTAATAAATAACCATAGAATGAGTCCTTTAATAAAGTTATTAATAGAGTAAAATGTAATACAAAATATAGTAAAATGTAGTAAAAATACACTAAACTGCAGTAAAAATATGTACACATATATATATATATATATATATACTATGTCTGTAGCTCAGAGCATTGGCTGCACTTCCCATCACCCCTCTGCTAATGCTAATGCTGCTAATGCTAATGGTGAACTCCCCGTCACCCCTCTTCTGCCGGTAATGCTAATGCTAATGATGAACTCCCCGTCACCCCAATGTGTGTTTGTAGGTCTTGGTGGTCCGTTCATGGGTTGTGCCAGTGTGGGGTTTCTCAGCTCTGAGGAGACTTTTAATTAGTCTAATCATCATCATCATGGTCTGTGTAACACAAACATGAGGAAAAAGCTGTGGTCCCCATGAGGCAGTGTGTGTGTTTATAACATAAATATGAGAAAGATATGGTCCCCAGGAGGCAATGTGCATGTGTGTTTATACTAACGTCTGTTCGTGGGCGTATCTTTGGTGAACAACCACAGTTGTGTTGAACAGCTGCTTGAGGGGCTGCGAGGCTCCGCCCCTTTCTGCTGCTGCTCCTAACATTCCCTTTGTCTTCCAAAACACACTCACAGCTTCAGAAGGACGACAATTAGAGTTCAGCGCTTATGTTTGAGAAGAAGATATGCTAATAAATATATGCTAATGAAGATATGCTAATGTGTGTTATAGAGCAGTGGTTCTCAAATGGTGGTACGCGTCCCCCTGGGGGTACATGGAGGCACTGCAGGGGGTACATGAAGCTTTTCAAAATTCTTTAAAAAAATAAGTATCATATATTCTGCAGTCGAAGGAACATTAAGTGAAGTCAAATTATAAAGTAAAGAGTTCAAATTATGAGTTAAACGTCAACATTCAAATTACATTTTTAATTTTCAGTCCCAAATCACAACAATGTATCACAGGGTTTAAAAATAAAAACACAATCAACCACAGACATAGATGTGGTTGATCCCAAACAGCCCCTCCCCCTGACCTGAGTCCCTTCCCTTAATATGGGTCCTGGTGTTATTAGACCTTAGTGCAGCCTTTGACACCATTGACCACAGTATCTTAGTGCACAGATTAGAATGTGATATAGGTATTAGAGGAGCAGCCCTCTGCTGGTTTAAATCATATTTATCTAATCCATACCAATTTGTTAACGTTAATCAACAATCATCGCAGTCCTCCAGAGTTAATTATGGCGTTCCTCAAGGGTCAGTCCTTGGGCCTATTTTGTTTACATTATATATGCTCCCTTTAGGTAACATTAGAAATAATGGCATTAATTTTCATTGTTATGCAGATGACACACAGCATAAACTGAAAGGACTGGTTTTTGGTTTCTGCAGTTGGGGAAAGTAATGGATGAAACTAGACTTTCAAAGGAGTGGTAAGTGGGATTAATTTTAGGATTAATTTTCGGGCTAAGACCTAAACTGGAGTGAGATATTACTGCCACTCCTCCACCACCACCACTGGTTCTGGCTGTGTGATAGTTCACCTGGATTCATTTAATGCGACATATTCATTCTGCTGCAGCCAGGTTTCAGTAAGAGCTAAAATATCAATTTTGTAATCACTAATTAGATCGTTTATTAACAAAGATTTGGAAGAAATAGATCTAATATTGATCAGTCCACATTGGATAAAATTGTTAGGTGTTCTTTTAATCTGATTATTACTTAAAACTATTTTTATTAAATTATTTGATCTCACTCCTATAGGTTTTTTAATATTAGGTTTATTTTTAACTATACGGAGTTTATTATTAACTACACAGGGGATAGACACAGTCTTTCTATTATTTGCTACATGCTGGGTTTGTGACAACTCAGAGTAAAGTGGATGCACACAGAAGTGTTTTACTCTACGACTCTGCGCCTGGGCCCACACTCTGAATTGTCATATTGACAGGTTAAATTTAGCAGCCACATTTTGTGCTCAGAGAGAAGCACCTTCCCCAGTGGGATGTATGCTATCTCTGCCAATGAGCCCAGGCTTTCCCCACAACGCACGCCACTTATCTATGAAAACTACATGGTTTTCTGAGCACCATCTAGACAACCAGTGGTTAAATGATGACAACCTACAGGACATCTCATCACTGGACAAATTGGGCAGGGGTCCAGAGAACGCTACGGTGTTACACATCGACTTAGCAAGTTTACACACCGATGCTACGTTCACTTTAAGAACCTCTGATAAGATCCACCAGCGTGGATCACGATTTGGTGGAAGCTAGCCCTGCTCTGCTGTAAAAGCCTGAGGTTTCCTTCGATGTCACAGACTCTGGCCCCTGGAGAACACCTGACAGACACCGCTGGGTGCTTCACGTCTCTAATAATAGAACTGCTAATGAAGAGAGTGTCTGGTTCAGCCGGTGCGGTGCCGAGGGGTTCTAACCTATTACAGACGTGAAGCTCTTGGTGCGCTACGTTGTTTTTTTTTTTAGCACCACGCTTCCCCTGTACTGTCACAAACCGATCCCTGGACGGGATCAGCTGGGGGACTAGCCACGCTAGCATTCCTACGGCTATTAGCACGGCCTGCGGTCCCCACAGCTCCCTAGCTATGGCTAGGCCTAGCATTAGCATCCAAGCTGCAGAGCCGTGCTTCTAACTCAGAAACCCTGTTGTCCAACCCTGACACTAAACTACACTTCCAACAGCTTCTTCTATCCTCAGTAAAGGAGGCAGGGGACTCGCTGTACATACAACACACTGAGCAGAAAATACTGAAGAACAACTAGCCATGGCTAAGGGAAGCTAGGCTAGCGGAGTTAGTAAAATTGTTCAGACAAACAATACACTCACTGGATGTGACGTCTCTGCCGGATACTGATCTGGTCTGCTTTCCTGGAAACATAGTTAAGGGGACATTTAGATGAAGGAAGTCGAGGAAATGATGTCCTCAGTCTGCAGGTGAATGAGTGTGTGTCACCAAGGTAGTCCTGTATAATGGTAGAATGACAAACTGGGGACTGGCTCTGTGTGTTACCCTCTGGTACTACTGACTCCAGGGCTGTAGAGAGGTGGACAAGATCTAGGTGGATCTGCTGGACCTGGTCTTGGTGGATCTGCTGGACCTTCTTCTCTGACATTAGTGTCAACTCTTGAGTCAATCTGACAAATACATGGAGACACTGAGTTAAACCCTTTCATTCCGTTGGACCCACATGTTAACCTAATGGACCCACATGTTAACCTAATGGACCCACATGTCCCTGGACTATCTATATACAGTAGACAAACCTTGTCCCTTGTTGGGACATCCAAGGGCCAAATGTCCCACTTGGCCCCAGTACAGGCATCGTTTACCCTCATACTGTCGTTGATGAAGGATGAACCCAGTCATCCCAACTGCATGGGTTCTGACCAGCCTGGGTTGGATGAGGTTGTGCCCCCTGTGTCAGAGGATGTCCCCTGCAGGACCGGCTCTATGGCGTCCATTAAAATGGTACTGTCTATATCAGTGTTAGGACACAGAATGGAAACCTTCCTTCCAATCCTGGGTATGAGTCCAGCTTTAAAGACTTGGTTCCATCTGGACTCTATGACCAGGGTACTAAAAGCACTGACAGAACCAGTACCTTGACTGATGTGGTGTAACCTCTGGCCCCTGACCTCCTATTTTGTGACAGGGTGATGGTAGATTTTATTTAGTACAAATAGTTTGTAAACATTGATGAATGTAGAGTCCTGCTCCATGAATGGGTTTAAATATCCAGAGGGCGGAGCCTCTAAAACTGACAAGATAAGTTTAACTGGGTCAGAGGGGAATCAGGAGGACTGGGTTTAAAGATGGAATAATAATAATAATAACAACAACAACAACAACAACAACAACAACAATAATGGCAGGGTTCAATAACCAAGTGATCAGATAAACCCAAATGAACAGTACCATAAACCAGACAAACAGGGGGGTGTGGTATCTACAGGGGTAAGGCAGAGTCCAGGTCAAAGGTCATACACAGATGTTTTCCAGAACACAGACAAAACCCAGAAAAACATCGTGGACACCAAAGACAAATAAAGGTTACATTGATAAACAGCCCAATATAAAGTAAACACAACAGGTGTTCTACATTAACAAGGGGCGGGACAACACCAGTGACAGGAAGTAAAGACCGAATGAGTGACATGAACCCACATAACAAAATAAAAGTCCAGACAATAACAATGACAGAAAACACAAAAGACTAACAAAAATAAAACACTGACAGGACACAGAGTACTGCATTCATAACTGTATGTATGTGTACTTTATACTCTTTACATTTATAGAAATATTTGTACTTTATACTCTTTACATTTATAGAAATATTTGTACTTTATACTCTTTACATTTATAGAAATATTTGTACTTTATACTCTTTACATTTATAGAAATATTTGTACTTTATACTCTTTACATTTATAGAAATATTTGTATTTTGTACTCTTTACAGAAACTCGGAATGCTAGCCAGAAACTCGGAACGCTAGGAAGAGACACAGAACGCTTAGGAAGAGACACAGAATGCTTAGGAAGAGACACAGAATGCTTAGGAAGAGACACAGAACGCTTAGGAAGAGACACAGAACACTAAGCCAGAGGCACAGAACGCTAGGAAGAGACACAGAACGCTTAGGAAGAGACACAGAACGCTTAGGAAGAGACACAGAACGCTTAGGAAGAGACACAGAATGCTTAGGAAGAGACACAGAACGCTTAGGAAGAGACACAGAATGCGTAGGAAGAGACAGAACGCTTAGGAAGAGACACAGAACACTAAGCCAGAGGCACAGAACGCTAGGAAGAGACACAGAACGCTGGGCAGATACACAGAACGCTGGGCAGATACACAGAACGTTGGGCAGAGACACAGAACGCTGGGCAGAGACACAGAACGTTGGGCAGAGACACAGAATGCTGGGCAGATACACAGACAGGGACAGAACGCAAGACTGGACAGATTTTAGACAGAACAGAACAGGGAAAACTAAAACAAAATGGGTCCCTTCAGCACTGGCGGAGTCCAGATGGTTGGCGGGACCATTCTGTCAGGATCGGGGTGAGGTGAAGGAGGACTCCACTGCACAGTACTGAAGGGAAAAATAATTTAATAACAAAACTAAGGAACATAAAGGCAAGACAGAGACAAAACCAAACCAAAACATGGGAACAAACGGCCAGAGTCCATGGTGATGATGAATGTCCGGGTTATGGTGACTGAGGAGATGGAGAAGCTGTTTATGGAGGTGACATTACTGAATGGTCCTGCACTGGCAACTGCAAGCCTTACTGCTTTTATAGCCACAGATGAGGAACGGCTGCAGCTGCGCAGTGCGGGACCAGGTGAGTGTGGAAATGACTGGGGGAAAGGTCACCGGAGCGGAGGTCATGACACATACTATTTACATTTAAATAAATATTTGTACTTTATACTCTTTACATTTATAGAAATATTTGTACTTTATACTCTTTACATTTATAGAAATATTTGTACTTTATACTCTTTATATTTATTGAAATATTTGTACTTTATACTCTGTACATTTATAGAAATATTTGTACTTTATACTATTTACATTTAATGAAATATTTGTACTTTATACTCTGCACATTTATAGAAATATTTGTACTTTATACTATTTACATTTAATAAAATATTTGTTTTTTATACTCTTTACATTTATAGAAATATTTGTACTATACCATTTGGAATCAATGACAGACTGTGTTAATACTGTGACTAAATACTGACACCTGCTGGACATTAAACATCTCTACAGGTTACCATAGTAACAGACTCAATTGACCGTGATTTGAACTCATGCAGTGTTTCCAAACCTTTTTCCTCCACAGTATCGTTAAAACACACCTGATCATTATTCACAATAATTACAAATGTATTTATAAAGCCCCACAGGGCAAGAGAGAGAGAGAGAGACACAGAGAGAGACAGAGAGAGAGAGACAGAGACAGAGACAGAGACAGTGTTCAGGTCAGTTTGGCCATTTCACCATCTTCGACGAAGAAGACATCGAAAGTATGGTTTTTAGGACGAATGGACCAAATAATCGGCCTTTGTGGAGAGAGCAGCTTCTGCGGTGTGTCTAATTTGCCATGACAAAGTTGCATTGATGAAAAGGTGGAATACAAAGCGGGCACTTTGACACACGCCATGCTACATCTGCTACTGAGCAAGGTGTAAGCTAGCAGGCAGCAGCTGTGCGTATGGACCCGACAAGGAGACTATAATTCGGCTTTGCTGGATCTTAAGCAATAGTTAGGAACGGAAAAACATTCACAGGTGGCGAGTACGCTAAAACATTTATACTGGATGAAGCCAATGAACTTTTGGATGATCTTCCGAACAAAGACAAAATAATCAAACAGAAAGAAGACACACCTCTGGCGGCAAGAACTGTTCACGATCGTAGCATCATGATGGCAAACAACGTTGTTTTCCCTAGCTTTGGATGAGTCAGAAGACATGACTGTAAGACATGGCGTTAGTGACAGTCTGACTGTAAGACATGGTGTTAGTGACAGTCTGACTGTATGACATGGCGTTAGTGACAGTCTGACTGTAAGACATGGTGTTAGTGACAGTCTGACTGTAAGACATGGTGTTAGTGACAGTCTGACTGTAAGACATGGTGTTAGTGACAGTCTGACTGTATGACATGGCGTTAGTGACAGTCTGACTGTAAGACATGGCGTTAGTGACAGTCTGACTGTAAGACATGGTGTTAGTGACAGTCTGACTGTAAGACATGGTGTTAGTGACAGTCTGACTGTAAGACATGGTGTTAGTGACAGTCTGACTGTAAGACATGGTGTTAGTGACAGTCTGACTGTAAGACATGGTGTTAGTGACAGTCTGACTGTAAGACATGGTGTTAGTGACAGTCTGACTGTAAGACATGGTGTTAGTGACAGTCTGACTGTAAGACATGGTGTTAGTGACAGTCTGACTGTAAGACATGGCGTTAGTGACAGTCTGACTGTAAGACATGGCGTTAGTGACAGTCTGACTGTATGACATGGCGTTAGTGACAGTCTGACTGTAAGACATGGCGTTAGTGACAGTCTGACTGTATGACATGGCGTTAGTGACAGTCTGACTGTATGACATGGCGTTAGTGACAGTCTAACTGTAAGACATGGCGTTAGTGACAGTCTGACTGTAAGACATGGCGTTAGTGACAGTCTGACTGTAAGACATGGCGTTAGTGACAGTCTGACTGTATGACATGGTGTTAGTGACAGTCTGACTGTAAGACAAGGCGTTAGTGACAGTCTGACTGTAAGACATGGCGTTAGTGACAGTCTGACTGTATGACATGGTGTTAGTGACAGTCTGACTGTAAGACATGGCGTTAGTGAAAGTCTGATTGTATGACATGGTGTTAGTGACAGTCTGACTGTATGACACGGTGTTAGTGACAGTCTGACTGTAAGACATGGTGTTAGTGACAGTCTGACTGTATGACACGGCGTTAGTGACAGTCTGATTGTAAGACATGGTGTTAGTGACAGTCTGACTGTAAGACATGGCGTTAGTGACAGTCTGATTGTAAGACATGGTGTTAGTGACAGTCTGACTGTATGACATGGCGTTAGTGACAGTCTGACTGTAAGACATGGTGTTAGTGACAGTCTGACTGTATGACATGGTGTTAGTGACAGTCTGACTGTATGACATGGTGTTGGTGACAGTCTGACTGTATGACATGGCGTTAGTGACAGTCTGACTGTAAGACATGGTGTTAGTGACAGTCTGACTGTAAGACATGGTGTTAGTGACAGTCTGACTGTAAGACATGGTGTTAGTGACAGTCTGACTGTATGACATGGTGTTAGTGACAGTCTGACTGTATGACATGGTGTTAGTGACAGTCTGACTGTATGACATGGTGTTAGTGACAGTCTGACTGTAAGACATGGTGTTAGTGACAGTCTGACTGTAAGACATGGTGTTAGTGACAGTCTGACTGTAAGACATGGCGTTAGTGACAGTCTGACTGTAAGACATGGTGTTAGTGACAGTCTGACTGTATGACATGGCGTTAGTGACAGTCTGACTGTAAGACATGGTGTTAGTGACAGTCTGACTGTAAGACATGGTGTTAGTGACAGTCTGACTGTAAGACATGGTGTTAGTGACAGTCTGACTGTATGACATGGTGTTGGTGACAGTCTGACTGTAAGACATGGTGTTAGTGACAGTCTGACTGTATGACATGGAGGGCAGTGCTACACCTCAGTGATGTGTGGGGGAAACAAAGACTGGACAGGACGGACGGGGACAGAAATTAACAGGCGGTGCTATTGCAGTTAAAGATTGTAAGGTTAGGACAGTGACATTTACACCTGTGAGATTTTTTTATTACATTTTGTAGCATAAATGATTAAGTGATACACTAATCATTTAAGCCATTTTTTTAGAAGA
Source organism: Siphamia tubifer (assembly GCA_020466265.1). NCBI lineage: Eukaryota > Metazoa > Chordata > Actinopteri > Kurtiformes > Apogonidae > Siphamia > Siphamia tubifer. Next base: position 5,024,585 of record JAIVEL010000024.1, read on the forward strand.
GCCAGGGGGTAGTGGAGGGTTCCCAAAATAGTTGTCCATCTATATATAGTTTGTCCACAACCAGTGCAGTCCATTTACCTTTCTGTCTGTGTTCCTTCATGATGGGGTATAGAACTTTGCGCCTCTCATTTATTTCCCTGGGAAACTGGTCGTTCATCCCGAACATCGTACCTTTCAACTCCCACTGTCCTAACGTCAGCTGCTGTCCTAAAGTCGACCACTGTCCAAATGTCAGCTGCTGTGGACTGTACTGACGTGGACTGTTGTCCTAACATCGGCCATCAGGGGGAGGGGCTGTTTGGGATCAACCACATCTATTTCTGTGAAGTAAATATTCCAGCATGTGTGTATCTAGGATTCCTGTAGCCATGTTCATCCAGTCATACATTCATATATTCAGTTATTTTCCATTAGAGAACAAAGGAATATTAAGAATCTCTTTATTCTAAGTTAGAATTTTCCCGCCTGGGAATAAGCCACTCCTTAGAAGTGTTTTAACCAATGAGATGTTCTTATGAAAATATGAATCTCTCTGTACCCAATAATATGTACCGTAAATTCCGGACTATAAGCCACTACTTTTTTCCCAAACTTTCAACCCTGCGGCTTATTCAGTGATGCGGCCAATTTATGTAATTTTTCTAACGGCCGCCAGCGGCGCTCGAGTAGAAAAGGTAAGATTTAGAGCGGTGGAATATATGCGTCGAGGAAGACTGAATGAAAAAGGAGGGGCGGAACAAACGCGGGGTGACGGGTTTAAGTAGGACCGGTAAAGGTGAGGGACAGACAAAAAAAAGGTGAAGAGGGGGTAAAAAGTTGCTTAAAGAAAAACCTGCGGCGATGTGTGAGAGAAGACAGAGGCTCGACCAGACCCTGTGGATTATTTTTGCATGTTGGCACGGAGGAGTTTGACCTGAACTCTCTGCCAAAGATTAAAGTTATCGCTGACTCTGCCATAGATGAGGTGAGGCGGCGACCAGCCACCTGTTTGTGGACGCGGCGGACAATAGTGGATATATATTTTTCCCTCCCTTACCTTTGGAAATATACACTTTTTTTTCCTTGGATTACTTTCAACGGGACCCGGACTCTGCAGGTCTGCATCAAACCTTAAGTATCATTTTCCCTTCATTTTGTCGGCTGTGATTTTTGGACTGTGGACTTTAATGAAGGCCATTTAGTTTCATTCGCGGGACTTGAAGTCAGGTTTGGGTTAATTTTGTGTTTGTGTTACATGTTTTAATGTGGGCACATGCGGCTTATATACAGGTGCGGCTTGTGTATGTACAAAATCGGTTTTCTTCTTGAAATGTGGTGGGTGCGGGTTAAAATCAGGTGCGCTCTATAGTCCGGAAATTACGTTAACTATGTGTCTTTTTCTACCCAGTGATTGATGTCACTGGGTGGGGGGTGTGGTTTCAATAAATTCAACCTCCATGGGGCGGGAACATCAGAAGGGGACCCTGAAAATGCAGATCTCGGAGCCGTGTTGCTCACTGTCTTTTTTCATGGCCTTCTCCTCCCGCGGGGGTTCAAACTACATCACGGTTTTCCTGTGTTTGTTCTTAACCTGTTCTTGTTAAATTAGACATAGAAATTTCTGTGGTTGATTGTGTTTTCATTTTTAAACCCTGTGAGACATTGTTGTGATTTGGGACTTCATAAATACAATTGAAAATTAGAAATTTTATTTAAATGTTGACTTTTAACTCATAATTTGAACTCTTTACTTTATAAATTGACTTTATTTAATGTTCCTTCTACTGCAGAATATGTGATACTTATTTTTTTAAAGAATTTTACAAAGCTTCATATACCCCCAGGAAGACGCGTACCACCATTTGAGAACCACTGCTCTACATTAGACACGTTAGCATATCTTCATTAGCATATCAGGGCTGCTCCTCTAATACCTATATCACATTCTAATCTGTGCACTAAGATACTGTGGTCAATGGTGTCAAAGGCTGCACTAAGGTCTAATAACACCAGGACCCATATTAATCCCATGTCAGCGGCTAATAATAAGTCATTAGTAACTTTAACTAACGCTGTTTCAGTGCTATGATGGGCATGAAAGCCAGACTGAAACTGTTCAAATAAACTATTATCCTGCAGGTGCTGACACAGCTGTTTAACTATTACTCTTTCTAGAACTTTTCAGAGGAAGGGCAGATTAGATATAGACCTAGAATTGTCTAGAATGTCAGGATCTAAGGTAGGTTTTTTCAGAATTGGTTTAATAACAGCATATTTAAATGACTGTGGCACATATCCAGTAATTAATGAAGTGTTAATTATATTTAGGACAGTGCTAATAATTAGGGGCAGAATCTCTTTAAAGAGTTTAGTTGTAATTGGATCTAAGAGGCAGGTGATGATTTGGAAACTTGATAATAGATATGACATCAGTTTGGTCTACAGTGGTGAAATTATTTAGTGTTACAGAGGGATTTATAAAAAGGCCTAGGTTTGAAACCACTGCTTTTTCTGATCTAATGTTTGGGAGAAATGTGTCTATTTTGTCTCTAATAGTTGATATTTTATTGTTAAAGAACTGCAGGAAATCATCAGAATGGAGCGTGGATGGAATAACTGGTTCCACGGAGGTGTGTCTGTTTGTCAGTCTGGCTACAGTACTGAACAGGAATCTAGGATTATTCTTGTTTTCTTCTATTATGGATGAGTAATATCTAGTTTTGGCTGTACGCAAAGATGGATTATACTTTATTAAGCTATTTTTCCAGGCATTGAGAGAATCTTCTGAATTGGATCGCCGCCATTGCCTCTAATTTACGTGTTTAATGGAGCGAGTGTCAGTGTTGTACCATGGGGAGGTTAATCTAACCTTAGTAGTTTTTAACTTAAGGGGGGCAACTATATCTAAAGTAGTTTTTAATGTGAGCATGGTACTATCGACTAACTCATCACTTATACTGGGACTAAATGTGTCCTTTACATAATCACATGACATAGACACAAATAGTGACTGAATTAACTCTTTGTACTTTGAGACAGCACGGTCACATAGTATCCTTTTCATTTGTGTTTTAATCACTGAGGTGGAAATATCCTCAAGCATAAACTGAAAGGTCATTAAAAAGTGATCTGAGAGTATGGGATTATGGGTAAAAACAACCAGGTCACTCATTTCAACAGCAAATGTTCAGATCAGATCGAGAGTATGTCTGTGAATGTGGGTTGGTTTATGAACATTTTGGATAAAGCCTAATCCGTCTAGTAGGTCACTAAATGCAGTCCAGTTCACCTTATACTGTGGAAAATACAGTAAATAAATCATTAAACTTAACATTGACAGTGATCATTCACGGACTCTATCTGATGTAGGACACTATGTTAAATGTTCTGTCGTAGTTGTGTTCCACCTTCATGGTGCTCAAAGCTCTTTACATTAGCCTCCCATTCACCCATTCACAGACTTTACATTACACTTTACATACTTAGTCCTCCACAATCATTCCTCTGCCAAAAAAGAAGATCATCAGCAGTTTCCACGACTCCCGGCCATCATCATGAAGTGCTTCGGGAAACTGGTTCTGAGTCGCATCACTTCTTGCCAAATACACTTGACCCCAACCAGTTTGCCTACAGAGCCAACCGGTCAATGGAGGACACCACTGCTCTGCATACCACAACTGAGCCACGCGGAACAGCGAGGGAGCTAGACCAGGCCGCTCTTCCTGGACTTCATCTCGGTCTTTAATACCATCATCCCGAGCAGACTGATCAGCAAACTGGGGACCTGGGTCTGTCTCATAACATCTGTAATTGGATTATGGATTATCTGACAGACCACTCCCAGAGGGTGAGAGTAGGACCTCACCTTGGGCGGCTGTGGCTCAGTTGGTAGAGTGGGTTGCCCAATGACCGAGAGGTTGGCGGTTCGCGTCCCGCCTCTGGCTGTCCACATGTTGAAGTGTCCTTGGGCAAGACACTGAACCCTGGCTTAGGCCCCGAGTAGGACTGACCGTAGACCTTAGAAACCTACTGGTGTATGAGTGTGTGTGTGAATGGGTGAATGTGAGGCTAATGTAAAGCGCTTTGAGCACCATGAAGGTGGAAAAGAACTATATAAATGCAGAACATTTATCACCTGTCCTTAGCACTAAACACCAGCACCATACTGTGTGCTGAGCCCCCTACTATATATATGTGTGTGTGTGTGTATATATATATATATATATATATATATATATATATATATATATATATATATATATATGGAGTTTTATTCTATTTATATTTTCTTGTACTGTACAGTTTTTTTCTGTATTGTTTTTTAACTATGCTTCTCACACAAATTTCTTTTCTTTTCTGAATGTTGCACTGTTTTAATGAGAATTACTGTATTTAAAATGTTCTTAAATGGGACAGTGACAATAAAAGGATTCTGATTCTTCTACATTAGCCTCACATTCGCTCATTCAGACACACTCATACACCAGTAGATTCTAAGGTTCTGTCAGTCCTACTGGGAGATTAAGGGTTCACTTTCTTTGTCCAAGGACATTTGGACATGTGGACAGCCAGAGCCAGGACACGAACGGCCAACCTCTGTCATTGGACGACCCACTCTGCGAACTGAGCCTGCCGTGGCTATGTTTACAGATGATAATTTATAATTCCACTAAAAAGAAAGAGGGGCCTAGTGTTTGTCTAGTGTTGGCCTATAGTTTGTCTAGTGTTGGCCGAGTGTTGGCCTAGTGTTTGTCTAGTGTTGGCCTAGTGTTGGCCCAGTGTTAGTCTAGTGTTGGCCCAGTGTTTGTCTAGTGTTGTCCCAGTGTTAGTCTAGTGTTGGCCCAGTGTTTGTCTAGTGTTGGCCCAGTGTTTGTCTAGTGTTGGCCCAGTGTTTGTCTAGTGTTGGCCTAGTGTTGGCTCAATGTTTGTCTAGTGTTGACCTAGTGTTGGCCCAGTGTTTGTCTAGTGTTGGCCCAGTGTTTGTCTAGTGTTGACCTAGTGTTGGCCCAGTGTTTGTCTAGTGTTGGCCCAGTGTTTGTCTAGTGTTGACCTAGTGTTGGCCCAGTGTTTGTCTAGTGTTGACCTAGTGTTGGCACAGTGTTTGTCTAGTGTTGGCCCAGTGTTTGTCTAGTGTTGACCTAGTGTTGGCCCAGTGTGTGTCTAGTGTTGGTCCAGTGTTTGTCTAGTGTTGGCCTAAGGCACCACATTTACCAGGTTATGAATAAATAACCATGATTGTTTGTTGTCAGGATATTTTATTACATTTTCCATCACGTTAAGTACAAATGTTATAACATTTTCAGTAAATTGTGACATTATGGGATGTTCCGTTAGATGGAAAGACATGATAAACGAAACAAACACTGATTTTTATAAAGTCAATAAAAGATAATCAATAGATGAAAGTGGTAGAAGTCAAAGTGTAAAACATGTAAATGTGTTTTAATACAGTAGTAAAACATAAGTGCTATTTACATCTGCATGGGTTTAATAAAAACATACCCTGAAATTTTCCCAAAAGTCAAAAACACAACTTTTTATTTTCTCTGCTTTTGTTGATTCAGTTTAAGGTTGTTGGAAGGTTGTTGAATTTCCAAACTACAAGTACTGCTCCCTTTTCTCTTGTGGAGAACTTTTAACATTTGGTCTGAAATTCAAAAAGGAAAAAAACAAAGACACGTTTCAGTTCACAGAACACTCACATCCAAAAAATAACCAAAAAAACCCACAATTACATGAAAAATACAAATAAAAATCCAGAGATGGGCCAAACATAAGGCCCTGGGGCCCAAATCTGGCCCATGAAAGTGTGTCATCCGGCCCTGGAGGATGAATGACACTGAAAATTTGAACCATCAACCGTTTCAAAATCATTTTAATTCAGGTTCAACATACAGAATGAGTTTAAAACATTAAATGTCATAAGACTAACATGTATGTCAAAGGTCAACAGGAAGTGGGTGGGGACAGAAAGTGGGCGGGAACAAACAGTTGAACAGTCCTGGATAAAAAGGCGGGGCTTGATCAGTCTGGGAAACTAGCTTCACTCAACAACTGTGTCCTGAATAAGAGAAGAGGAAGAGGAGGGGGATGAAGATGAGGATGAAGAGAACAAAGAGGAGGATGAAGAGAATGAGGAAGAGGAGGATGAAGAGAACGGAAAGGAGGAGGAGGAGGGGGACGAAGAAGAGGATGAAGAGAACGAAAAGGAGAAGGAGGTACGAGAGGATAAAGAGAATGAAGAGGAAGAGGAGGATGAAGAGAACAAAGAGGAGGAGGAGGAGGGAGAGAAGGACAAAGAGAACGAAGAGGAGGATGAAGAGAACGAAGAGGAAGAAGAGGGAGAGGAGGACGAAGAAGAGAACGAAGAGGAGGAGGAGGAAGAGGGAGAAGAGGACGAAGAGGAGGAGGAGGGGAAGGAGGAAGAAGAGGAGGGAGAGGAAGAGGAGAGAAAAAACATAGAAGAAGAGTATTAGGGAACAAGAGGGTCAATGAAGACACCACCAGATGTCAACAACAGCTGTTAGTTACCATGGAAACGCTGAGTTAAGGGCTCATGTTCAATGGAGACGAGAGCATTAGCATATTAGCATTAGCACTTATTCGAACTATAATGTGGAACTGAAGCTAAAGGGTTTAAAAACTGATTGATTAGGGTTTGATTGTTTTCTTTACATCAGTGGTGTTCAAGGGGGTACGTGTAGGTACTGCTGGGGGTACGTGAAGGTACTGCAGAGGGTAGGTGGAAGTACTGCGGGGGGTACGTGTAGGTACTACTGGGGGTACGTGAAGGTACTGCAGAGGGTAGGTGGAGGTACTGCGGGGGGTACCTGAAGGTACTGCAGAGGGTAGGTGGAGGTACTGCAGAGGGTACATGAAGGTACTGCGGGGGGTACGTGAATGTACTGCGGGAGGTACGTGGAGGTACTGCTGGGGGTACGTGGAGATACTGCGGGGGGTACGTGTAGGTACTGCGGGGGACAGGTGGAGGTACTGCAGAGGGTACGTGGAGGTACTGCTGGGGGTACGTGTAGGTACTGCGGGGGGTACGTGAAGGTACTGCAGAGGGTAGGTGGAGGTACTGCAGAGGGTAGGTGGAGGTACTGCGGGGGGTACGTGAAGGTACTGCAGAGGGTAGGTGGAGGTACTGCAGAGGGTAGGTGGAGGTACTGCGGGGGGTACATGAAGGTACTGCGGGGGGTACGTGAATGTACTGCGGGAGGTACGTGGAGGTACTGCTGGGGGTACGTGGAGATACTGCGGGGGGTACGTGTAGGTACTGCGGGGGACAGGTGGAGGTACTGCAGAGGGTACGTGGAGGTACTGCTGGGGGTACGTGTAGGTACTGCGGGGGGTACGTGTAGGTACTGCAGAGGGTACGTGGAGGTACTGCTGGGGGTACGTGGAGGTACTGCTGGGGGTACGTGTAGGTACTGCAGAGGGTACGTGGAGGTACTGCTGGGGGTACGTGGAGGTACTGCTGGGGGTACGTGGAGGTACTGCTGGGGGTACGTATTGGTACTGCAGGAGGTACGTGAAGCTTTTCAAATTTGTTTTTTTCAAATAATAGGGTTTTTTCTTCAGTATAACGAACATGAAATTAAATGAATAAAAATGATGAAAAAAACTAATAATAAAAAACAATTTCAAATTCGAAAAGTTTAAAAGAATAAAAATATGTTAATAAAGCAAAGTTTAACAACAACTGATGTAAACTGTAAATAAAATAACATCTGACCTTTGTTTAATCTACACAAATGACACTAATCCACTGAAGGTCAAAGGTCAGAGTTATATATTTTACAGTGTTCAACTGTTATTAATAAAAGTGAATTGAATGATTTTCCAGGAAATTGAAGGTGGAAACATGAACACATTTACCACTGTTTCTTATATTTTGGTAAATTCCTTTTAAATTCCACTTCCTGTGAATTTGTTTAGTGAAGCATCAGTTAAATGAGTTTATTGTTGTTATTGTTGTTATTATTGGACTTTTTGTTCATATTCAGTCTTTTACCTGGAGTTCGTCCACAGGAACACGTTTAGGAAACAGATTCTGCTGATTTACTACTGAAAAAAAAAAGAATGTTGTTTGAAAGTTTCTTTACTGTAAAAATTGGTGACCTTTGACCTTCAGTGTTTTAGTTGTAACGATTAACTTTCTATAGTTTAAACATGTGATCGCATTAATATCAGACAGAATCACCCACAGAACTGATTCATAATCAATAGGTCTGGAACTAATCTCATGAAACTAGTCTGATTTTTGTACCTGACCTGACCTCTGACCTCTGACCTCAGGAAGTCTTCATGTCCAGATCTGGATCTTATTTTAACTGTAATATTCCAGTTAAATAGATACATTATGGAATGTTTCATTTATCACAGGTCCTCATTAGGTTCATTCTGCAGGAAATGTGTGTAAAAGCATATTTTATTATTGGTTAAATGAGACGAAAAGGTTTAAGACTAAAAAAAATTCTAAATATAAAATCAGACAGACTCACCTACAGAGGAACTGATTTATAATCAATAGATCTGATTAAACTAATAATCTGATTAAACTGAAGTTACTTGTTTCCATTGATTTTTATATATATATATATATATATATATATATATATATATATATATATATATATATATATATATATATATATATATAGATATATATATATAAATCAGATATTTTTATTGAATTGAACCAAGAATATTTAATATTATTTTTATGTTTGTACAACATTTATTTCTTTTTTTCTGAAAAAGTGTTTTGTAAAAACATCAGCTGATGCTTAGGGTCAGTTAAAGTTTTGTGACCTCTAACATGTTTGTGCACCAGTGTGCACACATTTTTTATTTTTATGTTGACATAATGTGAGTAAAGGGGCGTGTCCTATGAAAGGGGGCGGTGCTTAGACGTACTCTCTGGCAGTGGAGGACTGTGATTGGCGGTTTAGTAAAGGGGCGGGGCTTAGACGTACTCTCTGGCAGTGGAGGACTGTGATTGGCGGTTTAGTAAAGGGGCGGGGCTTAGACGTACTCCCTGGCAGTGGAGGACTGTGATTGGCGGTATAGTACAAGGGACGGGGCTTAGACATACTCTGGTAGTGGAGGACTGTGATTGGTGGTAAAGTAAAGGGGCGGGGCTTAGACGTACTCTCTGGCAGTGGAGGACTGTGATTGGCGGTAGTACTGTTGTCCTCTCATCTCGTCTTTGGAACAGGAACAACACAACAAGGCTCCGCCCAGAACTGTCAGACTGGCCGCCGCCCACCCCACGAAGAGGGCAGAGCCAAACTCGTACCTATACACAAGGGGGAGGAGTCAAATGAGTGTTTACAGTGAAACTTGACATTGTTTTATTAACCAATTATATAATAATAAATAAAAATTATAAAACTAACCAAGTACTAAATAAGGTCAAAGGTCACGGTTAAGGTTAGGGTGTGTTGGAGTGTGTGAGTGTGCGTGTTAATGTGTGTGTATGAGTGTGTGTGTTAGTGACTGAGTGTTACTGTGTTAGTGTGTGTGTCAGTGTGTGTGTATGTGTTATTGTGAGTGTGTGTGAGTGTTACTGTGTGTGTGCGTTAATGTGTGTGTGAGTGCGTGTGTTAGTGTCTGTGAGTGTTAGTGTGTTAGTGTGTGTGTGTGTTACTGTGTTAGTGTGTGCGTGTGTGTGTGTTACCGTATTAGTGTGTGTGTTAGTGTGATTGTGTGTGTGTTACAGTGTTAGTGTGTGCGTGTGTTACTGTGTGTGTATTAGTGTGTTACTCTTAGTGTGTGTGTGTGTGTGTTAGTGTGTGTGTTACTGTATTAGTGTGTGTGTGTGTTACTGTGTGTGAATGTGTTAGTGTGTGTGTGTTAGTGTGAGAGTGTGCATGTTAGTGTGTGTGTGTTACTGTATTAGTGTGTGTGTGATAGTGTGTGTGTTACTGTATTAGTGTGTGTGTGATAGTGTGTGTGTTACTGTATTAGTGTGTGTGTGATAGTGTGTGTTACTGTGTTAGTGTGTGTGTTGGTGTGAGTGTGTGTGATAGTGTGTGTGTTACTGTGTTAGTGTGTGTTTGGTGTGTTACTGTGTTAGTGTGTGTGTGTGTGTGTGTGTTAATGTGTGTGTTAGTGTGTGTGAGTGTTACTGTGTGTGTTAATGTGTGTGTTAGTGTGTGTGTGTGCGTGTTACTGTGTGTGTGAGTACGTGTGTTAGTGTCTGTGAGTGTTACCGTGTTAGAGTGTGTGTGTGTGTGTGTGTGTGCGTGTGTGAGTGTTACTGTGTTAGTGTGTGTGCGTGTGTTAGTGTGTGTGTGTGTGTGTTACTGTGTGTGTTAGTGTGTGCATGCGTGTGTGTTGCCATATTACTGTGTATGTTGGTGTGTCTGTGTGTGTGTTACAGTGTTAGTAGGTGTGTTAGTGTGTCTGTGTGTGTGTGTTAGTGTGAGTGTGTGTGTGTTACAGTGTTAGTGTGTGTGATAGTGTGTGTGTTACTGTGTGTGTTAGTGTGTGCGTGTTACTGTATTAGTGTGTGTTTGGTGTGTTACTGTGTTAGTGTGTGTGTGTGTGTGTGTGTGTTAATGTGTGTGTTAGTGTGTGTGTGAGTGTTACTATGTGTGTGAGTATGTGTGTTAGTGTCTGTGAGTGTTACCGTGTTAGAGTGTGCGTGTGTGTGTGTGTGCGTGTGTGTGTTACTGTGTGCGTGTGATACTGTGTTAGTGTGTGTGTTTGTGTTAGTGTGTGTGTGTTACTGTATTAGTGCGTGTGTGTGTTACTTTGTTAGTGTGTGTACGTGTGTTAGTGTGTGTGTGTGTTACTGTGTTAGTGTGTGCGTGCATGTGTGTTGCCATATTACTGTGTATGTTAGTGTGTCTGTGTGTGTGTGTTACAGTGTTAGTGTGTGTGTGTGTGTTAGTGTGTGTGTTACTGTATTTGTGTGTGTGTGTGTGTAACTGTGTCTGAATGTGTTTGTGTGTGTGTGCATGTTAGTGTGTGTGTTCCTGTATTAGTGTGTGTGTTACTGTGTTAGTGTGTGTGTGTGTTACTGTGTGTGAATGTGTTAGTGTGTGTGTGTTAGTGTGAGAGTGTGCGTGTTAGTGAGTGTGTTACTGTATTAGTGTGTGTGTGATAGTGTGTGTGTTACTGTGTTAGTTTGTGTGTGTGTGTTAGTGTGAGTGTGTGTGTGTGTTACTGTGTTAGTGTGTGTGTGTGTGTGTGTGTGTTAGTGTGTGTGTTACTGTATTAGTGTGTGTGTGTGTTAATGTGTATGTTACTGTGTGTGTATGTGTTACTGTGTTAGTGTGAGTGTGTGTGTTACTGTGTTAGTGTGTGTGTGTTAGTGTGTGTGTGTGTTACTGTGTTAGTGTGTGTGTGTTACTGTGTGTGTGTTACTGTGTGTGTGATTGTTACTGTGTTTGTGTTAGTGTGAGTGTGTGTGTAAATGTGTGCGTGTTACTGTATTAGTGTGTGTTACTGTGTGTATGTGTTACTGTGTTAGTGTGTGTGTGTTAGCATGTGTGTGTTACTGTATTAGTGTGTGTGTTAGTATGTTACTGTATTAGTGTGTGTTACTGTGTGTATGTGTTACTGTGTTAGTGTGTGTGTGTTAGCATGTGTGTGTTACTGTATTAGTGTGTGTGTTAGTATGTTACTGTATTAGTGTGTGTTACTGTGTGTATTTGTTACTGTGTTAGTGTGTGTGTGTGTGTTAGCGTGACTGTTACTGTGTGTGTGATTGTTACTGTGTATGTGTTAGTGTGAGTGTGTGTGATAATGTGTGTGTTAGTGTGTGTGTGTTATTGTATTAGTGTGTGTGTTAGTGTGTATGTTACTGTATTAGTGTTTGTTACTGTGTGTGTATGTGTTACTGTGTTAGTGTGTGTGTGTGTTAGCGTGTGTGTGTTAGCGTGTGTGTGATTGTTACTGTGTTAGTGTGTGTGCGTGTGTTAGTGTGTGTGTTACTGTGTTAGTGTGTGTGTTAGTGTGTGCGTGCGTGTGTGTTACCGTATTACTGTGTGTGTTAATGTGTGTGTTAATGTGTGTGTTAGTGTGTGTGTTACTGTATTAGTGTGTGTGTGATAGTGTGTGTGTTACTGTGTTAGTGTGAGTGTGTGCGTGTGTTACTGTGTTAGTGTGTGTGTGTTAGCGTGTGTGTGATAATGTGTGTGTTAGTGTGTGTGTTAGTGTGTATGTTACTGTATTAGTGTTTGTTACTGTGTGTGTATGTGTTACTGTGTTAGTGTGTGTGTTACTGTATTAGTGTGTGTGTGATAGTGTGTGTGTTACTGTGAGTGTGTGTGTATTAGCGTGTGTGTGTGTGTTACTGTTTTTGTGTTAGTATGTGTGTTTGTGTGTTACCGTGTGTGTGTTACTGTGTGTGTTACTGTATTAGTATGTGTGTTAGTGTGTGTTTGTGGGTGTGTGGGTGTGTTAGTATGTGTGTGTTACTGTGTTAGTGTTTGTGTGAGTGTGTTCGTGTTTGTATTAGTATGTGGGTGTTAGTGTGTGTGTTACTGTATTAGTGTGTGTGTGATAGTGTGTGTGTTACTGTGAGTGTGTGTGTATTAGCGTGTGTGTGTGTGTGTTACTGTTTTTGTGTTAGTATGTGTGTTTGTGTGTTACCGTGTGTGTGTTACTGTATTAGTATGTGTGTTAGTGTGTGTTTGTGGGTGTGTGGGTGTGTTAGTATGTGTGTGTTACTGTGTTAGTGTTTGTGTGAGTGTGTTCGTGTTTGTATTAGTATGTGGGTGTTAGTGTGTGTGTTACTGTATTAGTGTGTGTGTATGTGTTACTGTGTTAGCGTGTGTTAGTGTGAGTGTGTATTACTGTGTTTGTTACTGTATTAGTGTGTGTGTGTGTTAGTGTCAGTGTGTGTGTGTTACTGTGTTTGTTACTGTATTAGTGTGTGTGTTAGTGTCAGTGTGTGTGTGTTACTGTGTTAGTGTGTGTGTGTTACTGTGTGTGTGTTTGTGTGTGTTACCGTGTGTGTGTTACTGTATTAGTATGTGTGTTAGTGTGTGTGTGTTACTGTGTTAGTGTTTGTGTGGGTGTGTGTGTTTGTGTGTGTGTTACTGTATTATAGTGTGTGTCTGTGTTAGTGTGTGTGTGTGTTTCTGTTAGTGTGTGTGATAGTGTGTGTGTGTATTACTGTGTTTGTTACTGTACTAGTGTGTGTTACTGTGTGTGTGTTACTGTATTAGTGTGTGTTACTGTGTGTGTGTGTGTTATTGTGTTAGTGTGTGTTACTGTGTGTGTGTTTTACTGTGTTAGTGTGTGTGTTAGCATGAGTGTTTGTGTGTGTTCGTGTCAGTGTGTGTTAGTGTGTGTGTTAGTGTGTATTAGTGTGTGTGTGTGTTTTAGTGTGTGTGTGTGTTTGTCTTACTGTGCGTTAGTGTGTGTGTGTGTTTTAGTGTGAGTGTTTGTGTTACTGTGTTAGTATGCGTGTGTGTTACTCTGTTAGTGTGTGTGTGTGTTTGTTACTGTGTTAGTATGTGTGTGTTACTCTGTTAGTGTGTGTTTGTGTTAGTGTGTTACTGTGTTAGTGTGTGTTAGTTAGTGTGTGAGTGTGAGTGTTACTCTGTGTGTTTGTGTTGCTGTGTTAGTGTGTATGTGTGTTAGCGTGAGTGTGTGTTACTGTGTTAGTGTGTGTTAATGTGTGTGTAGTAGTATGTGTGTTAGTTTGTGTGTCTGTTAGTGTGTTACTGTGTTAGTGTGTGTGTGTGTTACTGTGTTAGTGTGTTAGTATGTGTGTTACTGTGTTAGTGTGTGTGTGTTTTAGTGTGTGTGTGTGTGTGAATTACTGTGTTAGTGTGTGTGTGTTACTGTGTTAGTGTGTATGTGAGTGTGTTTTACTATGTTAGTGTGTGTGTTGGTGTGTGTATTACTGTATGTGTCTGTTAACGTGTGTTAGTGTGTGTGTGTGTGTTACTGTGTTAGTGTGTGTGTTTGTGTTAGTGTGTGTTTGTGTTACTGTGTTAGTGTGTGTGTGTCAGTGTTACTGTGTGTGTTTGTGTTGCTGTGTTAGTGTGTATGTGTGTTAGTGTGAGTGTGTGTGTGTTTTATTATGTTAGTGTGTGTGTGTGTCTTACTGTGTTAGTGTGTGTGTTAATGTGTCTGTAGTAGTATGTGTGTTAGTTTGTGTGTGTGTTAGTGTGTTACTGTGTTAGTGTGTTAGTATGTGTGTGTTACTGTGTTAGTGTGTGTGTGTGTGTGTGTGTGTTTTAGTGTGTGTGTGTGAATTACTGTGTTAGTGAGTGTGTGTGTGTTTTATTATGTTAGTGTGTGTGTGTGTCTTACTGTGTGTTAGTATGTGTGTGCTACTGTGTTAGTGTGTGTGTGTGTGTGTTTTAGTGTGTGTGTGTGAATTACTGTGTTAGTGAGTGTGTGTGTGTTTTATTATGTTAGTGTGTGTGTGTGTCTTACTGTGTGTTAGTGTGTGTGTGTTATTGTGTTAGTGTGTGTTACTGTGTGTGTTTGTGTTACTGTGTTAGTATGTGTGTGTGTTACTCTGTTAGTGTGTGTGTTAGTGTGTGTGTCTGTTACTGTTTGTGTTACTGTGTTAGTGTGTGTGTCTGTTACTGTGTTTGTGTTACTGTGTGTGTGTGTTACTGTGTTTGTGTGTGTTTGTGTTACTGTATTAGTGTGTGTTTTAGTGTGTTAGTGTGTTTTACTGTTAGTGTGTGTGTTGGTGTTACTGTGTTTGTGTGTGTTTGTGTTACTGTATTAGTGTGTGTTTTAGTTTGTTAGTGTGTTTTACTGTTAGTGTGTGTGTTGGTGTGTGTATTACTGTATGTTAATGTGTGTTAGTGTGTGTGTGTGTGTGAGTGTTAGTGTGTGTGTGTTAGTGTGTGTGTGTGAGTGTTAGTGTGTGTGTGTGAGTGTTAGTGTGTGTGTGTGTGTGTGTGTGTGTGTGTTAGTGTGTGTGTGAGTTTTAGTGTGTGAGTGTTAGTGTGTGTGTGAGTGTTAGTGTGTGTGTGTGTGTGTGTGTGAGTGTTAGTGTGTGTGTGTGTGTGAGTTTTAGTGTGTGAGTGTTAGTGTGTGTGTGTTAGTGTGTGTGTGAGTGTTAGTGTGTGTGTGTGTGTGAGTGTTAGTGTGTGTGTGTTAGTGTGTGTGTGTGTGTGAGTTTTAGTGTGTGAGTGTTAGTGTGTGAGTGTTAGTGTGTGTGTGTTAGTGTGTGTGTGTTAGTGTGTGTGTGTGAGTGTTAGTGTGTGTGTGAGTGTTAGTGTGTGTGTGTGTGTGTTAGTGTGTGTGTGTGTGAGTTTTAGTGTGTGAGTGTTAGTGTGTGTGTGAGTGTTAGTGTGTGTGTGTGTGAGTGTTAGTGTGTGTGTGTTAGTGTGTGTGTGTGTGAGTTTTAGTGTGTGAGTGTTAGTGTGTGTGTGTTCGTGTGTGAGAGTGTTAGTGTGTATGTGTGAGTGAGTGTTAGTGTGTGTGAGTGTTAGTGTGTGTGTTATTGTGTGTGAGTGTTAGTGTGTGTGTGTTAGTGTGTGTGTGTGAGTGTTAGTGTGTGAGTGTGTTACTGTGTGAGTGTTAGTGTGTGACTGTTAGTGTGTGTGTTAGTGTGTGTGTTTGTGAGTGTTAATGTGTGTGTGAGTGTTAGTGTGTGAGTGTTAGTATGTGTGTGTGTGTGAGTGTTAGTGTGTGAGTGTGTGAGTGTTAGTGTGTGTGTGTTAGTGTGTGAGTGTTAGTGTGTGAGTGTTAGTGTGTGAGTGTTAGTGTGTGTGAGTGTTAGTGTGTGAGTGTGTTAGTGTGTGAGTGTTAGTGTGTGTGTGTGTGTGTGTGTGAGTGTTAGTGTGTGAGTGTGTTAGTGTGTGACTGTTAGTGTGTTAGTGTGTGTGTGAGTGTTAGTGTGTTAGTGTGTGACTGTTAGTGTGTGTGTGTTAGTGTGTGTGTGAGTGTTAGTGTGAGTGTTAGTGTGTGAGTGTGTTAGTGTGTGAGTGTTAGTGTGTGTGTGTTAGTGTGTGTGTGAGTGTTAGTGTGTGAGTGTGTTAGTGCGTGAGTGTTAGTGTGTGTGTGTTAATGTGTGAGTGTTAGTGTGTGAGTGTTAGTGTGTGAGTGTTAGTGTGTGAGTGTTAGTGTGTGTGTGAGTGTTAGTGTGTGTGTGGGTGTTAGTGTGTGAGTGTGTTAGTGTGTGAGTGTGTTAGTGCGTGAGTGTTAGTGTGTGTGTGTGTTAATGTGTGAGTGTTAGTGTGTGAGTGTTAGTGTGTGAGTGTTAGTGTGTGAGTGTTAGTGTGTGTGTGTGTGAGTGTGAGTGTTACTGTGTGTGTGTGGGTGTTAGTGTGTGAGTGTGTTAGTGTGTGAGTGTTAGTGTGTGAGTGTGTTAGTGTGTGAGTGTTAGTGTGTGAGTGTGTGTTAGTGTGTGAGTGTTAGTGTGTGAGTGTTAGTGTGTGAGTAGTGTGTGAGTGTTAGTCTGTGAGTGTTAGTGTTAGTTTGTGTGTGTGAGTGTTAGTGTGTGAGTGTGTTAGTGTGTGTGTGAGTGTTAGTGTGTGTGTGTTAGTGTGTGAGTGTTAGTGTTAGTGTGTGAGTGTTAGTGTTTGTGTGTTAGTGTGTGAGTGTTAGTGTGTGTGTGTGTTAGTGTGTGAGTGTTAGTGTGTGAGTGTTAGTGTGTGTTAGTGTGTGAGTGTTAGTGTGTGTTAGTGTGTGAGTGTTAGTGTGTGTGTGTGAGTGTGTGTGTGTGAGTGTGTGAGTGTTAGTGTGTGTGTGTTAGTGTGTGAGTGTTAGTGTGTGAGCGTGTGTGTGTTAGTGTGTGAGTGTTAGTGTGTGAGTGTTAGTGTGTGTTAGTGTGTGAGTGTTAGTGTGTGAGTGTTAGTGTGTGTGTGTGAGTGTTAGTGTGTGAGTGTTAGTGTGTGTTAGTGTGTGAGTGTTAGTGTGTGTTAGTGTGTGAGTGTTAGTGTGTGAGTGTTAGTGTGTGTGTGTGAGTGTTAGTGTGTGTGTTAGTGTGTGAGTGTTAGTGTTTGTGTGTGTGTGTTAGTGTGTGTGTGTTAGTGTGTTACTGTGTTTGTGTGTGTTTGTGTTACTGTATTAGTGTGTGTGTGTTTTATTGTGTTAGTGTGTTTTACTGTTAGTGTGTGTGTTGGTGTGTGTATTACTGTATGTTAATGTGTGTTAGTGTGTGTGAGTGTTAGTGTGTGTGTGTTAGTGTGTGTGTGTGAGTGTTAGTGTGTGTGTGTGAGTGTTAGTGTGTGTGTGTGTGTGTGAGTGTTAGTGTGTGAGTGTTAGTGTGTGAGTGTTAGTGTGTGTGTGTGAGTGTTAGTGTGTGAGTGTTAGTGTGTGAGCATTAGTGTGTGTGTGTGAGTGTTAGTGTGTGTGTGTGTTAGTGTTAGTGTGTTAGTGTTAGTGTGTGTGTGTGTGTGTGTGTGTGTGTGTGTGTTAGTGTGTGTGTGTTAGTGTTAGTGTGTGAGTGTTAGTGTGTGTGTGTTAGTGTGTGTGTGTTAGTGTGTTAGTGTTAGTGTGTGTGTGTGTGTGTGTGTGTTAGTGTGTTAGTGTTAGTGTGTGTGTGTGTGTGTGTGTGTGTGTGTGTGTGTGTGTGTTAGTGTTAGTGTGTGTGTGTTTATTACCTTGCATTAGGTGGTGTATTTGGGTTAAAGAACTGGTAGGACACTTGTGTAGCGTACCAGGACACTGACACCAGAGTACACAGACCTGGAACACACATATATGATCACTTCTACAAACATAAACTTTACAAACATTAAAAACATAAACTTTTAAACATTAAAAACACACATCAATTCAGGAACTCATCTGTTCAATGAAATAATGTCGTCGTCATCCACAGTTCAATTATATTTCTTGTCCTTCATGTCTGAATGTGTTTCAGTTGTGACTATAATATCTAATATAATCTATAATATCTAATATAATCTATAATCATTAATATGATCTATAATCATTCATATGATCTATAATCATTCATATGATCTATGATCATTAATATGATCTATGATCATTAATATGATCTATAATCATTAATATGATCTATAATCATTAATATGATCTATAATCATTAATATGATCTATGATCATTAATATGATCTATAATCATTAATATGATCTATAATCATTACTCATGGATTAAAGTGAAAAAAAATTATCTGACTGAAAATTTTTGTCCAAAAAAAAAAGAAAGCTTTCCGTCATGGTCCATACCCACCTCAATAATAAACACACTAAGACAAACACTGTCCATTATCCTGTACGTTTTTACTGTTAATACATTTACATTCTGTCAAAAGAATTCAAGCGCAGTGAAAATTTAACAATGCTTTAATAACAATAGTGTGAAATCACTACAAGTGCACATGAACAGGGTTCGATTTTTTCTGCTTCTTTGCAGAGAAGCTAAAGTCATCAAGTTTGGCTGATGCCCATTTATGGGTAGAGGAGGAGGGGGGGTTTAGCTGTTGGTCTACCTTGGGCTTGGGTAGAGGAGGAGGGGGGGGTTGGACTTGGTTGGGCATGTAACACTTGTTGAGCGGTATGAGGAGGCCTTAGAAGAGGACTGTTTGGCACCAGTGGATGTGGCTGTAGGAGTGCAAGCTTTTTTCACCTTCCTCACTTTTATGACTGCTAGAACCGTAACAGCTTCCTTGATTTTCCTTTCTTTCTCTTGACTTATTTTGTCCTTCTTTTTCTTCAAATAGCTTCTGTATCTGCCATACGAAGACAAACACGAACTCCTCAACGAAGCAGTGATTTTCATTGTTGAGGCAGTGTCTCCTGCTGCCTTCAGGTGTGTCTTTATCACTGCAAAGCCTTCATAGGTTTCAATGTTTCGCCTGACTCTGTCTTTTTCAATGATGTCTTCCATGATGTTGAAAGAACCTTCAACAAGAGGGCCAGTGAACACTGACAACAGGGCCCTAACCAATCTTCCCAAGACAGGAAATCTGATTTCCCCTGCGGTCTTCATTGAAAATACTTCTTTCCACCAGTCGACATCAACCGTGATTCATTATCATCAAAACCTTTGGCCTTGACAACCAGATCTCGGTCAGTCTGGTATACCCTCACCTCTTCATCCAGCTGGTCCAGTTCATCTGAGGAAACAACATTTGGCAGGAACTTTGCCAAAGTGCTAAATGCAGCTCGAGCATGTTGATCTTGCATTAAAGACGGTGACAGTGCAGGCAAGGATGTTATGACTTCATTACCCAAAGGCAGATTTTTCTGCAGGAATGTAGCTGCCTTGACAACGCCTTCCCTAAGTGAGCTGTAGACCTCTGCCACCCAGGACTTCTTCTCCAACCTGGCTTTGTTCAGAGCAAAATAGCTGAACAATTTGTCTGGCAAATGCAAATCTCTGTTCTGCAAATCCAGCTTCAATAGACCCTTCACATGTAGGGGTTCGGCATCAGGCTTCATGAACTTCCAGAGAATGTCTCTCACTAGCAGCACCATCACAACATGAAGAACATGAAGCATAGGCTTCTCATGCTGCAGTTTCTTGAGGAAACCCAGAAGAATGGGAGTATACCTGCCAAAAAATGCACAAAGCCTGAAATTATTATTATGTTGATCAAAAGTTGCACTCAAGCACTTTAATGCCTGGACACTATTATTATCATTATTTATCTTATATGTTTTTTTTTCTTTTTTATTATTCCTAAAATCAACAGGGACTAAAGATGTGAATTGGCCGCTGGCTATAATCTTGCATATATAAATGTAAATGTTTTTATTCATATGCATTGTCCCTGTTCCCCTTTTCTCAAAATAAAAATGGAAAATACAAAATTATGATAATGAACTACATAACTGCAACCCAAGTTTAATAACACTTTTTATTTTCTAAGTAAAATTGTCACTTCATAGACATATCTTTTGAAATAAATCCTGTTTACCTGGAAATGTAGACAATAAAGAGAATATAATAAAATACATATTACAGAATTAAAAGTTACCTCTGTACAAGTCTATCATGGCTGTGAACTTGTTGAAGCACTGATGTTGTTGTCTTCCTGTTGCTGTTTGCATCTGTTTGGCCCTTTGTGGATTTTTTCAGTTGATGCTGCAGTACATTTACTCTTGCCTTTTCATCGGCCGTTACCCCATGCTTTTGCATTACCTGACTCAGCAGCCATTTGTATATATAATCATAAGATTAAAAGAATTATGTCCTCTAAAATTACATTGCATCTTCATTCAAAGTCCCTCTCCCCCAACATTATTTAAATTCACAAAACTGATATGAAAAAAAAAACATGTTTTATTTGATCTCACCTGTATTTGTGCTGGTCTTTGGGTGACAAGAAGCCAAAGTAGTGCACAATCATAGGATCAAGAAGCTCCTGCACTCTGTTGCACACGTCCAACATCTGGAGGAACCCACTAGTTATGGGGTGTATAAGAGTTTTCCTGTCCATGTGCAAGAGTGATTGAGACTCAGCAAAAATTTCCTTTTGCTTAGGAAATTTCTCGATGTCATAATACACGTCTGAGCTCTTTGAAAGGGCTTAAAAGTGCCTTGGCAGCATTGGAAACCATATGCACAGTATCTCCACTAATATCAAGTAGGAAAGGATTTTGCTTCCGAATCTGGGTTTCCACCCCTGATCTCTTCCCTCTCATCACGCTGCAGTTGTCCAGTAAGACAGACACCACCTGATTCCAGTTCAGGCTGTAAGACTGGAGGATGTCTTCCATTGAGTTAGTGATTGCAGACGCATCTGCAATATTAAGCATTTTCGACCCAAGATGCTGGGTAACCACTTTCTCCATTTCCTCATCAAAAAAACGAATCAGGACATTTAGGATTCTGTCATTGTTTACATCAGTTGCTTCATCAGCATTCAATGAAAACATTTTGTTCTGAAGCTTCTCTGACAACTGTTTCTTACACTGAGCTGCAATACCATGCGTGCACATGTATGAAGCATGTGAATTTGATAGGGACAGCCTGGAGAGGGCACACTGGTCTTCTGCAAGTACTTTAGCAAGATTCACAAGGGGTTGAGAAATGGTCAAGGGCAGGTCATTGTCCGCTATAAATGAGCATATCCACACTTTTTGTGCGCACACACGATCAGCCATGGAGGATCGTACCTCGGTTGTGGTGGTTGTTGCACCAGGCAATGAAGATGTATGCTGCAGGGATCTCACACTAGCCTTGTGACTACCTTCCAATTGGTGGCGCGCTGGCACCTTTTTACCATTGCTCCCGTAGACAATTTTTTATGGCAAACCACACAAAAGCACACACCTGCCACTTTCATCTTCTTGCACCATGAACTAAATGGCTTGCCATTGTCACCCATCTCGTTCAGCCAAGCCCATCTCCATTTATTCTTTACCGTTTTGTCTATGTCTGACACATCCATGCCCTCCTTCACTAGAAGCGCTTCCATGGTCGCAAAACCGAAAGTAAATTGACGGATGCACAGCAAGAAATTTAATGGGCCCGTGTCCGTGAAACCACAGAAACCTTATTGTTGTTCAGATAGTTTATGGACAGAAAGTAGCCTTAACAGAAAGTATCCTATGGGCTGGGGTTTAGACTTGAATTTTCGGGGCTTGCATGCCTAAGCTATTGTCCCGCACATGCCTCGCGCACACCCCCAAATCACCCCCCCACACACACACACACACCCTCTCACACACACACACACTTTTTTTTCCACAGATCTGCATCAATCTCAAGATTGACCTGTAGCATCTGTAATTGACGGAAATCCATCGTAGTGACAGAGAACTTTAATCCATGTATTACTATAATCTATAATCACTTCTATAATCATTATTATAAAATAATATCACTAATATAATCTATAATTTCTACTATAATCTACAATCACTGCTATAATCAATCAATAATCTTTGCTAAAATCTATGATCATTACTATAATCTATAATCACTACTATAATGTATAATCATTGCTATAACCGATAATCACAACAATAATCTATAATATTTCTTATAATCTATAATCATTGCTATAATCTATAATCACTAATATAATCTATAATCACTTCTATAATCATTATAATAATCTCTTCTATAATCTATATTATCTTCTATAATCTATAAACATTACTATAATCTATAATCACTTCTATCATCAATATTATGATCTATAATCACAACTATAAACATTATTATAATCTATAATTACTACTATAATCTATAATCACTACTACAATCATTATTATAAAATATAATCACTACTATAATCACTACTATAATCTATAATCATTACTATAATCTATAATCACTACTATCATCTATAATCTCTACTATAATCTATAATCACTACTATAATATACAGTGAAAGCTATAATCTATAATCACTACTATAATCTTTATTATAATATATAATCTCTACTATAATCTATAATCACTACTATAATATATAGTCAAAGCTATAATCTATAATCACTACTATAATCTTTATTATAATATATAATCTCTACTATAATCTATAATCACTACTATAATCTTTATTATAATATATAATCACTACTATAATCATTATTATAATATATAATCACTACTATAATTGATAATCACAACGATAATCTATAATCACTACTATAATCATTATTACAATATATAATATCTACTAAAATCTATAATCACTACTATAATCATTATTATAATATATAATATCTACTAAAATCTATAATCACTAATATGATCTATAATGACGACTATAATCTATAATCACTACTATAATCTATAATCACTTCTAAAATCTATAATCACTACGATAATTATAATCACTACTATAATCATTATTATAATAAATAATATCTACTAAAATCTATAATCACTGCTATAATCTATAATCACTACTATAATATATAGTCAAATCTATAATCTATAATGATTACTAGAATCTATAATCATTACTATATCTATAATCACTCCTATAATTTATAATCACTCCTATAATCTATAATCACGACTATAATCTTTACTATAATATATAATCTCTACTATAATCTATACTCACTGCTATAATTTATGATAACTGCTATAATCTACAATAACTATTATAATCTATAATCATTACTACAAAGTATAATCAATAATCACTACTATAATCTATAATCACTACTATAATCTATAACTGCTATAATCTATAATCACTGTTATAATCTATAATCACTACTATAATCTATAATCGCCGCTATGATAAGTACTATAATCTATAATCACTGCTATAATCTATAATCATTACTATAATATATAATCACTACTATAATCAATAATAACTACTATAATCTATAATCACCACTATAATCTATAATCATTACTATAATCTATAATCACTACTATAATCAATAATCACTCCTATAATCTATAATCACTACTATAATCTATAATCACTGCTATAATCTATAACTGCTATAATCTATAATCACTACTATAATCTATAATCACTACGATAATCCATAATCACTGCTATAATCTATAATCACTACTATAATCTATAATAACTGCTATAATATATAGTCAAATCTATAATCTATAATGACTACTAGAATCTATAATCATTACTATATCTATACTCACTCCTATAATCTATAATCACGACTATAATCTTTACTATAATATATAATCTCTACTATAATCTATAATCACTACTATAATCTATACTCACTGCTATAATCTATAATAACTGCTATAATCTACAATAACTATTATAATCTATAATCATTACTACAAAGTATAATCAATAATCACTACTATAATCTATAATCATTGCTATAATCTATAATCACTACTATAATCTATAATAACTGCTATAATCTATAATCACTACTATAATCTATAACTGTTATAATCTATAATCTTTACAATAATCTATAATCACTAAAATAATCTATAATCACTGCAATAATCTATAATCACTACTCTAATCTATAATCACTACTATAATATATAATCATCACTATAATCTATAATCACTGCTATAATCAATACTATAATCTATAATCACCACTATAATTATTAATCATTACTATAATCTATAATCACTGCTATAATCAATACTATAATCACTGCTATAATCACTACTATAATCTATAATCACCACTATAATTATTAATCATTACTATAATCTATAATCACTCCTATAATCTATCATCACTACTATAGTCTATAATCACTGCTATAATCTATAATCACTACTATAATCTATAATAACTGCAATAATCTATAATCACTACTATAATCAATAATCACTACTATAATATATAATCACTATTATAATCTATAATAATTACTATAATGTATAATCTTTACAATAATCTATAATCACTAAAATAATCTATAATCACTACTATAATCTATAATCAATACTATAATCTATAATCGGTACTATAATCAATAATCACCCCTATAATCTATAATCACTACTATAATCTATAATAACTGCTATAATCTATAATCACTGCTATAATCTATAATCATTAATATAATCTATAATCATTACTATAATCTATAATCGGTACTATGATCAATAATCACCCCTATAATCTATAATCACTACTATAATCTATAATCACTACTATAATCTATAATCACTACTATAATCTATAACTGCTATAATCTATAATCACTACTATAATCTATAATCACTGCTATAATCTATAATCACTACTATAATCTATAATCACTGCTATAATATATAACTGCTATAATCTATAATCACTGCTATAATATGTAACTGCTATAATCTATAATCACTACTATAATCTATAATCACTACTATAATCAATAATCATTACTATAATCTATAATCACTACTATAATCTATAATCACTGCTATAATCTATAATCACTACTATAATCTATAATCACTGCTATAATATATAACTGCTATAATCTATAATCACTGCTATAATATGTAACTGCTATAATCTATAATCACTGTTATAATCTATAATCACTACTATAATCAATAATCATTACTATAATCTATAATCACTACTATAATCAATAATCACTCCTATAATCTATAATCACTACTATAATCTATAACTGCTATAATCTATAATCACTACTATAATCTATAATCACTGCTATAATCTATAATCACTACTATAATCTATAATCACTGCTATAATATATAACTGCTATAATCTATAATCACTGCTATAATATGTAACTGCTATAATCTATAATCACTACTATAATCTATAATCACTACTATAATCAATAATCACTCCTATAATCTATAATCACTACTATAATCTATAACTGCAATAATCTATAATAACTACTATAATCTATAATCACTGCTATAATCTATAATCACTACTATAATCTATAATCACTACTATAATCTATAATCACTGCTATAATCTATAACTGCTATAATCTATAATCACTACTATAATCTATAATCACTGCTATAATCTATAATCACTACTATAATCTATAATCACTTTTATAATGTATAATCACTACTATAATCAATAATCACTCCTATAATCTATAATCACTACTATAATCTATAATCACTGCTATAATCTATAATCACTACTATAATCTATAATCACTACTATAATCTATAATCACTGTTATAATCTATAATCACTACTATAATCAATAATCATTACTATAATCTATAATCACTACTATAATCAATAATCACTCCTATAATCTATAATCACTACTATAATCTATAACTGCTATAATCTATAATCACTGCTATAATCTATAAATGCTATAATCTATAATCACTACTATAATCTATAATCATTGCTATAATCTATAATCACTGCTATAATATATAATCACTACTATAATCTATAACTGCAATAATCTATAATCACTGCTATAATCTATAACTGCTATAATCTATAATAACTACTATAATCTATAATCACTACTATAATCTATAATCACTGCTATAATCTATAACTGCTATAATCTATAATCACTACTATAATCTATAATCACTGCTATAATCTATAATCACTACTATAATCTATAATCACTGCTATAATCTATAATCACTACTATAATCAATAATCACTCCTATAATCTATAATCACTACTATAATCTATAACTGCTATAATCTATAATCACTGCTATAATCTATAACTGCTATAATCTATAATCACTACTATAATCTATAATCACTGCTATAATCTATAATCACTACTATAATCTATAATCACTGCTATAATCTATAATCACTACTATAATCTATAACTGCAATAATCTATAATCACTGCTATAATCTATAACTGCTATAATCTATAATCACCCCTATAATCTATGATCACTACTATAATCTATAATCACTGTTATAATCTATAATCACCGCTATGATAAGTACTATAATCTATAATCACTGCTATAATCTATAATCATTACTATAATCAATAATCATTACTATAATCTATAATCACTACTATAATCAATAATCACTCCTATAATCTATAATCACTACTATAATCTATAACTGCAATAATCTATAATCACTGCTATAATCTATAACTGCTATAATCTATAATCACTACTATAATCTATAATCACTACTATAATCTATAATCACTGCTATAATCTATAACTGCTACAATCTATAATCACTACTATAATCTATAATAACTGCTATAATCTACAATAACTATTATAATCTATCATCATTACTATAATCTATAATCGGTACTATGATCAATAATCACCCCTATAATCTATAATCACTACTATAATCTATAATTACTGTTATAATCTATAATCACTACTATAATCAATAATCATTACTATAATCTATAATCACTACTATAATCTATAATCACTGCTATAATATATAATCACTACTATAATCCATAATCACTGCTATAATCTATAATCACTACTATAATCTATAATCACTGCTATAATATATAATCACTATTATAATCTACAACTGCTATAATCTATAATCACTACTATAATCTATAATCACTGCTATAATCTATAATCACTACTATAATCTACAACTGCTATAATCTATAATCACTACTATAATCTATAATCACTGCTATAATCTATAATCACTACTATAATCTATAACTGCTATAATCTATAATCACTACTATAATCTATAATCACTGCTATAATCTATAATCACTACTATAATCTACAACTGCTATAATCTATAATCACTACTATAATCTATAATCACTACTATAATCTATAATAACTGTTATAATCTATAATCACTACTATAATCTATAATAACTGCTATAATCTATAATCACTGCTATAATCTATAACTGCTATAATCTATAATCACTACTATAATCTATAATAACTGCTATAATCTATAATCACTACTATAATCTATAATAACTGTTATAATCTATAATCACTACTATAATCTATAATCACTGCTATAATATATAATCACTATTATAATCCATAATCACTGCTATAATCTATAATCACTACTATAATCTATAATAACTGCTATAATCTATAATCACTACTATAATCTATAACTGCTATAATCTATAATCACTACTATAATCCATAATCACTGCTATAATCTATAATCACTACTATAATCTATAATCACTGCTATAATATATAATCACTATTATAATCTACAACTGCTATAATCTATAATCACTACTATAATCTATAATCACTGCTATAATCTATAATCACTACTATAATCTACAACTGCTATAATCTATAATCACTACTATAATCTATAATCACTGCTATAATCTATAATCACTACTATAATCTATAACTGCTATAATCTATAATCACTACTATAATCTATAATCACTGCTATAATATATAATCACTACTATAATCTACAACTGCTATAATCTATAATCACTACTATAATCTATAATCACTGCTATAATCTATAATAACTGTTATAATCTATAATCACTGCTATAATCTATAATCACTACTATAATCTACAACTGCTATAATCTATAATCACTACTATAATCTATAATCACTGCTATAATCTATAATCACTACTATAATCTATAACTGCTATAATCTATAATCACTACTATAATCTATAATCACTGCTATAATCTATAATAACTGTTATAATCTATAATCACTGCTATAATCTATAATCACTACTATAATCTACAACTGCTATAATCTATAATCACTACTATAATCTATAATCACTGCTATAATCTATAATCACTACTATAATCTACAACTGCTATAATCTATAATCACTACTATAATCTATAATCACTACTATAATCTATAATAACTGTTATAATCTATAATCACTGCTATAATCTATAATCACTACTATAATCTATAATAACTGCTATAATCTATAATCACTATTATAATCCATAATCACTGCTATAATCTATAATCACTACTATAATCTATAATAACTGCTATAATCTATAATCACTACTATAATCTATAACTGCTATAATCTATAATCACTACTATAATCTATAATAACTGCTATAATCTATAATCACTACTATAATCTATAATAACTGTTATAATCTATAATCACTACTATAATCTATAATCACTGCTAAAATATATAATCACTATTATAATCCATAATCACTGCTATAATCTATAATAACTGCTATAATCTATAATCACTATTATAATCCATAATCACTGCTATAATCTATAATCACTACTATAATCTATAATAACTGCTATAATCTATAATCACTACTATAATCTATAACTGCTATAATCTATAATCACTACTATAATCTATAATAACTGCTATAATCTATAATCGCTACTATAATCTATAATAACTGTTATAATCTATAATCACTACTATAATCTATAACTGCTATAATCTATAATCACTACTATAATCTGTAATAACTGCTATAATCTATAATCACTGCTAAAATATATAATCACTATTATAATCTATAATCACTACTATAATCTATAATTGTCATGTTCTGTTCCTTGTGTTTTTGTGTTTTCCTGCCCTGTCTCTGTTCTGTGTCTCTATCTTCACCTTTCACCTGTCTATAATCATTGATGCACCTCACCTGGTGAGAGCAGCTGTAGCTCATCAGGTGAGGTGTATATAACCAGCTCTCAGACCTGACTCTGTGCCAGATTATCATGACCAGTCCTCTGATTATCCAGCATTCTGTTTCTTCTGTGTTTCCGTGTACCAGTCCCGTTTCTGTCCGACCTCCGTTTTCTGCCTTTTACCCCTGTCTGTTTCTGAACCTGATCCGGATCCTGTTTAGCCTCTCGCCGCCTGCCCTGACCCTGGAACGTGTACCGACCCTGATTTCTGCTGCCTGCCCTGACCCCGGAACTAACCCTGACTACGAGCCTCGTCATCTGCCCCAACGGTGGACCAGAATCGATCCGATTCCAGTTCCGCTCCCGGATCCAAGGAAGACCTTCGAGCCCGGCTTGGATAAGTACAGCCTAGCCTCTAGAGACTCGAACGAGGGCCTGTCTTCATCACTCTGTGCCATTATTCTAACCTGTGTGAAAATAAAGCATTGTTTGGACTTTTACATACGTCTCCTGTTCTGCGCTTGGGTTTTCCGTGGTCCGTTACAGTATAATCTGGCCAACATGAACCCAGCGGAACTTGAGGCGTTGTTAGCTACAGTCCGGGGACAGAGTGAGGTTTCAACACAACACAGTGAAGCTCTCAATGTTTTGGCCACAGGAATGAAGGAGCTTGGATTAGCCATCTCGGAAGTGCGAGCTCAGCTACATTCCATGGATGTGCGGTTCCCTCCACAGACGTCACCATCAGGGGCTCCTCCGGTAGGGAGCGCGGCAGCTCCGACCCCCGTCATCACCACCCCCCCTCCGGAGACATCTACGACGGCCAGTGGTGCATCCCGGGAACCTCACATGCCCACGCCAGTCAGGTACCAGGGTGATTTAGGGTTATGTGGACAATTCCTTCATCAATGTGCACTAGTGTTTAGTCAGCAGCCTCTCAGTTACGCCTCAAGTGAATCTAAGTCAGCCTTCGTGATGAGTTTGCTTTCTGGACAGGCGGCAGCCTGGGCATTGGCAGTCTCCACCCAACGTCCAGAGCTACGGACAGACTATGACCTGTTGACCAATGAAATGTTATTAGTTTTTGATCACCCCGTTAGAGGCAGACAGGCAGAGACCCGGCTACTGTCTTTGAGACAGGGAGACGTTCCGGTCGCGCAGTATGCAATCACCTTCCGGATTGCGGCTGCTGACTGTGGCTGGGAGGATAAGGCGCTACGAGCTCTGTTCCGTAGAAGTCTGAACGCTGAACTCAAGGACGAGTTGGCGCTACGTGACGACCCCACTTCTCTGGAGAAGTTAATCCACCTGACGATACTGCTGGACAATCGGCTGAGGGAGCGCAGGAGGGAGCGAGAGGAATTTAGCTGCCCTTCCAGGACGTCATCGGTGCCACCCCGCAGATTACAACCTACCGAAGGGGAATCCAGGTCAATGTTTCGTCCCAAACTCACGCAGCAGGAACGGGATCATCGACGGAAGGAGAACCTATGTCTGTACTGCGGGGGCTCAGGACACTATCTACGGGAGTGTCCATTAAAAGATCGGGCTCAGTACTAAAGGGGGACATTCTACTGAGCCGATCTGTTTCCTCTGTCCCCATCTCCCGTCCTCTGTTTCAGGTTTTGCTCCGTCCCAAGGGGGAAGCCATCTCGCAGTCCGTGTTTATCGACTCCGGGGCGGATAGTAATCTTATGGATTCTGGTCTGGTCAAGAATCTAGGGGTTGCCGTCAGTCCTCTTCGAGAATCCATAGTGGCCCACGCCCTAGATGGTCATCTTTTGGCCAAGATCACACACCAGACTGAACCGGTGTCAATGATCACCTCCGGCAATCATGTTGAAACTGTTCAATTTCATGTTTTAGACTCACCTGAGATTCCGGTCATCCTTGGTTACCCATGGCTCCGTCGGCATAACCCGCACCTGGATTGGCAGAATGGGACCGTACTGAGTTGGGGTAAGAACTGTGAATCCCTCTGTCTCCAACAGAAGGAGTCGACGACAAGTCCATCCCCCTCACCCACTCCTGCAGACCTGATCCATGTTCCTGCCGTGTATCTGGACTACAAGGAGGTGTTCAGTAAGGCGAAGGCTACGTCTCTACCACCCCATCGGGAGTATGACTGCTGCATTGACCTCTTACCAGGTACCACACCTCCCAAGGGGAGATTATACTCGCTTTCCGCTCCAGAGCGGGAAGCGATGGACACTTACATTAGAGACGCCCTTGCCGCCGGTCTCATCCGGCCCTCCTCTTCTCCGGCGGGAGCAGGATTTTTTTTTGTTGACAAGAAGGACAAGACATTGCGACCCTGCATTGATTACAGAGGTCTCAATGATATCACTGTCAAAAACCGATATCCACTGCCACTCATCTCCTCTGCATTTGAACTCCTACAGGGGGCCACTATTTTCACCAAACTGGACCTAAGAAATGCATACCATTTGGTACGCATCCGGGAAGGAGATGAATGGAAGACCGCATTCAACACCCCTACTGGACACTATGAATATCTTGTTATGCCCTTTGGTTTAACCAATGCTCCTGCATTATTTCAGAATCTCATTAACGAGGTTCTAAGGGACATGTTAAACAAATTTGTGTTTGTGTATCTCGATGATATCCTAATTTTTTCTCGTTCTGAACAGGACCATGTTCACCATGTTCAGCAGGTCCTCCAGAGACTCCTTCAGAACTCGTTGTTCGTCAAGGCTGAGAAGTGTGAGTTCCATGTCCCTACAGTCTCGTTCTTAGGCTACATTGTGGGTCAGAACCAGCTCAAGATGGATCCGTCCAAGGTAGCAGCTGTTACGGACTGGCCGATTCCGGATAACCGTAAGCAGCTCCAACGTTTCCTGGGGTTTGCCAACTTCTATCGCAGATTTATACGTGGTTATAGCACTATCGCTGCTCCCCTTAGCGCTCTAACCTCATCCAAAGTTCTCTTCCGATGGAACCAGGAGGCAAACCTGGCCTTTCGGAAGTTGAAAGAACTTTTTAGCTCGGCTCCCATCCTCCAGTTTCCTGACCCAGAAAGACAGTTCGTGGTCGAGGTGGATGCATCCAATATTGGAGTAGGAGCAGTTCTTTCTCAGAGAAGTAACCTTGATAACAAGATGCACCCATGTGCCTTCTTTTCCAGGCGATTGTCACCCGCGGAGAGGAACTATGATATTGGAAATCGAGAGTTACTGGCAGTTAAACTAGCCCTCGAGGAATGGAGACACTGGCTGGAGGGAGCCAAGGAGCCATTCATGGTTTGGACCGATCATAAGAACCTGGAGTATCTTAAAACCGCCAAAAGACTCAACTCCAGGCAAGCCCGATGGTCATTATTCTTTAATCGCTTCAGTTTTTGTCTCTCCTACCGTCCAGGGTCTCGCAATGTGAAACCTGACGCTCTATCACGGCAGTTTCTCTCTCCCTCAGAGGAGGAGGGGCTGGAGGAATCCATTCTTCCTAAGACCACCCGAATCTCCGTGATCCGATGGGATGTGGAGGAACGGATCAAGGCAGCTCTAGAGGAGGAACCTGGACCCAGCAGCTGTCCGGATACTCACCTGTTTGTTCCTCTTCGTTTCAGAAGTGATCTCCTTCAGTGGCTCCACGGTTCCAACTTGACCTGTCATCCTGGCATAAATAGAACCCTGGAAGTGGTAAAGAGGAGGTTTTGGTGGCCCTCTTTGAAAGAGGACGTAACCAGATATGTTAACGCCTGTTCTGTCTGTTCCCAAAATAAGTTCTCCAGAAATAGGCCTGCGGGACAGCTCCGGTCCCTACCCATACCCCACCGTCCATGGTCCTACATCGCTCTAGATTTCGTCACGGGTTTACCCCCATCTGAAGGTAACACGGTTATCCTCACTATTGTGGACAGATTTAGCAAGATGGCCCATTTTGTCCCTATGCCCAAGTTACCCTCTGCTAAAGAAACTGCTCAGTCTGTTCTGCAAAATGTATTTAGGATCCATGGGATACCTTCTGAGGTCACGTCCGACAGAGGCCCACAATTTACTTCCTCTTTCTGGAGGGAGTTTTGTCACCTCCTTGGGGCGTCGGTCAATCTCTCCTCTGGATTTCATCCTCAGACCAACGGCCAATCTGAAAGAGCCAATCAGGAGTTGGAATCCCTGCTTCGGTGCGTCACGTCAAAGGACCCTGGACAGTGGTCCAAGCATCTCCTGTGGGTAGAATACGCACACAACTCTCTAATCAACTCGTCTACTGGCCGGACTCCATTCGAGGTGGGTAATGGTTACCTACCTCCCCTGTTCCCTGATTCGGAGATTATCTCATGCTCTCCCTCTGTAGAAACCTTCCTCAAGAAGTGTAGGAGAGTGTGGAGAGACGCTAGGGCCTCCCTGCTGCAATCTATTAAAAGACAAGTAGTGCAGGCCAACAAGAAGAGGTCTCTTGGGCCCACATATAAGGTGGGACAGAAGGTCTGGTTGTCTACCAAAGATCTTCCATTAAGAACTGAATCTAAGAAGCTCTCTCCTAAATTCATCGGCCCATTTTCTATTGAGAGGATAATCAATCCCGTAGCGGTAAGACTAGCTCTTCCTTCGTCCTTGAAGATTCATCCTTCTTTTCATATTTCCAGAATTAAGCCTGTCTCCTTGAGTCCGCTAATGGTTCCCTCTCAGTCTCCTCCTCTCCCCAGGATGATTGACGGTGCTCCAGCCTACACGGTCAGAAGGCTACTGAAGGCCAGACGTTGGGGGAGAGGCCTTCAGTATCTGGTGGATTGGGAGGGGTACGGTCCTGAAGAAAGGACCTGGGTGCCGGCTCGACAGATTTTGGACAAGAAGCTCATTAGCCAGTTTCATGCCTCCCACCCTAATCAACCCTCTAACTCCAGACGCCCGAGGTTACCCCCCGTTGACATCCCGGACCCCTCATCTAGTGACGAAGAGTCAGAGATTCCCATGGATGAAGAGGAGGAGGGGATGTCTGAGCATCCAGGAACTCGCCCGCCAGATGATGGGGCGGAGGCAGAAGAGATGACCTGGGAGGATTACGAGGAGGAGGGTGTGGTGATGGACTCGGATGTCTCTGAAGAATTCTAGCCCTCCTCCGGATCCCCCACCGCCCTCCCATGTTGGGGTTTTGTGTATTTTGTGTGTCTTGTTTGTGGAACGTCGGGGGACGTTCCTTGGGGGGGGGGTTCTGTCATGTTCTGTTCCTTGTGTTTTTGTGTTTTCCTGCCCTGTCTCTGTTCTGTGTCTCAATCTTCACCTTTCACCTGTCTATAATCATTGATGCACCTCACCTGGTGAGAGCAGCTGTAGCTCATCAGGTGAGGTGTATATAACCAGCTCTCAGACCTGACTCTGTGCCAGATTATCATGACCAGTCCTCTGATTATCCAGCATTCTGTTTCTTCTGTGTTTCCGTGTACCAGTCCCGTTTCTGTCCGACCTCCGTTTTCTGCCTTTTACCCCTGTCTGTTTCTGAACCTGATCCGGATCCTGTTTAGCCTCTCGCCGCCTGCCCTGACCCTGGAACGTGTACCGACCCTGATTTCTGCTGCCTGCCCTGACCCCGGAACGAACCCTGACTACGAGCCTCGTCATCTGCCCCAACGGTGGACCAGAATCGATTCGATTCCAGTTCCGCTCCCGGATCCAAGGAAGACCTTCGAGCCCGGCTTGGATAAGTACAGCCTAGCCTCTAGAGACTCGAACGAGGGCCTGTCTTCATCACTCTGTGCCATTATTCTAACCTGTGTGAAAATAAAGCATTGTTTGGACTTTTACATACGTCTCCTGTTCTGCGCTTGGGTTTTCCGTGGTCCGTTACAATAATAACTGCTATAATCTATAATCACTACTATAATCTATAACTGCTATAATCTATAATCACTACTATAATCCATAATCACTGCTATAATCTATAATCACTACTATAATCTATAACTGCTATAATCTATAATCACTACTATAATCTATAATCACTGCTATAATCTATAATCACTACTATAATCTACAACTGCTATAATCTATAATCACTACTATAATCTATAATAACTGTTATAATCTATAATCACTACTATAATCTATAATCACTGCTATAATATATAATCACTATTATAATCCATAATCACTGCTATAATCTATAATCACTACTATAATCTATAATCACTACTATAATCTATAATAACTGTTATAATCTATAATCACTACTATAATCTATAATCACTGCTATAATATATAATCACTACTATAATCTATAATAACTGCTATAATCTATAATCACTACTATAATCTATAATAACTGCTATAATCTATAATCACTACTATAATCTATAACTGCTATAATGTATAATCTTTACAATAATCTATAATCACTAATCTAATCTATAATCACTACTATAATCTATAATCATTACTATAATCTATAATCACTGCTATAATCATTACTATAATCTATAATCACTACTATAATCTATAATCACTGCTATAATCATTACTATAATCTATAATCACTACTATAATCAACAATCACTACTATAATATATAATCACTATTATAATCTATAATAATTACTATATGTCATGTTCTGTTCCTTGTGTGTTCTGTTTTCTTCTCTGTCTGTGTGTGTCTGCTCTATGTTCTCCCTGTGTTTCACCTTTCACCTCATTCTGTTTTCCCTTCTTGATTTGATTATGCTCCTCACCTGATGGACCCAGGTGTGTCCATCAGGTGAGGAGCATATAAGCCCACATTCTGGTCTGAAACCTCTGTCAGATTATCATGACCTGTCCTCTGATTCTCCAGCATTCTGTATCTCCTGTATTTCCGTGTACCAGTCCCGTTTCTGTCCGACCTCCGTTTTCTGCCTGTTGTCCCTGTCTGTCTCTGAACCTGGTCCGGAACCTGTTAAGCCTTTCGCCGCCTGCCCTGACCCTGGAACGTACACCGACCCTGATATCTGCTGCCTGCCCCGACCCCGGAACGAACCCCGACTACGAGCCTCGCCACCGGCCCCGACCGTGGACCAGAACCGGTGTGATTCCAGTCCCGCTCCCGGACCTGAGGAAGACCTCCGGGCCCGTCTTGGATAAGTACAGCCCAGCTCCAAGAGACTTTAACAAGGACCTGTCCTCACTCCTCTGTGTTGTTATTCTAACCTGTGTGAGAATAAAATATTGTTTGGACTTTTACGCACGCCTCCTGTTTTGCGCTTGGGTTCTCCGTGGTCCGTTACAGTATAATCATTATTATAATAAATAATATCTACTAAAATCTATAATCACTGCTATAATCTATAATCACCACTATAATCTATAATCACCACTATAATCTATAATCACTGCTATAATCTATAATCACCACTATAATCTATAATCATTACTATAATCTATAATCACTGCTATAATCTATAATCACCACTATAATCTATAATCATTACTATAATCTATAATCACTACTATAATCTATAACTGCTATAATCTATAATCTTTACAATAATCTATAATCCCTAAAATAATC
This sequence comes from Siphamia tubifer, assembly GCA_020466265.1. Taxonomy (NCBI): domain Eukaryota; kingdom Metazoa; phylum Chordata; class Actinopteri; order Kurtiformes; family Apogonidae; genus Siphamia; species Siphamia tubifer. Next base: position 5,060,997 of record JAIVEL010000024.1, read on the forward strand.
AATAATCACTACTATAATATATAATCACTATTATAATCTATAATAATTACTATAATGTATAATCTTTACAATAATCTATAATCACTAAAATAATCTATAATCACTACTATAATCTATAATCACTACTATAATCTATAATCATTACTATAATCTATAATCACTACTATAATCTATAATCACCACTATAATCTATAATCACCACTATAATCTATAATCACTGCTATAATCTATAATCACCACTATAATCTATAATCATTACTATAATCTATAATCACTACTATAATCTATAACTGCTATAATCTATAATCTTTACAATAATCTATAATCACTAAAATAATCAATAATCACTACTATAATATATAATCACTATTATAATCTATAATAATTACTATAATGTATAATCTTTACAATAATCTATAATCACTAAAATAATCTATAATCACTACTCTAATCTATAATCACTACTATAATCTATAATCATTACTATAATCTATAATCACTACTATAATCTATAATCATTGCTAAAATCTATAATCATTACTATAATCTATAATCACTACTATAATCTATAATCATTACTATAATCACTACTATAATCTATAATAACTGATATAATCTATAATCACTACTATAATCTATAATCATTACTGTAATCAATAATCACTACTATAATCTATAATCACTACTATAATCTATAATAACTGTTATAATCTATAATCACTACTATAATCACTACTATAATCTATAATCACCACTATAATCTATAATCACTGCTATAATCTATAGTCACTGTTATAATCTATAATCACTACTATAATCTATAGTCACCACTATAATCTATAATCATTACTATAATCTATAATCACTACTATAATCTATAACTGCTATAATCTATAATCTTTACAATAATCTATAATCACTAAAATAATCAATAATCACTCCTATAATCTATAATCACGACTATAATATATAATCATTACTATAATGTATAATCTTTACAATAATCTATAATCACTAAAATAATCTATAATCACTGTTATAATCTATAATTACTACTATAATCTGTAATCAATAGTCTTCCATCAGTTCAACAGATTTAATTTTTTTCAGTTCCATTTCAATCCAGATCAATGAGAGTCATTGATCCAGTAATAGTTTTTCGTGGTATCATTGAACATCTTTAGTAAGGGATAATGTATCGCCCACACGTGACTATCGAAAAATATTTTCCGACGGGGCTGTTTGGCCAAATACATTATCGCTCTTATTCTACAGTTATTACAACTTATTACTGGTTATTACATCTTATGGAGACAACATGGTGTCACATCCAGTGACTGTATTGTTTGTCTGAACAATTTTACTAACTCCACTAGCCTAGCTTCCCTTAGCCATGGCTAGTAGCTATTTTCTGCTCAGTGTGTTGTATGTACAGTGAGTCCCTGCCTCCTTTACTGAGGATAGAAGTAGCTGTTGGAAGTGTAGTTTAGTGTCAGGGTTGGAGGACAGGGTTTCTGAGTTAGAAGCACGGCTCTGCAGCGAGGTAGCTGCAGGGACGGCAGGCCGTGCTAATAGCCGCGGGAATGCTAGCGTGGCTAGTCCCCCAGCGTGTCCCGTGCAGCCGGGAAACTCCAGGGATCGGTTTGTGACAGTACGGGGGAAGTGTGGTGCTAAACGCAAAAAACGTAGCGCACCAAGAGCTTCACGTCTGTAATAGGTTAGAACCCCTCGGCACCGCACCGGCTGAACCAGACACACTCTTCATTGGCAGTTCTATTATTAGAGATGTCAAGCCCCCAGTGGTGTCTGTCAGGTGTTCTCCAGGGGCCAGAGTCGGTGACATTGAAGGAAACCTTAGGCTTTTACAGCAGAGCAGGGCTAGCTTCCACCGCATCGTGATCCACGCTGGTGGTAACAATGTCGGACGGAAACAATCAGAGGTTCTAAAACTGAACGTAGCATCGGTGTGTAAACTTGTTAAATCGATGTGTAACACCGTAGCATTCTCTGGACCCCTGCCCAATTTGTCCAGTGATGAGATGTCCTCTAGGTTGTCATCATTTAACCGCTGGTTGTCTAGATGGTGCTCAGAAAACCATGTAGTTTTCATAGATAAGTGTCGTGCGTTCTGGGGAAAGCCTGGGCTCATTGGCAGAGATAGCATACATCCCACTGGGGAAGGTGCCTCTCTCTGAGCACAAAATGTGGCTGCTAAATTTAACCTGTCAATATGACAATTCAGAGTGTGGGCCCAGGCGCAGAGTCGTAGAGTAAAACACTGTGTGCATCATCAACTTCACTCTGAGCTGTCACAAACCCAGCATGTAGTAAGTAATAGAAAAACTGTGTCTATCCACCAACTCATGTGAACTATCACACAGCCAGAACCAGTGGTGGTGGTGGAGGAGTGGCAGTAATATCTCACTCCAGTTTAGGTCTTAGCCCTAAAATTAATCCTAAAATTAATCCCATTTACCACTCCTTTGAAAGTCTACTTTTATCCATTACTTTCCCCAACTGCAGAAACCAAAAACCAGTCCTTTTGGTCCTAGTTTATGTCCCTCCTGGTCCTTATTCACAGTTTGGATCTCATCAGTCTCTGACTTTCTATCCAGTGTAGTGTTGAACTGGGATAGGATTAGAATAGTTGGTGATTTGAACATACATGTTGATAACAACACTGACTCTCTTAGTAATGCATTTAGTGACCTACTAGACGGATTAGGCTTTATCCAAAATGTTCATAAACCAACCCACATTCACAGACACACCCTCCATCTGATCTGAACATTTGCTGTTGAAATGAGTGACCTGGTTGTTTTTACCCATAATCCCATACTCTCAGATGACTTTTTAATGACCTTTCAGTTCATGCTTGAGGATATTTCTACCTCAGTGATTAAAACACAAATGAAAAGGATACTATGTGACCATGCTGTCTCAAAGTATAAAGAGTTAATTCAGTCACTATTTGTGTCTATGTCATGTGATTATGTAGAGGATTAGAATGTGATATAGGTATTAGAGGAGCAGCCCTCTGCTGCTTTAAATCATATTTATCTAATCCATACCAATTTGTTAACGTTAATCAACAATCATCGCAGTCCTCCAGAGTTAATTATGGCGTTCCTCAAGGGTCAGTCCTTGGGCCTATTTTGTTTACACTATATATGCTCCCTTTAGGTAACATCATTAGAAATCATGGCATTAATTTTCATTGTTATGCAGATGACACACAGCTATATTTATCGATTAAACCTGATCAGACCAGACAAATAGATAAACTAAGTACATGTGTCCAAGACATAAAGACTTGGATGAGTGACAATTATCTTTTATTGAACCCTGAAAAAACTGAAGTCGTTATAATAGGTCCTAAAAATGCGACAGACTCCCTAACTGACCACATAGTTACTGTAGACAACTTAAGTGGAACATCCAGTGACACAGTTAAAAATTTAGGAGTTTTATTTTATCCAGATCTTTCATTCAAGGGGTCAGGGGTCAGAGGTCAGGGCACATTAACCAAACATGTAGAACAGCCTTCTTTCACCTGTGCATCATTAGCCAAAATTAGGAATATTCTGTCTAAAAATTACCCCAAACCCTATCACCTCTGTGCTCAGGTCAGGGGTCAGGGGTTAATGGTATGGGCCCCTCTTATCTTAAAGATGATCTGGTTCCGTACCAGCCCAATAGAACCCTTCGTTCTCAGAATGCAGGTTTATTGAAAGTTCCTAGGGTTTGTAAAAGTACAGTAGGAGCTAGAGCCTTTAGTTACCATGGTTACTGTCTGATGGAGCTAGAGCCTTTAGTTACCATGGTTACTGTCTTATGGAGCTAGAGCCTTTAGTTACCATGGTTACTGTCTGATGGAATCATCTTCATTTAATATTAAACAGGTCGACACAGTCTCTACATTTAGAATTAGGTTGAAAACATTAATGTTTGATAAAAACTATGGTCAGGTTAGTTAAAAACAGACTGAAGTCACAGTTCAGTCTAAGCTGCACTAGGAGATAGAATGATGGAGGAAGTACAGACACTGACTTCGTTCTTCTCTTTCTCTCTCTCACACTTGTTTCTGTCCTGTTTCATACCAAGTCTGTTCATGTCTAGTCACCTGGTGTCCCCTTTCCCCCCTCCCCCCCTGGGGACAGTGGTGTCTCTACTGACAGTGTCTGCGTGGGAGCCATGGATGACAGGATCTGTAGTGTGCCGACCTGTGACCCCAGAAAACCTCCCTCACCTGTCTAGTGTCTGAACCTGCCCCCCCCCTCCTTCATTTATAAATGGACGTTCATCTATAGTCTTTCCGTCCATGGGAGTGGATCTGTCCTTAAGTGTGGTTCTACCCAACATTTCTTCTGTTTCCCACTGGTTTTGGAAGTTGTTTATTGCCAAGAAGGAGGAGCTAAGGACAGGGGGAGGAGATAAGGACAGGGGATGCTTGGGTCTTTTCTTGCTTTATAAATAAAATTGAATTGAATTACTGGTTATTACAGTTTATTACTGCTATGACTCAAACAGATTGGATAAAATAGCCATTACAATGTAGACAATATTTACTTTGAAAGTGGCCGAACTACCTGCAGAGTGATATGGTACCGTGAATCTGAAGTGACAAAACCTGTTGCCATTGGCAGCGGGTGTTAATGGTGCAGTGGGTGGTTATTGAAAAAAAAGTGCCCACTGAAGCCTGGGAACGTCCATTCAAAGTGAACGAGAGCTGTAGGAACGTTCTCGAGGGATGAAGAATAAACCACGGTAATGTGTCAATACAGAGTTAGGGTTAGAGGTCAAAGGTTAGATTAGGGTGTTACTGAAACTCATCTGACATTAGACTTAATTCATCTTATAGAGTGGAAAATACAGGAACTATTTTTTAAAGAATTTTAAAAAGCTTCATATAGCCCCTGCAGCACCACGTCTGAGAACCACTGCAGGAGGTTGTTCTGCACATGTGCAGTAGAGGGTCGTTCTGCACATGTGCAGTAGAGGGTCGTTCTGCACATGTGCAGTAGAGAGTCTTTCCTCACATGTCCAGTAGAGGGTCGTTCTGCACATGTGCAGTAGAGGGTCAATCTGCACATGTGCAGAAGAGGGTGTACCTGCTAGCAGAAAGAGTGTTCCTCCAGTCACAGCGATGCGGGTCTTTGTGGGGGGGTTATTATCTCCCACTTTAGTGCATTTCATTCCAACCACACTGATGATGATGCCCATGAAGCCCAACAGAACGGAGATGACCATCAACGCTCTACAGGTCTGGATATGAACTGAAGGAAGACACAGAAGAAGAATGAGGAAGACATGTTTGACCTTTACTGTAATAGTGTCATTTTTGACTTTAGACATGTTTATATCAGTTTGTATTGAATAAATCAGTGATTTTAAACTGTTTCTTTTTTTCTATAAATGTTGATTTACGTTCAGGAGGAACTGGAGTAAAACTATGTTTATACAGAAAGAACATCAATGAAAACATTTCAATAACTGAACAAATACCATTAAAAGATAGGTTGACATGTTAAATGGTCTGAACTTATATACTTTATTTTATTCACCACTTGGTGCCCAAAGTGCTTTACACTTCCTCACATTCACCCATTCACACTCATATACCAGTAGACAGCTGCTGCCTGACCCCTGACCCTACTGGGAGCAACTTAGGGTTCAGTGTCTTCGACACATGGACAGCCAGAGGCGGGTCGCGAACCGCCAACCCTTTGATCATTGGACGACCCACTCGACCAACTGAGCCACAACAATTAAAGAAAAAAAAAAAAGATCAAAACAACCAAAGTTCATTATTTTAATGGATGACATTTGACTATATTTAATATTTCTGTTCGCTCCATTCATTCTTAATGGGACAGACAATAAAATGTCCTTTTTTGCCACACTACTGCTTCTCCATACTTTGTGGGAGACTGTGGGAGGAGCTTTAACATGCTTGACAAACACTGTGGGCGGGGCTTTAACATGACTGACAGACTAACAGATCTGCTTCATTTTGGTGAGTTCAGTGGTTTTAAAACTGCTGTAACTCACTTATTTTTCACAGTACACACATAAACATGTACTCGTTTCTCACACCCTCCTGTCACTCATCATCAACTTTGTTTTCAACAATTATTTAGACTTTTACCAAAAATCACAGTAGTTCAGAGGCATGGTTTAACATTCAGACAGACTTTACTCCAGTCAGCTCTGTGTGTCTGCGTGTGGAACTACAGGCTGGTTTCCATGGCAACGGGGAAAGTCCCTTACTCACAGAAAGTGGGAGGAGCTTTAACAGAAAATGGGAGAAGCTTTAAGAGAAGTGACTCAGTCCACAAACACTGACAACTGAAGAGAGGCATCAGGGAGACTAAGACAACATACAGGAAGAGGATCAAGGACTGCTTCCACAGCAATGATTCCAGGCAGATGTGGTTGGGCGTCCAGCACATCACCAACTATAGACCTACCAGCCGGACAGCGGAGCACGGGGGCGCCTCATTAGTGGAGGAGCTCAACATTTTCTTTGCCCGTTTCGAGGTGCAGCCACCAGCAACGGGTGTCCTACAACACCTGGCCCATGGCAGTCCCGCCCTGATGCTGGAGGAGCAGCAGGTGAGACGGGTGCTGAGGGCTGTGAACCCGAGGAAGGCTGCGGGCCCTGACGGCATCACTGGACATGTGTTGAGGGATTGTGCGGATGTACTGGCTGGGGTCTTCACCACCATATTGAACTGGTCCCTAAGCCAGGTGACGGTCCCCCGCTGTCTAAAGTCCTCCACCATTGTCCCCCTCCCGAAAAAGAACACCATCAGTGGCCTGAATGACTTCCGCCCCGTGGCAGTGACACCCATAGTCATGAAGTGCTTTGAAAAACTGGTTCGGGCACACATCACTTCCTGCCTTCCTCCTGGGTTTGACTCCCACCAGTTTGCATATCAGGCTAACAGGTCCATGGAGGACGCTGTGGCTGGAGCTCTCCATTCTGCTCTGTCACATCTGGAGCAGCAGGGGAGCTATGCCCGGCTACTCTTTGTGGACTTCAACTCGGCTTTTAATACTCTCCTCCCTGGCAGACTGGTGACCAAACTGTTAGACCTGGGGGTCCCTCACTCCACCTGCCTCTGGATTTTAAACTTTTTGACAGACCGCTCCCAGAGGGTGAAAGTAGGCCCCCACTTTTCCTCGGCCATCAGCCTCAGCACCGGCTCCCCCCAGGGCTGCGTGCTGAGCCCACTACTGTTCACCTTATACACTCATGACTGTGTCCCCCTCCACCACAACAACAGCATTATTAAATTTGTGGATGACACCACTGTGGTGGGGCTCATCTTGGGGGGGGGTTGAGACAGCATATAGGGAAGAGGTGTATGTCGTGTCAACAAAACAACATGATCCTCAACACAGCCAAAACCAAGGAGATAGTTGTGGATTACAGGAGGAAGAAGACTGACATCCAACCACTGTTCATCTGTGGGGACTTGGTGGAGAGGGTCTGGGACCTTAAGTTCCTGGCATCACAAACAATCTGAGCTGGAGCACCAACACAGTGCCCACTGTGAAGAAGGATCAGCAGAGGCTGCACTTCTAGACGGTCCTAAGAAAAAACTATCTGCCGCAGAGGCTGCTGGTGGCTTCCTACCGCTGTTCCATCGAGAGCATCCTGTCGTACTGTGTGTGTGTGCGTATGTGTGTGTGTTCTGTGTGTGTGTATGTGTGTGTGTGTGTGTGTTCTGTGTGTGTGTGTGTTCTGTGTGTGTGTGTGTTCTGTGTGTGTGTGTCTGTTCTGTGTGTGTGTGTGTGTGTTCTGTGTATGTGTGTGTGTGTGTGTGTGTATGTGTGTGTGTGTGTGTGTGTGTGTGTGTGTGTGTGTGTGTGTATGTGTGTGTGTGTGTATGTGTATGTGTGTGTGTGTGTGTGTGTTCTGTGTATGTGTGTGTGTGGTGTGTGTGTGTGTGTGTGTGTGTGTGTGTGTGTGTGTGTGTGTGTGTGTGTGTGTGTGTGTGTGTGTGTGTGTGTGTGTTCTGTGTATGTATGTGTGTGTGTGTGTGTGTGTGTGTGTGCTTCACCAGCTGCACAACAGCTGACAGGAAGGCTCTCCAAAGGGTCATAAACATCGCCCAGACAGTCACCGGTTGTCCTCTGCCTTCCCTCAATGAACTGTATGCCTCCCGCTGCCTCAGGAAGGCACAGAACATAAGCAGAGACCCCTCCCACCCTGCACATCACCTGTTTGAACATCTACCATCAGAGCCTTAAAAACAAGAACAGACTCAGGAACAGTTTTTATGTGGATGACATTCATGTACTGAACTTGGTACATGTATGATTTTAATGTTTGTTTTAAATGTTTGATTTAAATGTTTGATTTTAATGTTTGTTTTTAATGTTTGATTTTAATGTTTGATTTTAATGTATGATTTTAATGTTTGATTTTAATGTTTGATTTTAATGTTTGATTTTAATGTTTGTTTTTAATGTTTGATTTTAATGTTTGTTTTTAATGTTTGATTTTAATGTTTGATTTTAATGTTTGATTTTAATGTTTGTTTTTAATGTTTGATTTTAATGTTTGTTTTTAATGTTTGATTTTAATGTTTGATTTTAATGTTTGATTTTAATGTTTGATTTTAATGTTTGTTTTTAATGTTTGTTTTTAATGTTTGATTTTAATGTTTGATTTTAATGTTTGATTTTAATGTTTGTTTTTAATGTTTGATTTTAATGTTTGATTTTAATGTTTGTTTTTAATGTTTGATTTTAATGTTTGATTTTAATGTTTGTTTTTAATGTTTGATTTTAATGTTTGATTTTAATGTTTGATTTTAATGTTTGTTTTTAATGTTTGATTTTAATGTTTGATTTTAATGTTTGATTTTAATGTTTGTTTTTAATGTTTGATTTTAATGTTTGTTTTTAATGTTTGATTTTAATGTTTGATTTTAATGTTTGATTTTAATGTTTGTTTTTAATGTTTGATTTTAATGTTTGATTTTAATGTTTGTTTTTAATGTTTGATTTTCATGTTTGATTTTAGGGTTATTGGGCTTTTATGCTTTTATGTTATTTATCGCTGCACTTTTCGATTTCATTGTTGTGTGAACAATGACAATAAAGACAATATTCAAACAGATTCCACAGTGAAGTGAACAGCAGATATTTTTTCCTTTCACCAGAAACAACTCCAGCGATCTGACAAGAGACAAACACACGGTTACATTTCCTTCAGCTGATGGATGGAAGTTTGTTTCCAAAGTTACAGCGTGTGAATGTGTTTATTTTCTTGATGTAAATTGTTTCCATCTGTAAGTTTTTGGTAAATTTGATAATTTATTACCAATAATTGGACTGCACCAGTAGCTGAGGATCCCGACCCCCAGACAACCCCCCACCCACATTCCACTGTGACAACAGCTGATTTACAGAGTAAATGGACAAGGATGAAGATGATGATGAAGATGATGCAGGATGGATGGAGACCACATGCATGTTTGACAAAACCCAGTGGACGGGGAGGTCCACTTATGTCCAACTATTTTTTGTGTTTGTGTCCAGGACCTGAAGTGATCCTCCCACACTGGACTGATTGATCACATGACTGGGGGGGTGGAGCATAACTGGAGGGAGGAACATATGTGTAAGCGTTAGCACAGACATGTATGTGCTGGACATCACCTGCAGGAGGACGTCCAAAGATGGTCGTCACCTGGAGAACGTCCTCCAGTGTGTCTCTAACAGTGGGACCAGTGTGTCCATGACACAAAGACACATTTGTTGTCATGGTGATCAGAGGTTTGTCCCTCACATTTGTTTTTCTACTAAAGTGTAACTGAAGCATTAGATGGAAACATGTAAAGTTGAGGGTCCTGGGGGGGACCAGACCCAGTGAACCCTGGTCAGGTTTATGATGACATGTAGTGGGTCGTTTGTTCTGGGGCTGTAGAAAAATGGGGGGGTCACAAAGGGTAAGGGCGGGGAACCACCCTGACCTGTGTACCCTGCCCCCACACCTCCGTACCCTGCCCCCACACCTCCGTACCCTGCCCTCACACCTCCGTACCCTGCCCTAATACCCTATTGATCTAATTTAATCTAACCGACACCTGTTAACCTTTACTTCCTACTGAAACTGTGAAAACATCTGACCTTTGACCTTCACTACATTAGTGTAATGTCTGTTCAAAACTGATTTCATTAAAACCAGATATGATCAATAACTGATTTATAATCAATAGATCTGGAACTAATATGATTAAACTAAACTGAATGAAGACATTTGAAAAAGATAATTGTCAATTGTTCCATTGGAAAATCAGGTGGGTCAAATTAGATTAATTAGTTTAGTTTATGTTAGGAAAGCCTGGGCTCATTGGCAGAGATAGCATACATCCCACTGGGGAAGGTGCCTCTCTCTGAGCACAAAATGTGGCTGCTAAATTTAACCTGTCAATATGACAATTCAGAGTGTGGGCCCAGGCGCAGAGTCGTAGAGTAAAACACTGTGTGCATCATCAACTTCACTCTGAGTTGTCACAAACCCAACATGTAGTAAGTAATAGAAAAACTGTGTCTATCCACCAACTCATGTGAACTATCACACAGCCAGAACCAGTGGTGGTGGTGGAGGAGTGGCAGTAATATCTCACTCCAGTTTAGGTCTTAGCCCTAAAATTAATCCTAAAATTAATCCCACTTACCACTCCTTTGAAAGTCTACTTTTATCCATTACTTTCCCCAACTGCAGAAACCAAAAACCAGTCCTTTTTGTCCTAGTTTATGTCCCTCCTGGTCCTTATTCACAGTTTGGATCTCATCAGTCTCTGACTTTCTATCCAGTGTAGTGTTGAACTGGGATAGGATTAGAATAGTTGGTGATTTTAACATACATGTTGATAACAACACTGACTCTATTAGTAATGCATTTAGTGACCTACTAGACGGATTAGGCTTTATCCAAAATGTTCATAAACCAACCCACATTCACAGACACACCCTCCATCTGATCTGAACATTTGCTGTTGAAATGAGTGACCTGGTTGTTTTTACCCATAATCCCATACTCTCAGATCACTTTTTAATGACCTTCCAGGTTTTGTTTGAGGATATTTCTACCTCAGTGATTAAAACACAAATGAAAAGGATACTATGTGACCGTGCTGTCTCAAAGTACAAAGAGTTAATTCAGTCACTATTTGTGTCTATGTCATGTGATTATGTAGAGGATTAGAATGTGATATAGGTATTAGAGGAGCAGCCCTCTGCTGCTTTAAATCATATTTATCTAATCGTTACCAATTTGTTAACATTAATCAACAATCATCGCAGTCCTCCAGAGTTAATTATGGCGTTCCTTAAGGGTCAGTCCTTGGGCCTATTTTGTTTACACTATATATGCTCCCTTTAGGTAACATCATTAGAAATCATGGCATTAATTTTCATTGTTATGCAGATGACACACAGCTATATTTATCGATTAAACCTGATCAGACCAGACAAATAGATAAACTAAGTACATGTGTCCAAGACATAAAGACTTGGATGAGTGACAATTATCTTTTATTGAACCCTGAAAAAACTGAAGTCGTTATAATTGGTCCTAAAAATGCCACAGACTCCCTAACTGACCACATAGTTACTGTAGACAACTTAAGTGGAACACCCAGTGACACAGTTAAAAATTTAGGAGTTTTATTTTATCCAGATCTTTCATTCAAGGGGTCAGGGGTCAGAGGTCAGGGCACATTACCCTGTGTAACCCTGTGTAGTTAATCATAAACCAACCCACATTCACAGACATACTCTCGATCTGATCTTAACACTTGGTGTTGAAATTAATGACCTGGTTGTTTTTACCCATAATCCCATACTCTCAGATCACTTTTTAATGACCTTCCAGGTTTTGTTTGAGGATATTTCTACCTCAGTGATTAAAACACAAATGACAAGGATACTATGTGACCGTGCTGTCTCAAAGTACAAAGAGTTAATTCAGTCACTATTTGTGTCTATGTCATGTGATTATGTAAAGGACACATTTAGTCCCAGTATAAGTGATGAGTTAGTCGATAGTACCATGCTCACACTACAAACTACGTTAGATATAGTTGCCCCCCTCAAGTTAAAAACCACTAAGATTAGATGAACCTCCCCATGGTACAACGCTGACACTCGCTCCATTAAACAAACAACACCTAAATTAGAGGCAATGGAGGCGATCCAACTTAGAAGATTCTTTCAATGCCTGGAAAAATATCTTAATAAAGTATAATCCATCTTTGCGTACAGCCAAAACTAGATATTACTCATCCATAATAGAAGAAAACCAGAATAATCCTAGATTCCTGTTCAGTACTGTAGCCAGACTGACAAACAGACACACCTCCGTGGAACCAGTTATTCCATCCACGCTCCATTCTGATGATTTCCTGCAGTTCTTTAACAATAAAATATCAACTATTAGAGACAAAATAGACACATTTCTCCCAAATATTAGATCAGAAAAAGCAGTGGTTTCAAACCTAGGCCTTTTTATAAATCCCTCTGTAACACTAAATAATTTCACCACTGTAGACCAAACTGATGTCATATCTATTATCATGTCTTCCAAATCATCACCTGCCTCTTAGATCCAATTACAACTAAACTCTTTAAAAAGATTCTGCCCCTAATTATTAACACTGTCCTAAATATAATTAACACTTCATTAATTACTGGATATGTGCCACAGTCATTTAAATATGCTGTTATTAAACCAATTCTGAAAAAGCCTACCTTAGATCCTGACATTCTAGACAATTCTAGGTCTATATCTAATCTGCCCTTCCTCTGATAAGTTCTAGAAAGAGTAATAGTTAAACAGCTGTGTCAGCACCTGCAGGATAATAGTTTATTTGAACAGTTTCAGTCTGGCTTTCATGCTCATCACAGACTGAAACTGCATTAGTCAAAGTCACTAATGACTTATTATTATCCGCTGATGATGGATTCTATGGATGGAGACATGGATTTATGTGTCCAACCTTGGAATGTCCCAAGTGTTTCCCAACATTGAAAGAATAGGTCTGAATTTCAGCATTGACTTGACTTGTGTTTTCAAGGGTTTGGAGAAAGTGATGTGCTTATTGGCAGCAGACGTCTACTGGTGTGAATGTGAGGAAGTGTGAAGTGTTTTGGTCAAAACAGATACTGCTGATGGTTCTATTGGACATGTCTGTGATAGTGAATCAGAGGATGAGGATGGGTTTGCTGCTGTCACAGAGGTTTTAGTTTTTGCTTATGATTTGTTTTGAATGAATGTTACTTGTATAATGCTTGAGTTGATATTGCCCAATCTTGAATGGTTTCACTTTTTCCACAAGGGCGGAAAGGTGGTGCAGTGGTTAAACAGGTGGTGCAGTGGTTAACCAGGTGGTGCAGTGGTTAACCAGGTGGTGCAGTGGTTAACACAGTGGTGCAGTGGTTAAAACAATGGTGCAGTGGTTAACAGGGTGGTGCAGTGGTTAACAGGGTGGTGCAGTGGTTAACACAGTGGTGCAGTGGTTAACATGGTGGTGCAGTGGTTAACACTGGTGGTGCAGTGGTTAACACAGTGGTGCAGTGGTTAAAACAGTGGTGCAGTTGTTAACAGGGTGGTGCAGCGGTTAACACTGGTGGTGCAGTGATTAACCAGGTGGTGCAGTGGTTAACCAGGTGGTGCAGTGGTTAACACAGTGGTGCAGTTGTTAACAGGGTGGTGCAGCGGTTAACACTGGTGGTGCAGTGGTTAACCAGGTGGTGCAGTGGTTAACACAGTGGTGCAGTGGTTAGAACAGTGGTGCAGTGGTTAACACTGGTGGTGCAGTGGTTAACAGGGCGGTGCAGTGGTTAACACAGTGGTGCAATTGTTAAAACAGTGGTGCAGTGGTTAACCGGGTGGTGCAGTCGTTAACACAGTGGTTAAAACAGTGGTGCAGTGGTTAACAGGGTGGTGCAGTGGTTAACAGGGTGGTGCAGTGGTTAACCGGGTGGTGCAGTCGTTAACACAGTGGTTAAAACAGTGGTGCAGTGGTTAACACAGTGGTGCAGTGGTTAACACAGTGGTGCAGTGGTTAACAGGGTGGTGCAGTGGTTAACAGGGGGGTGCAGTGGTTAAAACAGTGGTGCAGTGGTTACCCTAACCCACCTTAACCCACACTAACCCACCATAATTCTCACCCCAACTCACCTGAAACCTTACCCACATTAACCCACACCCTAACCCACCTTAAACCTAACCCTAACCCACCTTAACCCCAAACCTAACCCACCTTAATCCCCACCCTAACTCCCCCTAACCCCCACCCAAACCCACCTTAACCCTAACCCACACTAACACACCTTAACCCCTACCCTAACCCACATTAACCCACACCCTAAACCACCTTAACCCTAACCCTCACCCACCCTAACCCACCTTAATCCCCACCCTAACCCACACTAACCCACACCCTAACCCACCTTAACCCTAACCCTCACCCACCCTAACCCACCTTAATCCCCATCCTAACCCACACTAACCCACCTTAACCCTAACCCACAATAACCCACCTTAACCCCCATCCTAACTCATCCTAACCCCCACACCCACCCACACTACCCCCCCACACTAACCCACCATAACCTCCAGACTAACCCACACTAGCCCACCCTAACCCCCACAACCAACCCACACTACCCCCCCACACACTAACCCACCGTAACCCCCACCCTAACCCACACTAACCCACCCGAACACACCTTAGCCCCCACACCCGGGTGGCTGATCATACCGGGGTGGCCCACTACCATGCACAGCTAATGCTAACAGCTCTCTCACGCACAAAGGACAATTTGTTCACGACCTCATCACTGACCATAAAATTGACTTTCTAGTTTTAACAGAAATGTGGCAACAATTTAATGACTCAGCTCCACCTGGCTATGTTTACACTTCTCGTTGCTGTGGCAATACTACACTGTCAGACTTCGGAAGTGTCACCCATTTGTGTTCCTATTTTTAAATCATTTGTATCATTACTTCTCTGCGCCCCCCCCCCCCCCCCAAAAAAAAAAGAGCCAACAAAGGCTTCATTATTGAACTTTTAACTCTTTTGACACATTTATCTATTTCATCCCCAACATAATTCCTCTCTTCTTGCCTTGACAGCTGTGGCCGTCCAAACTATTTGTGGATTTTCCAACACATAAGGACACACACTGGACCTACTTTGCTGCTCTGGCCTCAGCCCACCCAACATCACCACTGATGAACTTCCTGTTTCTGATCATTTTCTCATCTCATTCAGTGCTCCTATCCGTCTGTCTGTCCCCTACCGTAATATGAAGTACATAAACACTGACACTCTTTGCTCCAACATCAACAGCATTCCATTCCCGGACCCCCTCTCCAACCCTAATGACCTGGTGTCCTTCTATAATTCTAATCTCAGCTCCATCCTCAGCTCCTGTCAAAACACGCTCTGTTTCCTTCACAACCTCTGCTCCCTGGTTTAACACTCATCTGCGAACCCTGAAAAGAAAGGTTCATCAACTTGAGCGACTCTACAGGAAATACCATCTAACCCTCCACAAGGACATGTTTACAACCCACCTGGATGATTGTAAGGACTCAATCACACTCGCTAAAAGCAATATACCGACATTATCCTTTCCAATGAAGGAAACTCCACCAGCAGTTGCTCCACAGCCCACCCCCCCCTCCCTCACCTCCCACACACACACACTTCCAACTCCCCTCCAGTTCTGACATTGCCGACCATATCCAACTATCTCAGCCCACACCCTTCCAGCTGGACCCCTACCCACCAGTTTAGTTAAATCATGTCTTCCATCCCTCCTCCCTCTAATAACTCCCATCATCCTCTCTGTCCTCTGGTACAGTCCCAGACCTGTTTAAAATTGCAGCAGTTACCCCCATAATTAAAAAACCTGCTCTTGATCCCAACAACCTTAATAATCTCCGGCCCATTTCTAACCTTCCATTCATCTCCAAGATACTGGAACCAACTGTTGCACCCCAGCTTCACTCCTCCCTCACTGAACAGAACCTCTTTGAGCCCTTCCAGTCCAGTTTCCGTCCATGTCACAGTACTCAGACTGCCTTGCTCCGCATCACTAACCACCTCCTTACTGCTGCTGATTCCGGTTCACTCTCCATCCTTGTCCTGCTCCATCTGACTTCTGCTTTTGACACCATTTCACATTCCATTCTCCTAAATACTCTCTCCTCATTGGTCTCTCCCACACATCTATTAACTGGTTTCATTCTTACCTGTCAGGATGCACTCAGTTCATCCAACTAAAAACTTTCACATCCGACCCCCATCCAGTGTCTGCTGGTGTGCCCCAGGGCTCTGTCATGGGGCCCCTCCTCTTTATCATTGACCTCCTCCCCCTTGGGCACATTTTCCATAAACATAACATTCACTTTCATTGCTTCGCAGATGACACCCAGGTCTATCTCTCCTTCAAACCACACTCTTCACTCCCCCTCCCTCCCTTACCTCCTGCTACTCCATTTGAAATCCTGGTTCACCTCCAATTTCCTCAAACACAATACAGACAACACCTTTTTGGCACCAAATCTATTCTGTCAAAAAATGACAGCCTAACCCCAACCCTAACCCACACTACCCCCCCACCCACCCACATTAACCCTCACCCTACCACACACTATCCTCCCTAACCCACAGTAACCCCCCCTTACCCACCCTAACCCACACTAACCCCGACCCTAACCCACACTAACCCACACGCTAACTCACACTAACCCCCCCAATCCACTCTAACCCACACTAACCCCTGCTAACCCACACTAACTCTGCTTCAGAAGTAGTTCAGTAGTTTCACTCCCAGTAGGACTGACCTTTGACCTTAGAAACTTACTAGTATATGAGTGTGTGTGTGAATGGGTGAATGTGAGGCTAATGTAAAGAGCTTTGAACACAACTATAGAAGTGAAGAACATTTACTATTTACCCCCCCCCCCAATGCCCCCCACCCTGTTTTACCCTCTGCTTCACCCAAAGTTCCTGAACGTCCTTGTATTTGTCTTTAGCTGCTCAGAGGATAGTGTCAACCCCCCCATGGTTCTGGGCCATCCCCCACCAGTAGAACAGTTAACAGATGTATTTCATTCACATCAACAGAACCATAAATCAACTTTCAAACATGTTTGTGTTCACTGAGCGGACAGAACCACAAACATGATGGGCTCTTTGTCTGCACCCCCCCTCCCAACCCCCACACACATACGTATATACCATTGGTCCCTCACCATGGTATATACTTGTGTAAATTTATATATATATATATATATATATATATATATATATATATATATATATATATATATCAGTGATGTGTGGGTTGACTCACAGTGACCCACAGTCATCAGTCATTTAGTCATCGGTGCAAATCCATTACTGTGATGAAAACAAAAGCATCCTAAACTAAAGATAAATATCTTAAATCATATCCTTTTAATAAGAGCGTACCTTGGAAGTGACAGATCAGCTGATCAGACAGTCGGAGGAGGAGTGTATTAACAAAAGGGTCGACTTATTACAGTAGTTTGAGATAAGTCATCATTTTTAAAAGTTAGATATTTACTAAATATTGACAGCCAGATAACATGACATAACGTAACAGTTTAATTTAATTGTGTGCGGTGCCAACTAAGCTAATTGGTAATATAGCATTCAGCTAATATCTACATAAGCTAATGCTAACTCCAGATGAGTTCATGGAAGTTTTTGTGAAAAAAAGCTAAAAACATGTATGAGGATGAACCTACACAGGTATCAGGAACCTTTTACTAAGTCATAAGTTATGTTTACATTTGTAATAAAACACAATGTCAATTATCTAACGTTAATGTTTGATGTAATTATAAAAGACAATGTTAGTCCTAGGGTGATGGAAGAAGAGGTTAAAGGTCAAACGCAGACTGGGACCCTAAATGGGTGAATTACATAATATAAGTACATGACAATATTTATTTAAATCAAATTAATTCAGTGTTACTCTGTCCCTATAAGAATGTTCTGGATGGACCAGGCCTGGAAGAATTTGACCAAAGAACTTTAGAACCTTAGAACCTAGAAACCCGAGAACGATCTGGTGTAAACTTTACCACTGAGATATTTATTTATTTATTTATTTATTTTGTATTACTAAGGAATTAACTGAGATACTTTGTTTTGTCTGATTAAATACATATTATTGTGCACTTAAGTACACTTCAGTAGTTATACTTTTGTACTTTACTACACTTCAGTAGTTATACTTTTGACTTAAGTACACTTCAGTAGTTATACTTTTGACTAAAGTACACTTCAGTAGTTATACTTTTGTACTTTACTACACTTCAGTAGTTATACTTTTGACTTAAGTACACTTCAGTAGTTATACTTTTGACTTTAGTACACTTCAGTAGTTATACTTTTGACTTAAGTACACTTCAGTAGTTATACTTTTGACTTAAGTACACTTCAGTAGTTATACTTTTGACTAAAGTACACTTCAGTAGTTATACTTTTGTACTTTACTACACTTCAGTAGTTATACTTTTGACTAAAGTACACTTCAGTAGTTATACTTTTGACTTTAGTACACTTCAGTAGTTATACTTTTGTACTTTACTACACTTCAGTAGTTATACTTTTGACTTAAGTACACTTCAGTAGTTATACTTTTGTACTTTACTACACTTCAGTAGTTATACTTTTGACTTAAGTACACTTCAGTAGTTATACTTTTGTACTTTACTACACTTCAGTAGTTATACTTTTGACTTAAGTACACTTCAGTAGTTATACTTTTGTACTTTACTACACTTCAGTAGTTATACTTTTGACTTAAGTACACTTCAGTAGTTATACTTTTGTACTTTACTACACTTCAGTAGTTATACTTTTGACTTAAGTACACTTCAGTAGTTATACTTTTGTACTTTACTACACTTCAGTAGTTATACTTTTGACTTAAGTACACTTCAGTAGTTATACTTTTGACTTTAGTACACTTCAGTAGTTATACTTTTGACTAAAGTACACTTCAGTAGTTATACTTTTGACTTTAGTACACTTCAGTAGTTATACTTTTGACTTTAGTACACTTCAGTAGTTGTACTTTTGACTTTAGTACACTTCAGTAGTTATACTTTTGACTTTAGTACACTTCAGTAGTTGTACTTTTGACTTTAGTACACTTCAGTAGTTATACTTTTGACTTTAGTATACTTCAGTAGTTGTACTTTTGACTTAAGTACACTTCAGTAGTTATACTTTTGACTTTAGTACACTTCAGTAGTTGTACTTTTGACTTAAGTACACTTCAGTAGTTGTACTTTTGTACTTTAGTACACTTCAGTAGTTGTACTTTTGACTTAAGTACACTTCAGTAGTTATACTTTTGACTTTAGTACACTTGAATAGTTATACTTTTGACTTTAGTACACTTCAGTAGTTATATTTTTTACTTTAGTACACTTCAGTAGTTATACTTTTGACTTAAGTACACTTCAGTAGTTATACTTTTGACTTTAGTACACTTCAGTAGTTATACTTTTGACTTTAGTACACTTCAGTAGTTGTACTTTTGACTTTAGTACACTTCAGTAGTTGTACTTTTGACTTTAGTACACTTCAGTAGTTATACTTTTGACTTAAGTACACTTCAGTAGTTATACTTTTGACTTTAGTACACTTCAGTAGTTATACTTTTGACTTTAGTACACTTCAGTAGTTGTACTTTTGACTTTAGTACACTTCAGTAGTTGTAATTTTGACTTAAGTACACTTCAGTAGTTATACTTTTGACTTTACTACACTTCAGTAGTTATACTTTTGACTTAAGTACACTTCAGTAGTTATACTTTTGACTTTAGTACACTTCAGTAGTTATACTTTTGACTTAAGTACACTTCAGTAGTTATACTTTTGACTAAAGTACACTTCAGTAGTTATACTTTTGACTTTAGTACACTTCAGTAGTTATACTTTTGACTTTAGTACACTTCAGTAGTTGTACTTTTGACTTTAGTACACTTCAGTAGTTGTACTTTTGACTTTACTACACTTCAGTAGTTGTACTTTTGTACTTTAGTACACTTCAGTAGTTATACTTTTGACTTTAGTACACTTCAGTAGTTATACTTTTGTACTTTACTACACTTCAGTAGTTATACTTTTGACTTTAGTACACTTCAGTAGTTATACTTTTGACTTTAGTACACTTCAGTAGTTGTACTTTTGACTTTAGTACACTTCAGTAGTTGTACTTTTGACTTTACTACACTTCAGTAGTTGTACTTTTGTACTTTAGTACACTTCAGTAGTTATACTTTTGACTTTACTACACTTCAGTAGTTGTACTTTTGTACTTTACTACACTTCAGTAGTTATACTTTTGACTTTAGTACACTTCAGTAGTTATACTTTTGACTTTAGTACACTTCAGTAGTTATACTTTTGACTTTAGTACACTTCAGTAGTTATACTTTTGTACTTTGGTACACTTCAGTAGCAATGTTGGTTAGCGTTGCCCCGCCCATGTCGTCATAGATACCAGTGGTGAATAAAGGGTGACGTTAGGACCCTTGATGACTGAACAAAGACAAACATTGTTTCCATATGTGGGAAAAGTCACATGATAACACTTGATTATCATCTGCAAACAAACATACATTGTCCACATTCTCATGTTAGCATCATTAGCATCATTAGCATTATTAGCATTCTGAAGTCATTTTTAACTTCATGAACCAAACCAACACACTTTTATTGTGTAAAAATCTGACAATTTTCACTTTTTATATAAATATACACAAAAATAACAGATGAATTAATGTGGGTGTGTGTGTGTGTGTGTGTGTATGTGTATATGTGTGTGTCTTTGTGTGTGTGTGTCTGTGTGTGTGTGTTTGTGTGTGTGTGTGTGTGTGTGTATATGTGTGTGTCTGTGTATCTGTATGTGTGTGTGTGTCTGTGTATCTGTGTGTGTGTGTGTGTGTGTATCTGTGTGTGTGTGTGTCTGTGTATCTGTGTGTGTGTGTGTGTATCTGTGTGTGTGACTGTGTGTGTGTGTGTATCTGTGTGTGTGTGTGTGTGTGTCTGTGTATCTGTGTGTGTGTGTGTGTCTGTGTATCTGTGTGTGTGTCTGTGTGTGTGTGTATCTGTGTGTGTCTGTGTGTGTGTGTGTATCTGTGTGTGTCTGTGTGTGTGTGTGTCTGTGTATCTGTGTGTGTGTGTGTCTGTGTGTGTGTGTATCTGTGTGTGTCTGTGTGTGTGTGTGTATCTGTGTGTGTCTGTGTGTGTCTGTGTGTGTGTGTGTCTGTGTATCTCTGTGTGTGTGTGTGTGTGTATCTGTGTGTGTGTGTGTGTGTGTCTGTGTATCTGTGTGTGTGTCTGTGTGTGTGTGTATCTGTGTGTGTGTGTGTGTGTGTATTTGTGTGTTAATAGACAAATGAAACAATGGGTGTGTGTGACCAGATGCATTGTGGGAATATCTGCAGTGTTCAGTTGAACATTGGTCTTTTCTTCTGTCCACCCTCACTTATTCATCAGCAGGACAATAACTACAGACCCCCACACACACACACACACTGTTTCATTTGTCTATTAACACACACACGCACACACACACACACACACACACACGCACACACACACTCTGACTGAACCAAGCATGCATCTGTTTGTCCACAGTGAGTGTCCATGAGACAAATATGTTCTATAGTACAGAACATATGTTCTATAGTACAGAACATATGTTCTATAGTCAGAACATATGTTCTATAGTCAGAACATATGTTCTATAGTACAGAACATATGTTCTATAGTCAGAACATATTGTCTATAGTCAGAACATATGTTCTATGCTACAGAACATATGTTCTATAGTCAGAACATATGTTCTATAGTACAGAACATATGTTCTATAGTCAGAACATATTGTCTATAGTCAGAACATATGTTCTATAGTCAGAACATATGTTCTATGGTACAGAACATATGTTCTATAGTACAGAACATATGTTCTATAGTCAGAACATATGTTCTATAGTACAGAACATATTGTCTATAGTCAGAACATATGTTCTATGCTACAGAACATATGTTCTATGGTACAGAACATATTGTCTATAGTCAGAACATATGTTCTATAGTACAGAACATATTGTCTATAGTCAGAACATATGTTCTATGCTACAGAACATATGTTCTATGGTACAGAACATATTGTCTATAGTCAGAACATATGTTCTATAGTCAGAACATATGTTCTATGGTACAGAACATATGTTCTATAGTACAGAACATATGTTCTATAGTCAGAACATATGTTCTATAGTACAGAACATATGTTCTATAGTCAGAACATATGTTCTATAGTACAGAACATATTGTCTATAGTCAGAACATATGTTCTATAGTCAGAACATATGTTCTATGGTACAGAACATATGTTCTATAGTACAGAACATATGTTCTATAGTCAGAACATATGTTCTATAGTACAGAACATATGTTCTATAGTCAGAACATATGTTCTATAGTACAGAACATATTGTCTATAGTCAGAACATACGTTCTATAGTACAGAACATATTGTCTATAGTCAGAACATATGTTCTATGCTACAGAACATATGTTCTATGGTACAGAACATATTGTCTATAGTCAGAACATATGTTCTATAGTCAGAACATATGTTCTATAGTACAGAACATATTGTCTATAGTCAGAACATATGTTCTATGCTACAGAACATATGTTCTATGGTACAGAACATATTGTCTATAGTTAGAACATATGTTCTATGCTACAGAACATATGTTCTATGGTACAGAACATATTGTCTATAGTCAGAACATATGTTCTATAGTCAGAACATATGTTCTATGGTACAGAACATATGTTCTATAGTACAGAACATATGTTCTATAGTCAGAACATATGTTCTATAGTCAGAACATATGTTCTATAGTACAGAACATATTGTCTATAGTCAGAACATATGTTCTATAGTCAGAACATATGTTCTATGGTACAGAACATATGTTCTATAGTACAGAACATATGTTCTATAGTCAGAACATATGTTCTATAGTACAGAACATATGTTCTATAGTCAGAACATATGTTCTATAGTACAGAACATATTGTCTATAGTCAGAACATACGTTCTATAGTACAGAACATATTGTCTATAGTCAGAACATATGTTCTATGCTACAGAACATATGTTCTATGGTACAGAACATATTGTCTATAGTCAGAACATATGTTCTATAGTCAGAACATATGTTCTATAGTACAGAACATATTGTCTATAGTCAGAACATATGTTCTATGCTACAGAACATATGTTCTATGGTACAGAACATATTGTCTATAGTCAGAACATATGTTCTATAGTCAGAACATATGTTCTATGGTACAGAACATATGTTCTATAGTACAGAACATATGTTCTATAGTCAGAACATATGTTCTATAGTCAGAACATACGTTCTATAGTCAGAACATATGCCTTTAGTTACCATGGTTACTGTCTTATGGAATCATCTTCCCTTTAATATTAAAGACGCCGAAACAGTCTCTACATTTAAAATGAGGTTGAAAACATTCCTGTTTGAGAAAGACTATGGTCAGGTTAGTTAAAAATGATGTGACTCATATATCATGTATACATGATGTATGAGTCACAGTTCAGTCTAGGCTGCCCTAGGAGTTAGAATGCTGGGGGAAGTACAGACACTGAGTTCTTTCTTCTCTTTCTCTCCCTCACACCTGTTTCTGTCATTTTTATAACATATCTTTCATACCAAGTCTGTTCATGACTAGTCACCTGGTGTCCCCTTTACCCTTTTTTTTCCTGACAGTGTCTGCACGGGAGCCGTGGACGACAGGATCTGCAGTATCTCGCCTGTGCCGACCTGTGACCCTGGACCACCGCCCCTGCCTGTCTGGACCAGCCCCCCCTCCTTCATTTATAAATGGACGTTCATCTATAGTCTGTCCGTCCATGGGAGTGGATCTGTCCTTCAATGTGGTTCTCCTCAAGATTTCTTCTTTTTCCCACTGGGTTTGGGAGTTTTTTCTTGCCGAGAAGGAGGGTCTAAGGACAGGGGGAGGGTCTAAGGACAGGGGGAGGGTCTAAGGACAGGGGATGCCTGGGACTGTTCATGTATTTCTGTAGTTGATTATGTTTTTGTAAAACCCTCTGAGACGACTTTGTTGTGATTTAGGGCTTTATAAATAAAATTGAATTGAATTGAATATGTTCTAGTCAGAACATACGTTCTATAGTCAGAACATACGTTCTATAGTACAGA
Source organism: Siphamia tubifer (assembly GCA_020466265.1). Lineage (NCBI taxonomy): Eukaryota > Metazoa > Chordata > Actinopteri > Kurtiformes > Apogonidae > Siphamia > Siphamia tubifer. The sequence goes on from JAIVEL010000024.1 coordinate 5,085,355, forward strand.
ACATATGTTCTATCTTAAAAAATGCAGTTAAATGTTCTGCACTTATATAGTTCTTTTCCACCTTCAAACTCTTTACATTTTCTTCACATTCACACACACTCATACACCAGTAGGTTTCTAAGGTCAAAGGTCAATCCTACTAGGGGCCTAAGTCAGGGTTCAGTGTCTTGGCCAGGGAAACTTCGACGTGTGGACAGCCAGAGCTGGGAAACAAACCACCAACCTCTTGGTCATTGAGCGACCCACTCTACCAACTGAGCCACAGCCGCCAAACCAAATCAGAATTGGTTATTAAAGCAATTAAGAAAAACCTACCTTAGATCCTGACATTCTAGGCAATTCTAGGTCTATATCTAATCTGCCCTTCCTCTGAAAAGTTCTAGAAGGAGTAATAGTTAAACAGCTGTGCCAATTCCTGCAGGATAATAGTTTATTTGAACAGTTTCAGTCTGGCTTTCGTGCCCATCATAGCACTGAAACAGCGTTAGTTAAAGTTACTAATGACTTATTATTAGCCGCTGACATGGGATTAATATGGGTCCTGGTGTTATTAGACCTTAGTGCAGCCTTTGACACCATTGACCACAGTATCTTAGTGCACAGATTAGAATGTGATATAGGTATTAGAGGAGCAGCCCTCTGCTGCTTTAAATCATATTTATCTAATCCATACCAATTTGTTAACATTAATCAACAATCATCGCAGTCCTCCAGAGTTAATTATGGCGTTCCTCAAGGGTCAGTCCTTGGGCCTATTTTGTTTACACTATATATGCTCCCTTTAGGTAACATCATTACAAATCATGGCATTAATTTTCATTGTTATGCAGATGACACACAGCTATATTTATCGATTAAACCTGATCAGACCAGACAAATAGATAAACTAAGTACATGTGTCCAAGACATAAAGACTTGGATGAGTGCCAATTATCTTTTATTGAACCCTGAAAAAAGTCATTATAATTGGCCCTAAAAATGCGAGAGACTCCCTAACTGACCAGATAGTTACTGTAGACAACTTAAGTGGAACACCCAGTGACACAGTTAAACATTTAGGAGTTTTATTTGATCCACATCTTTCATTCAAAGGGTCAGGGGTCAGAGGTCAGGGCACATTAACCAAACATGCAGAACAGCCTTCTTTCACCTGCTCAACATTAGCCAAAATTAGGAATATTCTGTCTAAAACGACTGCAGAAAAATTAATTCATGCATTTGTTACATCACGATTAGATTATTGTAACTCCTTACTTGTAGCGTGTCCTAAATATTCCCTAAAAAGCTTCAACTGGTTCAAAATGCAGCAGCAAGATTATTAACAGGATCAAATAGAAGAGAACACATCACCCCTGTGCTCCAAACCCTAGGGTTAGGGGTCACAGGTCAGGGGTTAATGGTATGGGCCCCTCTTATCTTAAAGATGATCTGGTTCCGTACCAGCCCAATAGAACCCTTCGTTCTCAGAATGCAGGTTTATTGAAAGTTCCTAGGGTTTGTAAAAGTACTGTAGGAGCTAGAGCCTTTAGTTACCATGGTTACTGTCTGATGGAGCTAGAGCCTTTAGTTACCATGGTTACTGTCTGATGGAGCTAGAGCCTTTAGTTACCATGGTTACTGTCTGATGGAAGAACAGACACTGAGTCCTTTCTTTCTCTCTCTCTCATCTGTTTTCGTCATTTTATAACCTCTTCCTCACCCCACATTCTTCCTCACCCCCCACTCTCCCAGAGGTGGTTAAACTTCTCACATTCTGTACTGCAGTACAAGTACAGTTTGTACTGCAGTACTTCTGTAAAGTAAATAGTATAACATACAAATATTTATAAAAATATACAGACTATAAAGTACAGACATTTCTATAATCATACAGAGTATAAAGAACAGAAACCTAAATAGTGTAGTTCAGTAGAGTGTTGCAGTACTTGGTTGTGTACTCAGACCCTCCCTCTCTTACACCACAGTGTTTTAAATCATTTGTCATATTTCCAGGAAGGCAGACTCTTCTACACAACAGCTTGTTTTTCTGCTTCTGAATGAAACCACACCATGAAAATGATGATGATGATGAAGACACAACCACAGTTATGTTAGCGTCAAACTGCAGCTGTCGTTTATTAAAGGAGACAGTAACAGTCACTTCAGCAAAACATCCATATGTTTGATCATTTTTAAATCCACTCTTTATTTCAAAACCTTTTTTTCCATATTTAAATGATTCATTTTAAGTCAGTTGGGGAAAAAAATCCCACTCATCTCCAGCAGAGGGTAAAATGTTTTTCTTCCACTATCTATGATGCTATATCTGTTCTCAGAAAAACATGAAGGGAAGACAGAATAGAGGACAACTGGTAAAAATGTTTGGAGTTAAAACCCTCACCATTACAAGTCAAAAGTCTGAACACATTTAAGAGTTCATGTTTGAAGGGAACATGTGGAAAAATGAACACGTCATACTGTGGAACCACCACACACATTACTGCGCACTTAGCAAGACACCATCCTGAAGTAAATGCAGAGAAGGAACAGTTCAATAAGATAAAATAACTATACTTCCATTCATCAGTTAAAGTAAATGTAAACGTGTGTTTGTTTCTTGTCGCTGTAGTTGTTTCTGGTTAAAGGAAGAAATATCTGCTGTTCACTTCATATGTGAATCTGTTTGTTACTGTTTGTGGACTGAGTAACTATTATTAAAGCTCCTCCCATTTTATGTTAAAGCTCCTCCCATTTTCTGTGAGTAAAGGTCTTTCCCTGTTGCCATGGAAACCAGCCTGTAGTTCCACACGCAGACACACAGAGCTGACTGGAGTAAAGTCTGTCTGAATGTTAAACCATGCCTCTGAACTACTGTGATTTTTGGTAAAAGTGTAAATAATTGTTGAAAACAAAGTTGATGATGAGTGACAGGAGGGTGTGAGGAACAAGTACATGTACTTTTTATGTGTGTACTGTGAAAAATAAGTGAGTTAGAACAATTTGAAAAACACTGAACTCAACATGAGACAGAAATGATTTTTCCAATAGAAGTCTATTGACAGAAATCCCTGACATCATCCCAAACAGGTTCCTGTCATTTCACTTTAAAAAGAGCTAGATCTTCAAACCCTGGTTTGTTTGAATTCTCACAACCATGGCAACATTTGTGGAAAAGATTGTTTGTCTACTATTTATGGTTTTGCCGTGAGGACGAGTTATTGAGACATTTTTCAGCTTAATTTTTTCTTCTCTCGTGCTCTAGCGATGACATCACCCACTGATAAAAAGTCAGATTTTGGTCTTTTCAGGGTGGATTTACTGAGTTCTCTATCGACAACCGTAAATCACACCCTCATGACAATCACATCCTAAAGACACCACAAAAATGACTGTGTTTGAAAGTTTAAATGAAGTCTGTGCCACAAAGTATGAAGAAGCAGGAGTGTTTTTGTCAGTCCCATTAAGAATGAATGGAGTTTTATTTGGTTTAATAATGCGAAATCTGTACGACATATCGGAATTATGAGACCACACGTGTAATTTGACATGTCATCCAAACACATGCACTAAGTTAACTGGTTTAACTGGTTTAACTGGTTTAACTGGTTTAACTGGTTAATCTAAATCACATATAGGTGTGAATGTGACAGTGATTGATTGTCTATATTTGTTAAGACTCATACAGGGTGACCTCTGACCCCTCCTTCACACATTGTAGCTGAAGTAGGCCCCCAGTGACCCCAGTGACCTCTGTGACACCTATGACCCCTGTGACCACAGTGACCCTAGTGAGGATCAAGTGGGTTCAGATGATGAGACGTGTAATCTCTGGACCAATCTGATGCATTTTTATGGACCTACTGTAAAACACTACAATGTATGGTTTAGTTCTAGTTATGTAAACAATCACCCATTCATTTTACATGGACATTTATGACAGTTCATATTTTAAATGTGTTGATCACATCTATAGACCAAAATGATCAGTTATATATTAAAGGTCAAAGGTCAAACAAGTGACTTTGTGATTCTTCATAAACTATATAAAAAATGAATATTATTGTTTGCAGATGATGTTTAAATGTGTGTGAATGATGAAAAAAACTACACCTGGGTTCTAAAGGCTGCTGTGACTGAAGGGTGAAGAGGCTTTGGTTCTACTGAAGGTTCTACAGAAGGTTCTACTGAAGGTTCTACACAAGATTCTACTGTAGGTTATACTGAAGGTTCGCCTGAAGGTTCTCCAGAAGATTCTCCAGAAGGTTCTACTGAAGGTTCTACACAAGATTCTACTGTAGGTTATACTGAAGGTTCTACTGAAGGTTCTCCAGAAGATTCTACAGAAGGTTATACTAAAGGTTCTACTGAAGGTTCTCCAGAAGATTCTACTGAAGGTTATACTGAAGGTTCTACTGAAGGTTCTACACAAGATTCTACTGAAGGTTATACTGAAGATTCTACTGAAGGTTCTACACAAGATTCTACTGTAGGTTATACTGAAGGTTCGCCTGAAGGTTCTCCAGAAGATTCTACAGAAGGTTATACTAAAGGTTCTACTGAAGGTTCTCCAGAAGATTCTACTGAAGGTTATACTGAAGGTTCTACTGAAGGTTCTACACAAGATTCTACTGAAGGTTATACTGAAGATTCTACTGAAGGTTCTACACAAGATTCTACTGAAGGTTCTACAGAATGTTCTACTGAAGGTTCTCCAGAAGTTCTACTGAAGGTTCTACTGTAGGTTCTGCTGAAGGTTATACTGAAGGTTATACACAAGATTCTACTGAAGGTTCTACAGAAGGTTCTACTGAAGGTTTTCCAGAAGTTCTACTGAAAGTTCTACTGAAGGTTCTACTGTAGGTTCTGCTGAAGGTTATACTGAAGGTTCTACACAAGATTCTACAAAAAGGTTCCACACAAGATTCTACTGAAGGTTCTACGCAAGATTCTACTGAAGGTTATACTGAAGGTTCTACACAAGGTTCTACTGAAGGTTCTACACAAGATTCTACTGAAGGTTCTACACAAGGTTCTACTGAAGGTTCTACACAAGATTCTACTGAAGGTTCTACACAAGATTCTACTGAAGGTTATACTGAAGGTTCTACTGAAGTTCTACTGAAGGTTCTACACAAGATTCTACTAAAGGTTGTAGAGAAGATTCTACTGAAGGTTCTACATAAGATTCTACTGAAGGTTCTACAGAAGGTTCTTCTGAAGGTTCCACACAAGATTCTACTCAAGGTTGTAGAGAAGATTCTACTGAAGGTTCTACACAAGATTCTACTGAAGGTTCTACAGAAGGTTCTTCTGAAGGTTCCACACAAGATTCTACTCAAGGTTCTAGAGAAGATTCTACTGAAGGTTCTACACAAGATTCTACTGAAGGTTCTACTGAAGGTTCTACACAAGATTCTACTGAAGGTTCTACACAAGATTCTACTGAAGGTTCTACTGAAGGTTCTACACAGGATTCTACTGAAGGTTCTACAGAAGGTTATTCTGAAGGTTCCACACAAGGTTCTACTCAAGGTTGTAGAGAAGATTCTACTGAAGGTTCTACACAAGATCTACTGAAGGTTCTACTGAAGGTTCCACACAAGATTCTACTGAAGGTTGTAGAGAAGATTCTACTGAAGGTTCTACACAAGATTCTACTGAAGGTTCCACACAAGATTCTACTCAAGGTTGTAGAGAAGATTCTACTGAAGGTTCTACACAAGATTCTACTGAAGGTTCTACAGAAGGTTCTTCTGAAGGTTCCACACAAGATTCTACTCAAGGTTCTAGAGAAGATTCTACTGAAGGTTCTACACAAGATTCTACTGAAGGTTCTACTGAAGGTTCTACACAAGATTCTACTGAAGGTTCTACACAAGATTCTACTGAAGGTTCTACTGAAGGTTCTACACAGGATTCTACTGAAGGTTCTACAGAAGGTTATTCTGAAGGTTCCACACAAGATTCTACTCAAGGTTGTAGAGAAGATTCTACTGAAGGTTCTACACAAGATCTACTGAAGGTTCTACTGAAGGTTCCACACAAGATTCTACTGAAGGTTGTAGAGAAGATTCTACTGAAGGTTCTACACAAGATTCTACTGAAGGTTCCACACAAGATTCTACTCAAGGTTGTAGAGAAGATTCTACTGAAGGTTCTACACAAGATTCTACTGAAGGTTCTACAGAAGGTTCTACTGAAGGTTCCACACAAGATTCTACTGAAGGTTGTAGAGAAGATTCTACTGAAGGTTCTACACAAGATTCTACTGAAGGTTGTAGAGAAGGTTCTACTGAAGGTTCCACACAAGATTCTACTGAAGGTTGTAGAGAAGATTCTACTGAAGGTTCTACACAAGATTCTACTGAAGGTTCTACTGAAGGTTCCACACAAGATTCTACTCAAGGTTGTACAGAAGATTCTACTGAAGGTTCTACACAAGATTCTACTGAAGGTTCTACTGAAGGTTCTACACAAGATCTACTGAAGGTTCTACTGAAGGTTCCACACAAGATTCTACTGAAGGTTGTAGAGAAGATTCTACTGAAGGTTCTACACAAGATTCTACTGAAGGTTCCACACAAGATTCTACTCAAGGTTGTAGAGAAGATTCTACTGAAGGTTCTACACAAGATTCTACTGAAGGTTCTACAGAAGGTTCTTCTGAAGGTTCCACACAAGATTCTACTCAAGGTTCTAGAGAAGATTCTACTGAAGGTTCTACACAAGATTCTACTGAAGGTTCTACTGAAGGTTCTACACAAGATTCTACTGAAGGTTCTACACAAGATTCTACTGAAGGTTCTACTGAAGGTTCTACACAGGATTCTACTGAAGGTTCTACAGAAGGTTATTCTGAAGGTTCCACACAAGATTCTACTCAAGGTTGTAGAGAAGATTCTACTGAAGGTTCTACACAAGATCTACTGAAGGTTCTACTGAAGGTTCCACACAAGATTCTACTGAAGGTTGTAGAGAAGATTCTACTGAAGGTTCTACACAAGATTCTACTGAAGGTTCCACACAAGATTCTACTCAAGGTTGTAGAGAAGATTCTACTGAAGGTTCTACACAAGATTCTACTGAAGGTTCTACAGAAGGTTCTACTGAAGGTTCCACACAAGATTCTACTGAAGGTTGTAGAGAAGATTCTACTGAAGGTTCTACACAAGATTCTACTGAAGGTTGTAGAGAAGGTTCTACTGAAGGTTCCACACAAGATTCTACTGAAGGTTGTAGAGAAGATTCTACTGAAGGTTCTACACAAGATTCTACTGAAGGTTCTACTGAAGGTTCCACACAAGATTCTACTCAAGGTTGTACAGAAGATTCTACTGAAGGTTCTACACAAGATTCTACTGAAGGTTCTACTGAAGGTTCCACACAAGATTCTACTCAAGGTTGTAGAGAAGATTCTACTGAAGGTTCTACACAAGATTCTACTGAAGGTTGTAGAGAAGGTTCTACTGAAGGTTCCACACAAGATTCTACTGAAGGTTGTAGAGAAGATTCTACTGAAGGTTCTACACAAGAATCTACTGAAGGTTCTACTGAAGGTTCCACACAAGATTGTACTGAAGGTTGTAGAGAAGGTTCTACTGAAGGTTCCACACAAGATTCTACTGAAGGTTCTACTGAAGGTTCCACACAAGATTCTACTCAAGGTTGTAGAGAAGATTCTACTGAAGGTTCTACACAAGATTCTACTGAAGGTTGTAGAGAAGGTTCTACTGAAGGTTCCACACAAGATTCTACTGAAGGTTCTACTGAAGGTTCCACACAAGATTCTACTCAAGGTTGTAGAGAAGATTCTACTGAAGGTTCTACACAAGATTCTACTGAAGGTTGTAGAGAAGGTTCTACTGAAGGTTCCACACAAGATTCTACTGAAGGTTGTAGAGAAGATTCTACTGAAGGTTCTACACAAGAATCTACTGAAGGTTCTACTGAAGGTTCCACACAAGATTGTACTGAAGGTTGTAGAGAAGATTCTACTGAAGGTTCTACACAAGAATCTACTGAAGGTTCTACTGAAGGTTCCACACAAGATTCTACTGAAGGTTGTAGAGAAGATTCTACTGAAGGTTCTACACAAGATTCTACTGAAGGTTCTACAGAAGGTTCTACTGAAGGTTCCACACAAGATTCTACTGAAGGTTGTAGAGAAGGTTCTACTGAAGTTTCCACACAAGATTCTACTGAAGGTTGTAGAGAAGATTCTACTGAAGGTTCTACACAAGATTCTACTGAAGGTTGTAGAGAAGGTTCTACTGAAGGTTCCACACAAGATTCTACTGAAGGTTGTAGAGAAGATTCTACTGAAGGTTCTACACAAGATTCTACTGACGGTTCTACTGAAGGTTCCACACAAGATTCTACTCAAGGTTGTACAGAAGATTCTACTGAAGGTTCTACACAAGATTCTACTGAAGGTTCTACTGAAGGTTCCACACAAGATTCTACTCAAGGTTGTAGAGAAGATTCTACTGAAGGTTCTACACAAGATTCTACTGAAGGTTGTAGAGAAGGTTCTACTGAAGGTTCCACACAAGATTCTACTGAAGGTTGTAGAGAAGATTCTACTGAAGGTTCTACACAAGAATCTACTGAAGGTTCTACTGAAGGTTCCACACAAGATTGTACTGAAGGTTGTAGAGAAGGTTCTACTGAAGGTTCCACACAAGATTCTACTGAAGGTTCTACTGAAGGTTCCACACAAGATTCTACTCAAGGTTGTAGAGAAGATTCTACTGAAGGTTCTACACAAGATTCTACTGAAGGTTGTAGAGAAGGTTCTACTGAAGGTTCCACACAAGATTCTACTGAAGGTTCTACTGAAGGTTCCACACAAGATTCTACTCAAGGTTGTAGAGAAGATTCTACTGAAGGTTCTACACAAGATTCTACTGAAGGTTGTAGAGAAGGTTCTACTGAAGGTTCCACACAAGATTGTACTGAAGGTTGTAGAGAAGATTCTACTGAAGGTTCTACACAAGAATCTACTGAAGGTTCTACTGAAGGTTCCACACAAGATTCTACTGAAGGTTGTAGAGAAGATTCTACTGAAGGTTCTACACAAGATTCTACTGAAGGTTCTACAGAAGGTTCTACTGAAGGTTCCACACAAGATTCTACTGAAGGTTGTAGAGAAGGTTCTACTGAAGTTTCCACACAAGATTCTACTGAAGGTTGTAGAGAAGATTCTACTGAAGGTTCTACACAAGATTCTACTGAAGGTTCTACTGAAGGTTCCACACAAGATTCTACTGAAGGTTGTAGAGAAGATTCTACTGATGGTTCTACACAAGATTCTACTGTAGGTTATACTGAAGGTTCGCCTGAAGGTTCTCCAGAAGATTCTCCAGAAGGTTCTACTGAAGGTTCTACACAAGATTCTACTGTAGGTTATACTGAAGGTTCTACTGAAGGTTCTCCAGAAGATTCTACAGAAGGTTATACTAAAGGTTCTACTGAAGGTTCTCCAGAAGATTCTACTGAAGGTTATACTGAAGGTTCTACTGAAGGTTCTACACAAGATTCTACTGAAGGTTATACTGAAGATTCTACTGAAGGTTCTACACAAGATTCTACTGTAGGTTATACTGAAGGTTCGCCTGAAGGTTCTCCAGAAGATTCTACAGAAGGTTATACTAAAGGTTCTACTGAAGGTTCTCCAGAAGATTCTACTGAAGGTTATACTGAAGGTTCTACTGAAGGTTCTACACAAGATTCTACTGAAGGTTATACTGAAGATTCTACTGAAGGTTCTACACAAGATTCTACTGAAGGTTCTACAGAATGTTCTACTGAAGGTTCTCCAGAAGTTCTACTGAAGGTTCTACTGTAGGTTCTGCTGAAGGTTATACTGAAGGTTATACACAAGATTCTACTGAAGGTTCTACAGAAGGTTCTACTGAAGGTTTTCCAGAAGTTCTACTGAAAGTTCTACTGAAGGTTCTACTGTAGGTTCTGCTGAAGGTTATACTGAAGGTTCTACACAAGATTCTACAAAAAGGTTCCACACAAGATTCTACTGAAGGTTCTACGCAAGATTCTACTGAAGGTTATACTGAAGGTTCTACACAAGGTTCTACTGAAGGTTCTACACAAGATTCTACTGAAGGTTCTACACAAGGTTCTACTGAAGGTTCTACACAAGATTCTACTGAAGGTTCTACACAAGATTCTACTGAAGGTTATACTGAAGGTTCTACTGAAGTTCTACTGAAGGTTCTACACAAGATTCTACTAAAGGTTGTAGAGAAGATTCTACTGAAGGTTCTACATAAGATTCTACTGAAGGTTCTACAGAAGGTTCTTCTGAAGGTTCCACACAAGATTCTACTCAAGGTTGTAGAGAAGATTCTACTGAAGGTTCTACACAAGATTCTACTGAAGGTTCTACAGAAGGTTCTTCTGAAGGTTCCACACAAGATTCTACTCAAGGTTCTAGAGAAGATTCTACTGAAGGTTCTACACAAGATTCTACTGAAGGTTCTACTGAAGGTTCTACACAAGATTCTACTGAAGGTTCTACACAAGATTCTACTGAAGGTTCTACTGAAGGTTCTACACAGGATTCTACTGAAGGTTCTACAGAAGGTTATTCTGAAGGTTCCACACAAGGTTCTACTCAAGGTTGTAGAGAAGATTCTACTGAAGGTTCTACACAAGATCTACTGAAGGTTCTACTGAAGGTTCCACACAAGATTCTACTGAAGGTTGTAGAGAAGATTCTACTGAAGGTTCTACACAAGATTCTACTGAAGGTTCCACACAAGATTCTACTCAAGGTTGTAGAGAAGATTCTACTGAAGGTTCTACACAAGATTCTACTGAAGGTTCTACAGAAGGTTCTTCTGAAGGTTCCACACAAGATTCTACTCAAGGTTCTAGAGAAGATTCTACTGAAGGTTCTACACAAGATTCTACTGAAGGTTCTACTGAAGGTTCTACACAAGATTCTACTGAAGGTTCTACACAAGATTCTACTGAAGGTTCTACTGAAGGTTCTACACAGGATTCTACTGAAGGTTCTACAGAAGGTTATTCTGAAGGTTCCACACAAGATTCTACTCAAGGTTGTAGAGAAGATTCTACTGAAGGTTCTACACAAGATCTACTGAAGGTTCTACTGAAGGTTCCACACAAGATTCTACTGAAGGTTGTAGAGAAGATTCTACTGAAGGTTCTACACAAGATTCTACTGAAGGTTCCACACAAGATTCTACTCAAGGTTGTAGAGAAGATTCTACTGAAGGTTCTACACAAGATTCTACTGAAGGTTCTACAGAAGGTTCTACTGAAGGTTCCACACAAGATTCTACTGAAGGTTGTAGAGAAGATTCTACTGAAGGTTCTACACAAGATTCTACTGAAGGTTGTAGAGAAGGTTCTACTGAAGGTTCCACACAAGATTCTACTGAAGGTTGTAGAGAAGATTCTACTGAAGGTTCTACACAAGATTCTACTGAAGGTTCTACTGAAGGTTCCACACAAGATTCTACTCAAGGTTGTACAGAAGATTCTACTGAAGGTTCTACACAAGATTCTACTGAAGGTTCTACTGAAGGTTCTACACAAGATCTACTGAAGGTTCTACTGAAGGTTCCACACAAGATTCTACTGAAGGTTGTAGAGAAGATTCTACTGAAGGTTCTACACAAGATTCTACTGAAGGTTCCACACAAGATTCTACTCAAGGTTGTAGAGAAGATTCTACTGAAGGTTCTACACAAGATTCTACTGAAGGTTCTACAGAAGGTTCTTCTGAAGGTTCCACACAAGATTCTACTCAAGGTTCTAGAGAAGATTCTACTGAAGGTTCTACACAAGATTCTACTGAAGGTTCTACTGAAGGTTCTACACAAGATTCTACTGAAGGTTCTACACAAGATTCTACTGAAGGTTCTACTGAAGGTTCTACACAGGATTCTACTGAAGGTTCTACAGAAGGTTATTCTGAAGGTTCCACACAAGATTCTACTCAAGGTTGTAGAGAAGATTCTACTGAAGGTTCTACACAAGATCTACTGAAGGTTCTACTGAAGGTTCCACACAAGATTCTACTGAAGGTTGTAGAGAAGATTCTACTGAAGGTTCTACACAAGATTCTACTGAAGGTTCCACACAAGATTCTACTCAAGGTTGTAGAGAAGATTCTACTGAAGGTTCTACACAAGATTCTACTGAAGGTTCTACAGAAGGTTCTACTGAAGGTTCCACACAAGATTCTACTGAAGGTTGTAGAGAAGATTCTACTGAAGGTTCTACACAAGATTCTACTGAAGGTTGTAGAGAAGGTTCTACTGAAGGTTCCACACAAGATTCTACTGAAGGTTGTAGAGAAGATTCTACTGAAGGTTCTACACAAGATTCTACTGAAGGTTCTACTGAAGGTTCCACACAAGATTCTACTCAAGGTTGTACAGAAGATTCTACTGAAGGTTCTACACAAGATTCTACTGAAGGTTCTACTGAAGGTTCCACACAAGATTCTACTCAAGGTTGTAGAGAAGATTCTACTGAAGGTTCTACACAAGATTCTACTGAAGGTTGTAGAGAAGGTTCTACTGAAGGTTCCACACAAGATTCTACTGAAGGTTGTAGAGAAGATTCTACTGAAGGTTCTACACAAGAATCTACTGAAGGTTCTACTGAAGGTTCCACACAAGATTGTACTGAAGGTTGTAGAGAAGGTTCTACTGAAGGTTCCACACAAGATTCTACTGAAGGTTCTACTGAAGGTTCCACACAAGATTCTACTCAAGGTTGTAGAGAAGATTCTACTGAAGGTTCTACACAAGATTCTACTGAAGGTTGTAGAGAAGGTTCTACTGAAGGTTCCACACAAGATTCTACTGAAGGTTCTACTGAAGGTTCCACACAAGATTCTACTCAAGGTTGTAGAGAAGATTCTACTGAAGGTTCTACACAAGATTCTACTGAAGGTTGTAGAGAAGGTTCTACTGAAGGTTCCACACAAGATTCTACTGAAGGTTGTAGAGAAGATTCTACTGAAGGTTCTACACAAGAATCTACTGAAGGTTCTACTGAAGGTTCCACACAAGATTGTACTGAAGGTTGTAGAGAAGATTCTACTGAAGGTTCTACACAAGAATCTACTGAAGGTTCTACTGAAGGTTCCACACAAGATTCTACTGAAGGTTGTAGAGAAGATTCTACTGAAGGTTCTACACAAGATTCTACTGAAGGTTCTACAGAAGGTTCTACTGAAGGTTCCACACAAGATTCTACTGAAGGTTGTAGAGAAGGTTCTACTGAAGTTTCCACACAAGATTCTACTGAAGGTTGTAGAGAAGATTCTACTGAAGGTTCTACACAAGATTCTACTGAAGGTTGTAGAGAAGGTTCTACTGAAGGTTCCACACAAGATTCTACTGAAGGTTGTAGAGAAGATTCTACTGAAGGTTCTACACAAGATTCTACTGACGGTTCTACTGAAGGTTCCACACAAGATTCTACTCAAGGTTGTACAGAAGATTCTACTGAAGGTTCTACACAAGATTCTACTGAAGGTTCTACTGAAGGTTCCACACAAGATTCTACTCAAGGTTGTAGAGAAGATTCTACTGAAGGTTCTACACAAGATTCTACTGAAGGTTGTAGAGAAGGTTCTACTGAAGGTTCCACACAAGATTCTACTGAAGGTTGTAGAGAAGATTCTACTGAAGGTTCTACACAAGAATCTACTGAAGGTTCTACTGAAGGTTCCACACAAGATTGTACTGAAGGTTGTAGAGAAGGTTCTACTGAAGGTTCCACACAAGATTCTACTGAAGGTTCTACTGAAGGTTCCACACAAGATTCTACTCAAGGTTGTAGAGAAGATTCTACTGAAGGTTCTACACAAGATTCTACTGAAGGTTGTAGAGAAGGTTCTACTGAAGGTTCCACACAAGATTCTACTGAAGGTTCTACTGAAGGTTCCACACAAGATTCTACTCAAGGTTGTAGAGAAGATTCTACTGAAGGTTCTACACAAGATTCTACTGAAGGTTGTAGAGAAGGTTCTACTGAAGGTTCCACACAAGATTGTACTGAAGGTTGTAGAGAAGATTCTACTGAAGGTTCTACACAAGAATCTACTGAAGGTTCTACTGAAGGTTCCACACAAGATTCTACTGAAGGTTGTAGAGAAGATTCTACTGAAGGTTCTACACAAGATTCTACTGAAGGTTCTACAGAAGGTTCTACTGAAGGTTCCACACAAGATTCTACTGAAGGTTGTAGAGAAGGTTCTACTGAAGTTTCCACACAAGATTCTACTGAAGGTTGTAGAGAAGATTCTACTGAAGGTTCTACACAAGATTCTACTGAAGGTTCTACTGAAGGTTCCACACAAGATTCTACTGAAGGTTGTAGAGAAGATTCTACTGATGGTTCTACACAAGATTCTACTGAAGGTTGTAGAGAAGATTCTACTGAAGGTTCTACACAAGATTCTACTGAAGGTTCCACACAAGATTCTACTCAAGGTTGTAGAGAAGATTCTACTGAAGGTTCTACACAAGATTCTACTGAAGGTTCTACAGAAGGTTCTACTGAAGGTTCCACACAAGATTCTACTGAAGGTTGTAGAGAAGATTCTACTGAAGGTTCTACACAAGATTCTACTGAAGGTTGTAGAGAAGGTTCTACTGAAGGTTCCACACAAGATTCTACTGAAGGTTGTAGAGAAGATTCTACTGAAGGTTCTACACAAGATTCTACTGAAGGTTCTACTGAAGGTTCCACACAAGATTGTACTGAAGGTTGTAGAGAAGGTTCTACTGAAGGTTCCACACAAGATTCTACTGAAGGTTCTACTGAAGGTTCCACACAAGATTCTACTCAAGGTTGTAGAGAAGATTCTACTGAAGGTTCTACACAAGATTCTACTGAAGGTTGTAGAGAAGGTTCTACTGAAGGTTCCACACAAGATTCTACTGAAGGTTCTACTGAAGGTTCCACACAAGATTCTACTCAAGGTTGTAGAGAAGATTCTACTGAAGGTTCTACACAAGATTCTACTGAAGGTTGTAGAGAAGGTTCTACTGAAGGTTCCACACAAGATTCTACTGAAGGTTGTAGAGAAGATTCTACTGAAGGTTCTACACAAGAATCTACTGAAGGTTCTACTGAAGGTTCCACACAAGATTGTACTGAAGGTTGTAGAGAAGATTCTACTGAAGGTTCTACACAAGAATCTACTGAAGGTTCTACTGAAGGTTCCACACAAGATTCTACTGAAGGTTGTAGAGAAGATTCTACTGAAGGTTCTACACAAGATTCTACTGAAGGTTCTACAGAAGGTTCTACTGAAGGTTCCACACAAGATTCTACTGAAGGTTGTAGAGAAGGTTCTACTGAAGTTTCCACACAAGATTCTACTGAAGGTTGTAGAGAAGATTCTACTGAAGGTTCTACACAAGATTCTACTGAAGGTTGTAGAGAAGGTTCTACTGAAGGTTCCACACAAGATTCTACTGAAGGTTGTAGAGAAGATTCTACTGAAGGTTCTACACAAGATTCTACTGACGGTTCTACTGAAGGTTCCACACAAGATTCTACTCAAGGTTGTACAGAAGATTCTACTGAAGGTTCTACACAAGATTCTACTGAAGGTTCTACTGAAGGTTCCACACAAGATTCTACTCAAGGTTGTAGAGAAGATTCTACTGAAGGTTCTACACAAGATTCTACTGAAGGTTGTAGAGAAGGTTCTACTGAAGGTTCCACACAAGATTCTACTGAAGGTTGTAGAGAAGATTCTACTGAAGGTTCTACACAAGAATCTACTGAAGGTTCTACTGAAGGTTCCACACAAGATTGTACTGAAGGTTGTAGAGAAGGTTCTACTGAAGGTTCCACACAAGATTCTACTGAAGGTTCTACTGAAGGTTCCACACAAGATTCTACTCAAGGTTGTAGAGAAGATTCTACTGAAGGTTCTACACAAGATTCTACTGAAGGTTGTAGAGAAGGTTCTACTGAAGGTTCCACACAAGATTCTACTGAAGGTTCTACTGAAGGTTCCACACAAGATTCTACTCAAGGTTGTAGAGAAGATTCTACTGAAGGTTCTACACAAGATTCTACTGAAGGTTGTAGAGAAGGTTCTACTGAAGGTTCCACACAAGATTGTACTGAAGGTTGTAGAGAAGATTCTACTGAAGGTTCTACACAAGAATCTACTGAAGGTTCTACTGAAGGTTCCACACAAGATTCTACTGAAGGTTGTAGAGAAGATTCTACTGAAGGTTCTACACAAGATTCTACTGAAGGTTCTACAGAAGGTTCTACTGAAGGTTCCACACAAGATTCTACTGAAGGTTGTAGAGAAGGTTCTACTGAAGTTTCCACACAAGATTCTACTGAAGGTTGTAGAGAAGATTCTACTGAAGGTTCTACACAAGATTCTACTGAAGGTTCTACTGAAGGTTCCACACAAGATTCTACTGAAGGTTGTAGAGAAGATTCTACTGAAGGTTCCACACAAGATTCTACTGAAGGTTGTAGAGAAGATTCTACTGAAGGTTCTACACAAGATTCTACTGAAGGTTGTAGAGAAGGTTCTACTGAAGGTTCCACACAAGATTCTACTGAAGGTTGTAGAGAAGATTCTACTGAAGGTTCTACACAAGATTCTACTGAAGGTTCTACTGAAGGTTCCACACAAGATTGTACTGAAGGTTGTAGAGAAGGTTCTACTGAAGGTTCCACACAAGATTCTACTGAAGGTTCTACTGAAGGTTCCACACAAGATTCTACTCAAGGTTGTAGAGAAGATTCTACTGAAGGTTCTACACAAGATTCTACTGAAGGTTGTAGAGAAGGTTCTACTGAAGGTTCCACACAAGATTCTACTGAAGGTTCTACTGAAGGTTCCACACAAGATTCTACTCAAGGTTGTAGAGAAGATTCTACTGAAGGTTCTACACAAGATTCTACTGAAGGTTGTAGAGAAGGTTCTACTGAAGGTTCCACACAAGATTCTACTGAAGGTTGTAGAGAAGATTCTACTGAAGGTTCTACACAAGAATCTACTGAAGGTTCTACTGAAGGTTCCACACAAGATTGTACTGAAGGTTGTAGAGAAGATTCTACTGAAGGTTCTACACAAGAATCTACTGAAGGTTCTACTGAAGGTTCCACACAAGATTCTACTGAAGGTTGTAGAGAAGATTCTACTGAAGGTTCTACACAAGATTCTACTGAAGGTTCTACAGAAGGTTCTACTGAAGGTTCCACACAAGATTCTACTGAAGGTTGTAGAGAAGGTTCTACTGAAGTTTCCACACAAGATTCTACTGAAGGTTGTAGAGAAGATTCTACTGAAGGTTCTACACAAGATTCTACTGAAGGTTGTAGAGAAGGTTCTACTGAAGGTTCCACACAAGATTCTACTGAAGGTTGTAGAGAAGATTCTACTGAAGGTTCTACACAAGATTCTACTGACGGTTCTACTGAAGGTTCCACACAAGATTCTACTCAAGGTTGTACAGAAGATTCTACTGAAGGTTCTACACAAGATTCTACTGAAGGTTCTACTGAAGGTTCCACACAAGATTCTACTCAAGGTTGTAGAGAAGATTCTACTGAAGGTTCTACACAAGATTCTACTGAAGGTTGTAGAGAAGGTTCTACTGAAGGTTCCACACAAGATTCTACTGAAGGTTGTAGAGAAGATTCTACTGAAGGTTCTACACAAGAATCTACTGAAGGTTCTACTGAAGGTTCCACACAAGATTGTACTGAAGGTTGTAGAGAAGGTTCTACTGAAGGTTCCACACAAGATTCTACTGAAGGTTCTACTGAAGGTTCCACACAAGATTCTACTCAAGGTTGTAGAGAAGATTCTACTGAAGGTTCTACACAAGATTCTACTGAAGGTTGTAGAGAAGGTTCTACTGAAGGTTCCACACAAGATTCTACTGAAGGTTCTACTGAAGGTTCCACACAAGATTCTACTCAAGGTTGTAGAGAAGATTCTACTGAAGGTTCTACACAAGATTCTACTGAAGGTTGTAGAGAAGGTTCTACTGAAGGTTCCACACAAGATTGTACTGAAGGTTGTAGAGAAGATTCTACTGAAGGTTCTACACAAGAATCTACTGAAGGTTCTACTGAAGGTTCCACACAAGATTCTACTGAAGGTTGTAGAGAAGATTCTACTGAAGGTTCTACACAAGATTCTACTGAAGGTTCTACAGAAGGTTCTACTGAAGGTTCCACACAAGATTCTACTGAAGGTTGTAGAGAAGGTTCTACTGAAGTTTCCACACAAGATTCTACTGAAGGTTGTAGAGAAGATTCTACTGAAGGTTCTACACAAGATTCTACTGAAGGTTCTACTGAAGGTTCCACACAAGATTCTACTGAAGGTTGTAGAGAAGATTCTACTGAAGGTTCTACACAAGATTCTACTGAAGGTTGTAGAGAAGATTCTACTGAAGGTTCTACACAAGATTCTACTGAAGGTTCCACACAAGATTCTACTCAAGGTTGTAGAGAAGATTCTACTGAAGGTTCTACACAAGATTCTACTGAAGGTTCTACAGAAGGTTCTACTGAAGGTTCCACACAAGATTCTACTGAAGGTTGTAGAGAAGATTCTACTGAAGGTTCTACACAAGATTCTACTGACGGTTCTACTGAAGGTTCCACACAAGATTCTACTCAAGGTTGTACAGAAGATTCTACTGAAGGTTCTACACAAGATTCTACTGAAGGTTCTACTGAAGGTTCCACACAAGATTCTACTCAAGGTTGTAGAGAAGATTCTACTGAAGGTTCTACACAAGATTCTACTGAAGGTTGTAGAGAAGGTTCTACTGAAGGTTCCACACAAGATTCTACTGAAGGTTGTAGAGAAGATTCTACTGAAGGTTCTACACAAGAATCTACTGAAGGTTCTACTGAAGGTTCCACACAAGATTGTACTGAAGGTTGTAGAGAAGGTTCTACTGAAGGTTCCACACAAGATTCTACTGAAGGTTCTACTGAAGGTTCCACACAAGATTCTACTCAAGGTTGTAGAGAAGATTCTACTGAAGGTTCTACACAAGATTCTACTGAAGGTTGTAGAGAAGGTTCTACTGAAGGTTCCACACAAGATTCTACTGAAGGTTCTACTGAAGGTTCCACACAAGATTCTACTCAAGGTTGTAGAGAAGATTCTACTGAAGGTTCTACACAAGATTCTACTGAAGGTTGTAGAGAAGGTTCTACTGAAGGTTCCACACAAGATTGTACTGAAGGTTGTAGAGAAGATTCTACTGAAGGTTCTACACAAGAATCTACTGAAGGTTCTACTGAAGGTTCCACACAAGATTCTACTGAAGGTTGTAGAGAAGATTCTACTGAAGGTTCTACACAAGATTCTACTGAAGGTTCTACAGAAGGTTCTACTGAAGGTTCCACACAAGATTCTACTGAAGGTTGTAGAGAAGGTTCTACTGAAGTTTCCACACAAGATTCTACTGAAGGTTGTAGAGAAGATTCTACTGAAGGTTCTACACAAGATTCTACTGAAGGTTCTACTGAAGGTTCCACACAAGATTCTACTGAAGGTTGTAGAGAAGATTCTACTGAAGGTTCTACACAAGATTCTACTGAAGGTTGTAGAGAAGATTCTACTGAAGGTTCTACACAAGATTCTACTGAAGGTTCCACACAAGATTCTACTCAAGGTTGTAGAGAAGATTCTACTGAAGGTTCTACACAAGATTCTACTGAAGGTTCTACAGAAGGTTCTACTGAAGGTTCCACACAAGATTCTACTGAAGGTTGTAGAGAAGATTCTACTGAAGGTTCTACACAAGATTCTACTGAAGGTTGTAGAGAAGGTTCTACTGAAGGTTCCACACAAGATTCTACTGAAGGTTGTAGAGAAGATTCTACTGAAGGTTCTACACAAGATTCTACTGAAGGTTCTACTGAAGGTTCCACACAAGATTCTACTCAAGGTTGTACAGAAGATTCTACTGAAGGTTCTACACAAGATTCTACTGAAGGTTCTACTGAAGGTTCCACACAAGATTCTACTCAAGGTTGTAGAGAAGATTCTACTGAAGGTTCTACACAAGATTCTACTGAAGGTTGTAGAGAAGGTTCTACTGAAGGTTCCACACAAGATTCTACTGAAGGTTGTAGAGAAGATTCTACTGAAGGTTCTACACAAGAATCTACTGAAGGTTCTACTGAAGGTTCCACACAAGATTGTACTGAAGGTTGTAGAGAAGGTTCTACTGAAGGTTCCACACAAGATTCTACTGAAGGTTCTACTGAAGGTTCCACACAAGATTCTACTCAAGGTTGTAGAGAAGATTCTACTGAAGGTTCTACACAAGATTCTACTGAAGGTTGTAGAGAAGGTTCTACTGAAGGTTCCACACAAGATTCTACTGAAGGTTCTACTGAAGGTTCCACACAAGATTCTACTCAAGGTTGTAGAGAAGATTCTACTGAAGGTTCTACACAAGATTCTACTGAAGGTTGTAGAGAAGGTTCTACTGAAGGTTCCACACAAGATTCTACTGAAGGTTGTAGAGAAGATTCTACTGAAGGTTCTACACAAGAATCTACTGAAGGTTCTACTGAAGGTTCCACACAAGATTGTACTGAAGGTTGTAGAGAAGATTCTACTGAAGGTTCTACACAAGAATCTACTGAAGGTTCTACTGAAGGTTCCACACAAGATTCTACTGAAGGTTGTAGAGAAGATTCTACTGAAGGTTCTACACAAGATTCTACTGAAGGTTCTACAGAAGGTTCTACTGAAGGTTCCACACAAGATTCTACTGAAGGTTGTAGAGAAGGTTCTACTGAAGTTTCCACACAAGATTCTACTGAAGGTTGTAGAGAAGATTCTACTGAAGGTTCTACACAAGATTCTACTGAAGGTTGTAGAGAAGGTTCTACTGAAGGTTCCACACAAGATTCTACTGAAGGTTGTAGAGAAGATTCTACTGAAGGTTCTACACAAGATTCTACTGAAGGTTCTACTGAAGGTTCCACACAAGATTCTACTCAAGGTTGTACAGAAGATTCTACTGAAGGTTCTACACAAGATTCTACTGAAGGTTCTACTGAAGGTTCCACACAAGATTCTACTCAAGGTTGTAGAGAAGATTCTACTGAAGGTTCTACACAAGATTCTACTGAAGGTTGTAGAGAAGGTTCTACTGAAGGTTCCACACAAGATTCTACTGAAGGTTGTAGAGAAGATTCTACTGAAGGTTCTACACAAGAATCTACTGAAGGTTCTACTGAAGGTTCCACACAAGATTGTACTGAAGGTTGTAGAGAAGGTTCTACTGAAGGTTCCACACAAGATTCTACTGAAGGTTCTACTGAAGGTTCCACACAAGATTCTACTCAAGGTTGTAGAGAAGATTCTACTGAAGGTTCTACACAAGATTCTACTGAAGGTTGTAGAGAAGGTTCTACTGAAGGTTCCACACAAGATTCTACTGAAGGTTCTACTGAAGGTTCCACACAAGATTCTACTCAAGGTTGTAGAGAAGATTCTACTGAAGGTTCTACACAAGATTCTACTGAAGGTTGTAGAGAAGGTTCTACTGAAGGTTCCACACAAGATTGTACTGAAGGTTGTAGAGAAGATTCTACTGAAGGTTCTACACAAGAATCTACTGAAGGTTCTACTGAAGGTTCCACACAAGATTCTACTGAAGGTTGTAGAGAAGATTCTACTGAAGGTTCTACACAAGATTCTACTGAAGGTTCTACAGAAGGTTCTACTGAAGGTTCCACACAAGATTCTACTGAAGGTTGTAGAGAAGGTTCTACTGAAGTTTCCACACAAGATTCTACTGAAGGTTGTAGAGAAGATTCTACTGAAGGTTCTACACAAGATTCTACTGAAGGTTCTACTGAAGGTTCCACACAAGATTCTACTGAAGGTTGTAGAGAAGATTCTACTGAAGGTTCTACACAAGATTCTACTGAAGGTTCTACTGAAGGTTCTACTGAAGGTTCCACACAAGATTCTACTCAAGGTTGTAGAGAAGATTCTACTGAAGGTTCTACACAAGGTTCTACTGAAGGTTCCACACAAGATTCTACTCAAGGTTGTAGAGAAGATTCTACTGAAGGTTCTACACAAGATTCTACTGAAGGTTCTACTGAAGGTTCCACACAAGATTCTACTGAAGGTTGTAGAGAAGATTCTACTGAAGGTTCTACACAAGATTCTACTGAAGGTTCTACTGAAGGTTCTACTGAAGGTTCCACACAAGATTCTACTCAAGGTTGTAGAGAAGATTCTACTGAAGGTTCTACACAAGATTCTACTGAAGGTTCTACAGAAGGTTCTACTGAAGGTTCCACACAAGATTCTACTGAAGGTTGTAGAGAAGATTCTACTGAAGGTTCTACACAAGATTCTACTGAAGGTTGTAGAGAAGGTTCTACTGAAGGTTCCACACAAGATTCTACTGAAGGTTGTAGAGAAGATTCTACTGAAGGTTCTACACAAGATTCTACTGAAGGTTCTACAGAAGGTTCTACTGAAGGTTCCACACAAGATTCTACTGAAGGTTGTAGAGAAGATTCTACTGAAGGTTCTACACAAGATTCTACTGAAGGTTGTAGAGAAGGTTCTACTGAAGGTTCCACACAAGATTCTACTCAAGGTTGTACAGAAGATTCTACTGAAGGTTGTAGAGAAGGTTCTACTGAAGGTTCCACACAAGATTCTACTCAAGGTTCTACACAAGATTCTACTGAAGGTTCCACACAAGATTCTACTCAAGGTTGTAGAGAAGATTCTACTGAAGGTTCTACACAAGATTCTACTGAAGGTTGTAGAGAAGGTTCTACTGAAGGTTCCACACAAGATTCTACTGAAGGTAGTAGAGAAGATTCTACTGAAGGTTCTACACAAGATTCTACTGAAGGTTCTACTGAAGGTTCCACACAAGATTCTACTGAAGGTTGTAGAGAAGATTCTACTGAAGGTTCTACACAAGAATCTACTGAAGGTTCTACTGAAGGTTCTACACAAGATTCTACTGAAGGTTGTAGAGAAGGTTCTACTGAAGGTTCCACACAAGATTCTACTGAAGGTTGTAGAGAAGATTCTACTGAAGGTTCTACACAAGATTCTACTGAAGGTTCTACACAAGATTCTACTGAAGGTTGTAGAGAAGATTCTACTGAAGGTTCTACACAAGATTCTACTGAAGGTTCTACTGAAGGTTCCACACAAGATTCTACTCAAGGTTGTAGAGAAGATTCTACTGAAGGTTCTACACAAGATTCTACTGAAGGTTCTACTGAAGGTTCCACACAAGATTCTACTGAAGGTTGTAGAGAAGATTCTACTGAAGGTTCTACACAAGATTCTACTGAAGGTTCTACTGAAGGTTCCACAAGATTCTACTCAAGGTTGTAGAGAAGATTCTACTGAAGGTTCTACACAAGATTCTACTGAAGGTTGTAGAGAAGATTCTACTGAAGGTTCTACACAAGATTCTACTGAAGGTTGTAGAGAAGGTTCTACTGAAGGTTCCACACAAGATTCTACTGAAGGTTGTAGAGAAGGTTCTACTGAAGGTTCCACACAAGATTCTACTGAAGGTTCTACTGAAGGTTCCACACAAGATTCTACTCAAGGTTGTAGAGAAGATTCTACTGAAGGTTCTACACAAGATTCTACTGAAGGTTGTAGAGAAGGTTCTACTGAAGGTTCCACACAAGATTGTACTGAAGGTTGTAGAGAAGATTCTACTGAAGGTTCTACACAAGAATCTACTGAAGGTTCTACTGAAGGTTCCACACAAGATTCTACTGAAGGTTGTAGAGAAGATTCTACTGAAGGTTCTACACAAGATTCTACTGAAGGTTCTACAGAAGGTTCTACTGAAGGTTCCACACAAGATTCTACTGAAGGTTGTAGAGAAGGTTCTACTGAAGTTTCCACACAAGATTCTACTGAAGGTTGTAGAGAAGATTCTACTGAAGGTTCTACACAAGATTCTACTGAAGGTTCTACTGAAGGTTCCACACAAGATTCTACTGAAGGTTGTAGAGAAGATTCTACTGAAGGTTCCACACAAGATTCTACTGAAGGTTGTAGAGAAGATTCTACTGAAGGTTCTACACAAGATTCTACTGAAGGTTGTAGAGAAGGTTCTACTGAAGGTTCCACACAAGATTCTACTGAAGGTTGTAGAGAAGATTCTACTGAAGGTTCTACACAAGATTCTACTGAAGGTTCTACTGAAGGTTCCACACAAGATTGTACTGAAGGTTGTAGAGAAGGTTCTACTGAAGGTTCCACACAAGATTCTACTGAAGGTTCTACTGAAGGTTCCACACAAGATTCTACTCAAGGTTGTAGAGAAGATTCTACTGAAGGTTCTACACAAGATTCTACTGAAGGTTGTAGAGAAGGTTCTACTGAAGGTTCCACACAAGATTCTACTGAAGGTTCTACTGAAGGTTCCACACAAGATTCTACTCAAGGTTGTAGAGAAGATTCTACTGAAGGTTCTACACAAGATTCTACTGAAGGTTGTAGAGAAGGTTCTACTGAAGGTTCCACACAAGATTCTACTGAAGGTTGTAGAGAAGATTCTACTGAAGGTTCTACACAAGAATCTACTGAAGGTTCTACTGAAGGTTCCACACAAGATTGTACTGAAGGTTGTAGAGAAGATTCTACTGAAGGTTCTACACAAGAATCTACTGAAGGTTCTACTGAAGGTTCCACACAAGATTCTACTGAAGGTTGTAGAGAAGATTCTACTGAAGGTTCTACACAAGATTCTACTGAAGGTTCTACAGAAGGTTCTACTGAAGGTTCCACACAAGATTCTACTGAAGGTTGTAGAGAAGGTTCTACTGAAGTTTCCACACAAGATTCTACTGAAGGTTGTAGAGAAGATTCTACTGAAGGTTCTACACAAGATTCTACTGAAGGTTGTAGAGAAGGTTCTACTGAAGGTTCCACACAAGATTCTACTGAAGGTTGTAGAGAAGGTTCTACTGAAGTTTCCACACAAGATTCTACTGAAGGTTGTAGAGAAGATTCTACTGAAGGTTCTACACAAGATTCTACTGAAGGTTGTAGAGAAGGTTCTACTGAAGGTTCCACACAAGATTCTACTGAAGGTTGTAGAGAAGATTCTACTGAAGGTTCTACACAAGATTCTACTGAAGGTTCTACTGAAGGTTCCACACAAGATTCTACTCAAGGTTGTACAGAAGATTCTACTGAAGGTTCTACACAAGATTCTACTGAAGGTTCTACTGAAGGTTCCACACAAGATTCTACTCAAGGTTGTAGAGAAGATTCTACTGAAGGTTCTACACAAGATTCTACTGAAGGTTGTAGAGAAGGTTCTACTGAAGGTTCCACACAAGATTCTACTGAAGGTTGTAGAGAAGATTCTACTGAAGGTTCTACACAAGAATCTACTGAAGGTTCTACTGAAGGTTCCACACAAGATTGTACTGAAGGTTGTAGAGAAGGTTCTACTGAAGGTTCCACACAAGATTCTACTGAAGGTTCTACTGAAGGTTCCACACAAGATTCTACTCAAGGTTGTAGAGAAGATTCTACTGAAGGTTCTACACAAGATTCTACTGAAGGTTGTAGAGAAGGTTCTACTGAAGGTTCCACACAAGATTCTACTGAAGGTTCTACTGAAGGTTCCACACAAGATTCTACTCAAGGTTGTAGAGAAGATTCTACTGAAGGTTCTACACAAGATTCTACTGAAGGTTGTAGAGAAGGTTCTACTGAAGGTTCCACACAAGATTGTACTGAAGGTTGTAGAGAAGATTCTACTGAAGGTTCTACACAAGAATCTACTGAAGGTTCTACTGAAGGTTCCACACAAGATTCTACTGAAGGTTGTAGAGAAGATTCTACTGAAGGTTCTACACAAGATTCTACTGAAGGTTCTACAGAAGGTTCTACTGAAGGTTCCACACAAGATTCTACTGAAGGTTGTAGAGAAGGTTCTACTGAAGTTTCCACACAAGATTCTACTGAAGGTTGTAGAGAAGATTCTACTGAAGGTTCTACACAAGATTCTACTGAAGGTTCTACTGAAGGTTCCACACAAGATTCTACTGAAGGTTGTAGAGAAGATTCTACTGAAGGTTCTACACAAGATTCTACTGAAGGTTCTACTGAAGGTTCTACTGAAGGTTCCACACAAGATTCTACTCAAGGTTGTAGAGAAGATTCTACTGAAGGTTCTACACAAGGTTCTACTGAAGGTTCCACACAAGATTCTACTCAAGGTTGTAGAGAAGATTCTACTGAAGGTTCTACACAAGATTCTACTGAAGGTTCTACTGAAGGTTCCACACAAGATTCTACTGAAGGTTGTAGAGAAGATTCTACTGAAGGTTCTACACAAGATTCTACTGAAGGTTCTACTGAAGGTTCTACTGAAGGTTCCACACAAGATTCTACTCAAGGTTGTAGAGAAGATTCTACTGAAGGTTCTACACAAGATTCTACTGAAGGTTCTACAGAAGGTTCTACTGAAGGTTCCACACAAGATTCTACTGAAGGTTGTAGAGAAGATTCTACTGAAGGTTCTACACAAGATTCTACTGAAGGTTGTAGAGAAGGTTCTACTGAAGGTTCCACACAAGATTCTACTGAAGGTTGTAGAGAAGATTCTACTGAAGGTTCTACACAAGATTCTACTGAAGGTTCTACAGAAGGTTCTACTGAAGGTTCCACACAAGATTCTACTGAAGGTTGTAGAGAAGATTCTACTGAAGGTTCTACACAAGATTCTACTGAAGGTTGTAGAGAAGGTTCTACTGAAGGTTCCACACAAGATTCTACTCAAGGTTGTACAGAAGATTCTACTGAAGGTTGTAGAGAAGGTTCTACTGAAGGTTCCACACAAGATTCTACTCAAGGTTCTACACAAGATTCTACTGAAGGTTCCACACAAGATTCTACTCAAGGTTGTAGAGAAGATTCTACTGAAGGTTCTACACAAGATTCTACTGAAGGTTGTAGAGAAGGTTCTACTGAAGGTTCCACACAAGATTCTACTGAAGGTAGTAGAGAAGATTCTACTGAAGGTTCTACACAAGATTCTACTGAAGGTTCTACTGAAGGTTCCACACAAGATTCTACTGAAGGTTGTAGAGAAGATTCTACTGAAGGTTCTACACAAGAATCTACTGAAGGTTCTACTGAAGGTTCTACACAAGATTCTACTGAAGGTTGTAGAGAAGGTTCTACTGAAGGTTCCACACAAGATTCTACTGAAGGTTGTAGAGAAGATTCTACTGAAGGTTCTACACAAGATTCTACTGAAGGTTCTACACAAGATTCTACTGAAGGTTGTAGAGAAGATTCTACTGAAGGTTCTACACAAGATTCTACTGAAGGTTCTACTGAAGGTTCCACACAAGATTCTACTCAAGGTTGTAGAGAAGATTCTACTGAAGGTTCTACACAAGATTCTACTGAAGGTTCTACTGAAGGTTCCACACAAGATTCTACTGAAGGTTGTAGAGAAGATTCTACTGAAGGTTCTACACAAGATTCTACTGAAGGTTCTACTGAAGGTTCCACAAGATTCTACTCAAGGTTGTAGAGAAGATTCTACTGAAGGTTCTACACAAGATTCTACTGAAGGTTGTAGAGAAGATTCTACTGAAGGTTCTACACAAGATTCTACTGAAGGTTGTAGAGAAGGTTCTACTGAAGGTTCCACACAAGATTCTACTGAAGGTTGTAGAGAAGGTTCTACTGAAGGTTCCACACAAGATTCTACTGAAGGTTCTACTGAAGGTTCCACACAAGATTCTACTCAAGGTTGTAGAGAAGATTCTACTGAAGGTTCTACACAAGATTCTACTGAAGGTTGTAGAGAAGGTTCTACTGAAGGTTCCACACAAGATTGTACTGAAGGTTGTAGAGAAGATTCTACTGAAGGTTCTACACAAGAATCTACTGAAGGTTCTACTGAAGGTTCCACACAAGATTCTACTGAAGGTTGTAGAGAAGATTCTACTGAAGGTTCTACACAAGATTCTACTGAAGGTTCTACAGAAGGTTCTACTGAAGGTTCCACACAAGATTCTACTGAAGGTTGTAGAGAAGGTTCTACTGAAGTTTCCACACAAGATTCTACTGAAGGTTGTAGAGAAGATTCTACTGAAGGTTCTACACAAGATTCTACTGAAGGTTCTACTGAAGGTTCCACACAAGATTCTACTGAAGGTTGTAGAGAAGATTCTACTGAAGGTTCCACACAAGATTCTACTGAAGGTTGTAGAGAAGATTCTACTGAAGGTTCTACACAAGATTCTACTGAAGGTTGTAGAGAAGGTTCTACTGAAGGTTCCACACAAGATTCTACTGAAGGTTGTAGAGAAGATTCTACTGAAGGTTCTACACAAGATTCTACTGAAGGTTCTACTGAAGGTTCCACACAAGATTGTACTGAAGGTTGTAGAGAAGGTTCTACTGAAGGTTCCACACAAGATTCTACTGAAGGTTCTACTGAAGGTTCCACACAAGATTCTACTCAAGGTTGTAGAGAAGATTCTACTGAAGGTTCTACACAAGATTCTACTGAAGGTTGTAGAGAAGGTTCTACTGAAGGTTCCACACAAGATTCTACTGAAGGTTCTACTGAAGGTTCCACACAAGATTCTACTCAAGGTTGTAGAGAAGATTCTACTGAAGGTTCTACACAAGATTCTACTGAAGGTTGTAGAGAAGGTTCTACTGAAGGTTCCACACAAGATTCTACTGAAGGTTGTAGAGAAGATTCTACTGAAGGTTCTACACAAGAATCTACTGAAGGTTCTACTGAAGGTTCCACACAAGATTGTACTGAAGGTTGTAGAGAAGATTCTACTGAAGGTTCTACACAAGAATCTACTGAAGGTTCTACTGAAGGTTCCACACAAGATTCTACTGAAGGTTGTAGAGAAGATTCTACTGAAGGTTCTACACAAGATTCTACTGAAGGTTCTACAGAAGGTTCTACTGAAGGTTCCACACAAGATTCTACTGAAGGTTGTAGAGAAGGTTCTACTGAAGTTTCCACACAAGATTCTACTGAAGGTTGTAGAGAAGATTCTACTGAAGGTTCTACACAAGATTCTACTGAAGGTTGTAGAGAAGGTTCTACTGAAGGTTCCACACAAGATTCTACTGAAGGTTGTAGAGAAGGTTCTACTGAAGTTTCCACACAAGATTCTACTGAAGGTTGTAGAGAAGATTCTACTGAAGGTTCTACACAAGATTCTACTGAAGGTTGTAGAGAAGGTTCTACTGAAGGTTCCACACAAGATTCTACTGAAGGTTGTAGAGAAGATTCTACTGAAGGTTCTACACAAGATTCTACTGAAGGTTCTACTGAAGGTTCCACACAAGATTCTACTCAAGGTTGTACAGAAGATTCTACTGAAGGTTCTACACAAGATTCTACTGAAGGTTCTACTGAAGGTTCCACACAAGATTCTACTCAAGGTTGTAGAGAAGATTCTACTGAAGGTTCTACACAAGATTCTACTGAAGGTTGTAGAGAAGGTTCTACTGAAGGTTCCACACAAGATTCTACTGAAGGTTGTAGAGAAGATTCTACTGAAGGTTCTACACAAGAATCTACTGAAGGTTCTACTGAAGGTTCCACACAAGATTGTACTGAAGGTTGTAGAGAAGGTTCTACTGAAGGTTCCACACAAGATTCTACTGAAGGTTCTACTGAAGGTTCCACACAAGATTCTACTCAAGGTTGTAGAGAAGATTCTACTGAAGGTTCTACACAAGATTCTACTGAAGGTTGTAGAGAAGGTTCTACTGAAGGTTCCACACAAGATTCTACTGAAGGTTCTACTGAAGGTTCCACACAAGATTCTACTCAAGGTTGTAGAGAAGATTCTACTGAAGGTTCTACACAAGATTCTACTGAAGGTTGTAGAGAAGGTTCTACTGAAGGTTCCACACAAGATTCTACTCAAGGTTGTACAGAAGATTCTACTGAAGGTTGTAGAGAAGGTTCTACTGAAGGTTCCACACAAGATTCTACTCAAGGTTCTACACAAGATTCTACTGAAGGTTCCACACAAGATTCTACTCAAGGTTGTAGAGAAGATTCTACTGAAGGTTCTACACAAGATTCTACTGAAGGTTGTAGAGAAGGTTCTACTGAAGGTTCCACACAAGATTCTACTGAAGGTTGTAGAGAAGATTCTACTGAAGGTTCTACACAAGATTCTACTGAAGGTTCTACTGAAGGTTCCACACAAGATTCTACTGAAGGTTGTAGAGAAGATTCTACTGAAGGTTCTACACAAGAATCTACTGAAGGTTCTACTGAAGGTTCTAC
This sequence comes from Siphamia tubifer, assembly GCA_020466265.1. Taxonomy (NCBI): domain Eukaryota; kingdom Metazoa; phylum Chordata; class Actinopteri; order Kurtiformes; family Apogonidae; genus Siphamia; species Siphamia tubifer. The sequence continues at coordinate 5,115,687 of JAIVEL010000024.1, forward strand.
ACAAGATTCTACTGAAGGTTGTAGAGAAGGTTCTACTGAAGGTTCCACACAGGATTCTACTGAAGGTTGTAGAGAAGATTCTACTGAAGGTTCTACACAAGATTCTACTGAAGGTTCTACTGAAGGTTCTACACAAGATTCTACTGAAGGTTGTAGAGAAGATTCTACTGAAGGTTCTACACAAGATTCTACTGAAGGTTCTACTGAAGGTTCCACACAAGATTCTACTCAAGGTTGTAGAGAAGATTCTACTGAAGGTTCTACACAAGATTCTACTGAAGGTTCTACTGAAGGTTCCACACAAGATTCTACTGAAGGTTGTAGAGAAGATTCTACTGAAGGTTCTACACAAGATTCTACTGAAGGTTCTACAGAAGGTTCTACTGAAGGTTCCACACAAGATTCTACTGAAGGTTCTACAGAAGGTTCTACTGAAGGTTCCACACAAGATTCTACTGAAGGTTCTACACAAGATTCTACTGAAGGTTCTACTGAAGTTTCCACACAAGATTCTACTGAAGGTTGTAGAGAAGATTCTACTGAAGGTTCTACACAAGGTTCTACTGAAGGTTCCACACAAGATTGTACTGAGTGATGTGTGGGGGAAACAAAGACTGGACAGGATGAACGGGGACAGAAATTAACAGGCGGTGCTATTGTAGTTAAAGATTGTAAGGTGGTGTTTTATTCCCAACTATTAACTGTCCTTTAATATAAATAAATAAATAAATAAATAAATAAATAGAAAAAAGAGAAGAAAACCAAACCAGCACAAAAGAAAAAGGAGATTCAACAAATAAATAATTAAGCAATTGTGTTGAACCGAGCAACACAACCGTGGATGTCCTGATAGTACCAAATAGAATGCAATAGAATACAATACAATACAATATAATGCAATAGAATAGAATAGAATGCAACAGAATAGAATAGAATGCAATATAATATAATAGAATGCAATAGAATAGAATAGAATGGAATAGAATAGAATGCAGCAGAATAGAATAGAATGCAACAGAATAGAATACAATGCAATATAATATAATAGAATGCAATAGAATAGAATAGAATGGAATAGAATAGAATGCAGCAGAATAGAATAGAATGCAACAGAATAGAATACAATGCAATAGAATAGAATGCAATAAAATAGAATAGAATGCAACAGAATAGAATAGAATGCAACAGAATACAATAGAATAGAATGCAATAGAATAGAATGCAGCAGAATAGAATAGAATAGAATGCAATAGAATAGAATGCAATAGAATAGAATGCAATAGAATAGAATAGAATGCAACAGAATAGAATGCAATAGAATAGAATGCAAAAGAATAGAATGCAATAGAATAGAATAGAATGCAATAGAATAGAATGCAATAGAATAGAATAGAATGCAATAGAATAGAATTTAATTGAATGCAATAGAATAGAATAGAATGCAACAGAATAGAATAGAATGCAATAGAATATAATAGAATGCAATAGAATAGAATAGAATGCAACAGAATAGAATAGAATGCAATAGAATATAATAGAATGCAGCAGAATAGAATAGAATAGAATGCAATAGAATAGAATAGAATGCAATAAAATAGAATTTAATTGAATGCAATAGAATAGAATGCAATAGAATAGAATGCAATAGAATAGAATAGAATGCAATAGAATGCAACAGAATACAATAGAATAGTATGCAATAGAATAGAATAGAATGCAACAGAATAGAATAGAATGCAATAGAATACAATGCAACAGAATATAATAGAATGCAATAGATTAGAATGCAATAGAATAGAATGCAACAGAATAGAATAGAATAGAATGCAATAGAATAGAATTTAATGAATGCAATAGAATAGAATGCAACAGAATATAATAGAATGCAATAGATTAGAATGCAATAGAATAGAATGCAACAGAATAGAATAGAATAGAATGCAATAGAATAGAATTTAATGAATGCAATAGAATAGAATGCAACAGAATAGAATAGAATGCAATAGAATGCAACAGAATAGAATAGAATGCAATAGAATAGAATGCAACAGAATAGAATAGAATGCAATAGAATAGAATAGAATGCAATAGAATAGAATGCAACAGAATATAATAGAATAGAATGCAATAGAATAGAATGCAACAGAATATAATAGAATATAATGCAATAGAATAGAATAGAATGCAATAGAGTAGAATTTAATTGAATGCAATTGAATAGAATAGAATGCAATAGAATAGAATAGAATGCAACAGAATAGAATGCGATAGAATGCAACAGAATACAATAGAATAGAATGCAATAGAATAGAATAGAATGCAACAGAATAGAATAGACTAGAATGCAATAGAATATAATGCAATAGAATAGAATAGAATGCAATAGAATAGAACAGAATTGGCCAGAAGAGGACACCAGTGCAGAAGAAAATGAGTTTAGGGTAGAGATTGTGGAGAGATTCTCAGCACATTCTGGTGGGTCCCATCATTCATTGAAATGGGACTCAGTAGTAGCTGGCAATACCCGATCAAACATGCAAGTGTGAAGGACCCCGAAGCCCAGAACAGCAATCACGACAAGGCAGGGCCGAGCCAACAGGGCAACCCCCACCCCGGGCCACAGGAGCCACAGGGCGCTGCCCCCAGAGAGCCACTGGGGCCACTGTGAACGACGCAAACCCGGGGAACAAGAGGGAGCAGCTACAAACCCCCCAGCACACCAAGGCCGATCCAGGCGGCCCGGGGCACGAGGACCCACCCGCCACCCCAAGGTTCTACTGGAGATTCTACTGAAGGTTCTACTGAAGATTCTACTAAAGGTTCTACTCATGGTTTTACTGAAGGTTCTACTGAAGATTCTACTGAAGGTTCTACTAAAGGTTTTACTGAAGGTTCTACTAAAGGTTCTACTCATGGTTTTACTGAAGGTTCTACTGATGTTTCTACTGAAGGTTCTACTGAAGATTTTACTGTAGGTTCTACTGAAGATTTTACTGAAGGTTCTACTGATGGTTGAAGTATAGTTTGCAGTACAGTTTATAATACAGTTTAGAGGACAGTGTATACTACAGTGTGCAGTACAGTGTCTAGTACAGTGTGTGATATAGTGTGCAGTACAGTTTGTAGTATAGTTTGTAGTACAGTTTATAGTACAGTTGTAATATAGTTTCTAGTATAGTTTCTAGTATACTTCGTAGTACAGTTTGTAGTATAGTTTGTAGTACAGTGTGTAGTACATTCTTTATTACAGTGTGTAGTCTGTACAGTGTCCAGTACAGTTTGTAGTACAGTTTGCAGTACAGTTTGTAGTACAGTTTACAGTACAGGTTGTAATATAGTTTTAGTATAGTTTGTAGTACAGTTTGTAGTACAGTTTGTAGTACAGTGTGTAGTACATTGTTTATTACAGTGTGTAGTCTGTACAGTGTCCAGTACAGTTTGTAGTACAGTTTGTAGTACAGTTTACAGTACAGGTTGTAATATAGTTTTAGTATAGTTTGTAGTACAGTTTGTAGTATAATTTTAGTACAGTTTGTAGTACAGTTTGTAGTACAGTGTGTAGTACATTGTTTATTACAGTGTGTAGTCTGTACAGTGTCCAGTACAGTTTGTAGTATAGTTTGTAGTACAGTGTGTAGTACATTCTTTATTACAGTGTGTAGTCTGTACAGTGTCCAGTACAGTTTGTAGTATTGTTTGTAGTACAGTGTGTAGTACATTCTTTATTACAGTGTGTAGTCTGTACAGTGTCCAGTACAGTTTGTAGTACAGTTTGCAGTACAATTTGTAGTACAGTTTGCAGTACAGTTTGTAGTATAGTTTGTAGTACAGTTTACAGTACAGGTTGTAGTATAGTTTCTAATATAGTTTGTAGTACAGTTTGTAGTATAGTTTTAGTATAGTTTGTAGTATAGTTTGTAGTACATTCTTTATTACGGTGTGTAGTCTGTACAGTGTCTAATACAGTTTGTAGTACAGTTTGCAGTACAGTTTGTAGTATAGTTTGTAGTACAGTTTACAGTACAGGTTGTAATATAGTTTGAAGTACAGTTTGGAGTATAGTTTGTAGTATAGTTTCTAGTATAGTTTGTAGTACAGTTTGTAGTACAGTGTGTAGTACAGTGTGTATTAAAGCGTGTACTTACTGTCCAGTGACAGCATGGAGTCGAATATCTTACACTGCACTTGTCCCGTACTCTGCGACGCGCAGCTCATCCATAAACCTTCGTACAAACCCACGGCTGTGATGATGGCGTCACCGGCGTACGACGACTGTTTCCACTGAGGTAGAGCGGTGGTGGAGATGATACCGACCCAACCGCCCAGCGCCAGGAAGTACCCCAGCAACTGCAAACCCGAGTTGGCCATCCTGGTCTGGTCTGGTAACACAACACTTGTTCTGGACTCTGGTTCTGGACCCTCTGGTTCTGGACCCTGCGGTTCTGGACTCTCTTCTTCTCGACCCTCTGGTTCTGAACCCTCTGGTTCTGGACTCTTTGGTTCTGGATCCTCTGGTTCAGTGGGACTTTAGTTGGACTTGATTTGACCCTTGTGCATCAGTCCTTTTGGACCACCTCCTGTAGTGACCCTGGCACTGCTGCACATCAGCTGGTCTATCACGTCCTGGGCCAGACTTTGAATTTACCAATAGTCAGTGGAACCCTAGTGGGGTCCTGGATCCTCTTAGTGGAACTGAAGTCTAGTGGGGTCCTGGATCCTCTTAGTGGAACTGAAGTCTAGTGGGGTCCTGGATCCTCTTAGTGGAACTGAAGTCTAGTGGGGTCCTGGATCCTTTTAGTGGAACTGAAGTCTAGTGGGGTCCTGGATCCTCTTAGTGGAACTGAAGCTGAGTGGGTCTGGGTTCTGCTCAGTGGTTCAGTTGATCAAGCATCATTGTTGGGAATGTTTCAGTCTCTGCATGGATTCATCCAATCTCTCTCTCTCTCGCTCACACACTCACTCCTCTCTCTCTCTCTCTCGCTCACACACTCACTCTTCTCTCTCTCTCTCTCTCTCTCTCTCTCTCTCTCTCTCTCTCTCACTCACTCCACTCTCTCTCTCTCTCTCTCTAAGTCTCTCTCTCTCTCTCTCTCTCTCTCTCTCTCTCTCCAGTCTCTCTCTCTCTCTCTCTCTCCAGTCTCTCTCACTCTCTCTAAGTCTCTCTCTCTCTCTCTCTCTCTCTGTCTCTTTCTCTCTCTCTCTCTCCAGTCTCTCTCACTCTCTCTAACTCTCTCTCTCTCTCTCTCTCTCACTCACTCCTCTCTCTCTCTCTCTCTCTCTCTCTCTTCAGTCTCTCTCACTCTAAGGCTGAAGTGGTTCATTGAAGGGTGGTAGAAAAAAAGAGTAAAAGGGAAAAAAGCCACAGTGTGAAAAACAAAAAGTCATTAATGTCTGGCAGAGAGTTGTGATTGGACGGCTGTGTGCTGTAGGACCACCCACTGGGAGGAGACAAGGGTGGGTGGGTTTGGGAAGTTAGGAAAGTTTCAGATGAAGAGGAAAAAAGGCCGAACATGAAACAGAAAAGAATGTTCATAAATGAATGTTAATGAATAAACAATAGTTAGTGTTGATTTCAAACACTTTGAACTTTACATCCATTTACTTTAACAACTAGTTTATTAACGTACAGATCTAATCTGATACAAACAAACAATAAACAATGGTACACATTATAGTAACAGCCACAACTAGATTCAAATAGATCAGTGGTAGAGTTCAGACCTCAGTGAAGCAGCACCAGTCTGTGCTAACACTAACGCTAACACATTAAACTAGATCAGTGGTAGAGTTCAGACCTCAGTGAAGCAGCACCAGTCTGTGCTAACGCTAACGCTAACACATTAAACTAGATCAGTGGTAGAGTTCAGACCTCAGTGAAGCAGCACCAGTCTGTGCTAATGCTAACGCTAACACATTAAACTAGATCAGTGGTAGAGTTCAGACCTCAGTGAAGCAGCACCAGTCTGTGCTAACACTAACGCTAACACATTAAACTAGATCAGTGGTAGAGTTCAGACCTCAGTGAAGCAGCACCAGTCTGTGCTAACGCTAACGCTAACACATTAAACTAGATCAGTGGTAGAGTTCAGACCTCAGTGAAGCAGCACCAGTCTGTGCTAATGCTAACGCTAACACATTAAACTAGATCAGTGGTAGAGTTCAGGCAGTCATTATCATGTTAAAACATTATCATCATTATCATGTTAAATCAACATCATTATCATGTTAAAACATTATCATCATTATCATGTTAAATCATCATCATCATTATCATGTTAAAACATTATCATCATTATCATGTTAAATCATCATCATTATCATCATTATCATGTTAAATCATAATCATTATCATCAGTATAATCTTAAATCATCATCATTATCAGTCATTATCATGTTAAATCATCATTGTTATCAATTCAATTCAATTCAATTTTATTTATAAAGCCCTAAATCACAACAAAGTCGTCTCAGAGGGCTTTACAAAAACATAATCAACTACAGAAATACATGAAAAGTCCCAGGCATCCCCTGTCCTTAGACCCTCCTTCTCGGCAAGAAAAAACTTCCAAACCCAGTGGGAAAAAGAAGAAATCTTGATGAGAACCACATTGAAGGACAGATCCACTCCCATGGACGGACAGACTATAGATGAACGTCCATGTATAAATGCAGGAAGGGGGGGCTGGTCCAGACAGGCAGGGGCGGTGGTCCGGGGTCACAGGTCAACACAGGCGAGATACTCCAGATCCTGTCGTCCATGGCTGCCGTGCAGACACTGTCAGGAGAGCCACCACTCCCCCCAGGGGGGGAGGGGGGAAAGGGGACACCAGGTGACTAGTCATGAACAGACTTGGTATGAAAGATATGTTATAAAAATGACAGAAACAGGTGTGAGAGAGAGAAAGAGAAGAAAGAACTCAGTGTCTGTACTTCCCCCAGCATTCTAACTCCTAGGGCAGCCTAGACTGAACTGTGACTCATACATCATGTATACATGATATATGAGTCACATCATTTTTAACTAACCTGACCATAGTCTTTCTCAAACAGGAATGTTTTAAGCCTAATTTTAAATGTAGAGACTGTTTCTGCGTTTTTAATATTAAAGGGAAGATGATTCCATAAGACAGTAACCATGGTAACTAAAGGCTCTAGCTCCATCAGACAGTAACCATGGTAACTAAAGGCTCTAGCTCCATCAGACAGTAACCATGGTAACTAAAGGCTCTAGTTCCTACTGTACTTTTACAAACCTTAGGAACTTTCAGTAAACCTGCATTCTGAGAACGAAGGGTTCTATTGGGTTGGTACGGAACCAGATCATCTTTAAGATAAGAGGGGCCCATACCATTAACCCCTGACCTCTGACCCCTAACCCTAACCCATACCATTAATGGTTTTATATGTAAGGAGGAGGATTTTAAATTTAATTCTAGACTCAACTGGAAGCCAGTGAAGGGTTTGGAGCACAGGGGTGATAGGGTTAGGGGTCAGGGGTCAGGGTTTGGAGCACAGGGGTGATAGGGTTAGGGGTCAGGGGTCAGGGTTTGGAGCACAGGGGTGATGTGTTCTCTTCTATTTGATCCTGTTAATAATCTTGCTGCTGCATTTTGAACCAGTTGAAGCTTTTTAGGGAATATTTAGGACACGCTACAAGTAAGGAGTTACAATAATCTAATCGTGATGTAACAAATGCATGAATTAATTTTTCTGCAGTCGTTTTAGACAGAATATTCCTAATTTTGGCTAATGTTGTGCAGGTGAAAAAAGGCTGTTCTGCAAGTTTGGTTAATGTGCCCTGACCTCTGACCCCTGACCCTTTGAATGAAAGATCTGGATCAAATAAAACTCCTAAATTTTTAACTATGTCACTGGGTGTTCCACTTAAGTTGTCTACAGTAACTATGTGGTCAGTTAGGGAGTCTCTCGCATTTTTAGGACCAATTATAACGACTTTATCTATTTGTATTTGTTTAATCGATAAATATAGCTGTGTGTCATCTGCATAACAATGAAAATTAATGCCATGATTTCTAATGATGTTACCTAAAGGGAGCATATATAGTGTAAACAAAATAGGCCCAAGGACTGACCCTTGAGGAACGCCATAATTAACTCTGGAGGACTGTGATGATTGTTTGTTGATGTGAACAAATTGGTAGCGATTAGATAAATATGATTTAAAGCAGCAGAGGGCTGCTCCTCTAATACCTATATCACATTCTAATCTGTGCACTAAGATACTGTGGTCAATGGTGTCAAAGGCTGCACTAAGGTCTAATAACACCAGGACCCATATTAATCCCATGTCAGCGGCTAATAATAAGTCATTAGTAACTTTAACTAACGCTGTTTCAGTGCTATGATGGGCACGAAAGCCAGACTGAAACTGTTCAAATAAACTATTATCCTGCAGGAATTGGCACAGCTGTTTAACTATTACTCGTTCTAAAACCTTTGACAGGAAGGGAAAATTAGATATAGGCCTAGAATTGTCTAGAATGTCAGGATCTAGGGTAGGCTTTTTCAGAATTGGTTTAATAACAGCATATTTAAATGACTGTGGCACATATCCAGTAATTAATGAAGTGTTAATTATATTTAGGACAGTGTTAATAATTAGGGGCAGAATCTTTTTAAAGAGTTTAGTTGTAATTGGATCTAAGAGGCAGGTGATGATTTGGAAGACATGATAATAGATATGACATCAGTTTGGTCTACAGTGGTGAAATTATTTAGTGTTACAGAGGGATTTATAAAAAGGCCTAGGTTTGAAACCACTGCTTTTTCTGATCTAATATTTGGGAGAAATGTGTCTATTTTGTCTCTAATAGTTGATATTTTATTGTTAAAGAACTGCAGGAAATCATCAGAATGGAGCGTGGATGGAATAACTGGTTCCACGTAGGTGTGTCTGTTTGTCAGTCTGGCTACAGTACTGAACAGGAATCTAGGATTATTCTGGTTTTCTTCTATTATGGATGAGTAATATCTAGTTTTGGCTGTACGCAAAGATGGATTATACTTTAGTCACATATTTTTACAGCCTTTGAAAGAATGTTGTGAATTGGATCGGTGCCATTGCCTCTAATTTAGGTGTTGTTTGTTTAATGGAGCGAGTGTCAGTGTTGTACCATGGGGAGGTTAATCTAATCTTAGTAGTTTTTAACTGAAGGAGGCGACTGTATCTATAGTAGTTTGTAGTGTGAACATGGTACTATCAACTAACTCATCACTTATACTGGGACTAAATGTGTCCTTTACATAATCACATGACATAGACACAAATAGTGACTGAATTAACTCTTTATACTTTGAGACAGCACGGTCACATAGTATCCTTTTCATTTGTGTTTTAATCACTGAGGTGGAAATATCCTTAAGCATAAACTGAAAGCTCATTAAAAAGTGATCTGAGAGTATGGGATTATGGGTAAAAACGACGAGGTCATTAATTTCAACACCAAGTGTTAAGATCAGATCAAGAGTATGTCTGTGAATGTGGGTTGGTTTATGAACATTTTGGATAAAGCCTAATCCGTCTAGTAGGTCACTAAATGCATTACTAAGAGAGTCAGTGTTGTTATCAACATGTATGTTCAAATCACCAACTATTATAATCCTATCCCAGTTCAACACTACACTGGATAGAAAGTCAGAGACTGATGAGATCCAAACTGTGAATAAGGACCAGGAGGGACATAAACTAGGACAAAAAGGACTGGTTTTTGGTTTCTGCAGTTGGGGAAAGTAATGGATGAAACTAGACTTTCAAAGGAATGGTAAGTGGGATTAATTTTAGGATTAATTTTAGGGCTAAGACCTAAACTGGAGTGAGATATTACTGCCACTCCTCCACCACCACCACTGGTTCTGGCTGTGTGATAGTTCACCTGGATTCATTTAATGCGACATATTCATCCTGCTGAAGCCAGGTTTGAGTCACAGCTAAAATATCAATTTAGCAATTTATCATGTTAAATCATAATCATTATCATCATTATCATGTTAAATCATAATCATTATCAGTCATTATCATGTTAAATCATCATCATTATTAGTCATTATCATGTTAAATCATCGTCATTATCATGTTAAATCATAATCATTATCAGTCATTATCATGTTAAATCATCATGATTATCATGTTAAATCATCATCATTATCATCATTATCATATTAAATCATCATCATTATTAGTCATTATCATGTTAAATCATCGTCATTATCATGTTAAATCATAATCATTATCAGTCATTATCATGTTAAATCATAATCATTATCATCATTATCATGTTAAATCATCATCATTATTAGTCATTATCATGTTAAATCATCATCATTATCATGTTAAATCATAATCATTATCAGTCATTATCATGTTAAATCATCATCATTATCATGTTAAATCATAATCATTATCATCATTATCATGTTAAATCATCATCATTATCATGTTAAATCATAATCATTATCATCATTATCATGTTAAATCATCATCATTATCATCATTATCATATTAAATCATCATCATTATCATGTTAAATCATCATCATTATCAGTCATCATCATATTAAATCATCATCATTATTAGTCATTATGTTAAATCATCAATAAATGTTGAAAATGACAAATCTGTTGTGACAACAAGAAAATGTAATGTGGCGTCAGACCATAGAGAGAGAGTTGCTTCAGTTAAACTCGGTCTGTTTCATCCTTACGTATTTCCTTCTACATAATACATTTAAAAACCATCCATCAAGCATTGGCGACGCTGGAGTGAGAACGGAGGAAATGTGTATGAACAGAACTTCAGCCAATCTCTGATTTGTAAAGTTAACAAGTTGGTAAAACAACCTCATTTGTGGCAGTAATAAACAACAACAACAACAATAACAACAACAGTAGATACATGTAAAAACAAAGGAAAGTATCAGAATAAGGAGTTTGATTGGACGGCAGCAGAACCCAAACCAACATGTACCCCTGGTGGGCACCTGCTGCATGTCAGCCTGTATGTGGCTCCTCCCACTTAGCTCCGCCCCCAAAACCCTTCAGGTAACGTTTGCTTTGATCCCAGAACAGCTTTGTGTGAGCGGCGGAGGCGCTACAGTGCAACCAACGGCAGTAAATCTCCATGTGTACAAAGGCGTACTGAAAAGGACATGTCACCTCCACACAGACTCCCTGGAAATTATGGGCCGCCTCTGCCGTTACCATGGCAACAGCAACAAATGCAGAGAGCCAAAAGAGCCCTGGAGAAGCAGAGCTCAACCCACTGAGCGAATACCACTAACACGCTAGCTAAACGACTGTGTGTGTGTGTGTGTGTGTGTGTGTGTGTGTGTGTGTGTGTGTGTGTGAGACGCTGCTTTTTCCCACACTTTTAACAAACCTTGAACCTCACTAAAGTATAATTGGATAAAACTGTTCAAACAATTGGAGCGTTGGAGACATGGGACGTTTTCTCACACCTGTAAGAGACATGTCTCACCCCCCCTCCCCTCCAGTCTGTGTTTACTACGGCCCTGTTCTGTTCTGCCCCATGAGCTGAACATTTGTTTCACACACAGTCAGCTGCGAGAAATATTAGAGGCAGAAAAATAAGAAGGATTTGGATTGGTTTAGTAAATGTGGTGCAGTTTGTGTCCCCACAGGTTTAACCTCATACCCCCCCCAAAAAAAATAAATATATCTACTTGTTCCTCACACCCTCCTGTCACTCATCATCAACTTTGTTTTCAACAATTATTTACACTTTTCCCAAAAATCACAGTAGTTCAGAGATATGGTTTAACATTCAGACAGACTTTACTCCAGTCAGCTCTGTGTGTCTGCGTGTGGAACTACAGGCTGGTTTCCATGGCAACAGGGAAAGTCCTTTACTCACAGAAAATGGGAGGAGCTTTAACATAAAATGGGAGGAGTTTTAATAGAAGTGACTCAGTCCACAAACAGTAACAAACAGATTCACATATGAAGTGAACAGCAGATATTTCTTCCTTTCACCAGAAACAACTACAGCGACAAAAGACAAACACACGCTTACATTTACTTCAACTGATGGATGGAAGTATAGTTTATACGAAAGTAGCAATATTTAATTTTAATTAAATTAGTTTTGTTCTACCCCATAACAATATATAAATCACGCCTTTTTAAAAAATAATGGATGGAAGTTTGTAGTATAGTTTGTAGTATATGGAATTATGGTCCTACTTCCTACACACCCAGGAAGTGACATCACTGAATTCTTTTCCCGCTCTAACAGCACAGACGGGTTAATATTAGCATTTACTTTATGACCTACAGCTCAACCTGTCAACCCTGTTACAAACAAAAATTAATATTGTTTGGGGGAAAATACTAAAAATTGTTTTGGAAAAGTGTCTGTGTTTACTAATACTCCATATTCCAGCCCAGTGGTTCTCAATTGGGGGTACGTGAAAGTACTGCAGAGGGTACGTAAATGCATATATTCTGCACTATAAGGCATTAAGTGAAGTCAAAACTATGAAATAAAAAGTTAAAATATATGAGATAAAAAGTGACACAAGTGTGTGTTTAATAAACCACACTGTTCCTCTTTCTACTTCCAAAAATGTTTTGCTGAACCTGAATGAGTCGGACCATTTCCTTTGTCACAGGTTGTGTTCATAACTTTTATGGATAGAATTTTTAGCCATAGACAGGTGTGGGAGGGGCTGGTCTGTGTGGTAGTCTTAGCTCCACCCAGCAGGGACCTGCAGCTACCACTGGGGATGAAGATCAGCTCCTCCCAGTCTGAGGTCATGGTTCAGGGACAGTGTCCTCTGTGGGTCCCCAGGGGAGGGGGGTCCTGCCTCAGGGGGAGGAGTGTTAGTACCACTGGAACTAATTCATGAGTGATGGACATCTGCAGTAATGTGGGTGTTAATGTGGGTGTTAATGTGACTGTTAATGTGACTGTTAATGTGACTGTTAATGTGGGTGTTAATTTGGGTGTTAATGTGACTGTTAATGTGGGTGTTAATGTGACTGTTATTGTGGGTGTTAATGTGGGTGTTAATGTGACTGTTAATGTGGGTGTTAATGTGACTGTTGATGTGGGTGTTAATGTGACTGTTAATGTGGGTGTTAATGTGACTGTTAATGTGGGTGTTAATGTGACTGTTAATGTGGGTGTTAATGTGACTGTTAATGTGGGTGTTAATTTGGGTGTTAATGTGACTGTTAATGTGGGTGTTAATGTGACTGTTAATGTGGGTGTTAATGTGACTGTTAATGTGGGTGTTAATGTGACTGTTAATGTGGGTGTTAATTTGGGTGTTAATGTGACTGTTAATGTGGGTGTTAATGTGACTGTTAATGTGGGTGTTAATGTGACTGTTAATGTGGGTGTTAATGTGGGTGTTAATGTGACTGTTAATGTGGGTGTTAATGTGACTGTTAATGTGGGTGTTAATGTGGGTGTTAATGTGACTGTTAATGTGGGTGTTAATGTGGGTGTTAATGTGACTGTTAATGTGGGTGTTAATGTGACTGTTAATGTGGGTGTTAATTTGGGTGTTAATGTGATTGTTAATGTGGGTGTTAATGTGACTGTTAATGTGACTGTTAATGTGGGTGTTAATTTGACTGTTAATGTGGGTGTTAATGTGACTGTTAATGTGGGTGTTAATGTGACTGTTAATGTGACTGTTAATGTGGGTGTTAATGTGACTGTTAATGTGGGTGTTAATGTGGGTGTTAATGTGACTGTTAATGTGGGTGTTAATTTGACTGTTAATGTGGGTGTTAATGTGGGTGTTAATGTGACTGTTAATGTGGGTGTTAATGTGACTGTTAATGTGGGTGTTAATTTGGGTGTTAATGTGACTGTTAATGTGGGTGTTAATGTGACTGTTAATGTGGGTGTTAATGTGGGTGTTAATGTGACTGTTAATGTGGGTGTTAATGTGACTGTTAATGTGGGTGTTAATGTGACTGTTAATGTGGGTGTTAATGTGACTGTTAATGTGGGTGTTAATGTGACTGTTAATGTGGGTGTTAATTTGGGTGTTAATGTGGGTGTTAATGTGACTGTTAATGTGGGTGTTAATGTGACTGTCAATGTGGGTGTTAATTTGGGTGTTAATGTGACTGTTGATGTGGGTGTTAATGTGACTGTTAATGTGGGTGTTAATGTGGGTGTTAATGTGACTGTTAATGTGGGTGTTAATGTGACTGTTAATATGGGTGTTAATGTGACTGTTAATGTGGGTGTTAATGTGACTGTTAATGTGGGTGTTAATTTGGGTGTTAATGTGACTGTTAATGTGGGTGTTAATGTGACTGTTAATGTAACTGTTAATGTGGGTGTTAATGTGGGTGTTAATGTGACTGTTAATGTGGGTGTTAATTTGACTGTTAATGTGGGTGTTAATGTGACTGTTAATGTGGGTGTTAATTTGGGTGTTAATGTGACTGTTAATGTGGGTGTTAATGTGGGTGTTAATGTGACTGTTAATGTGGGTGTTAATGTGACTGTTAATGTGGGTGTTAATGTGACTGTTAATGTGGGTGTTAATGTGGGTGTTAATGTGACTGTTAATGTGGGTGTTAATTTGACTGTTAATGTGGGTGTTAATGTGACTGTTAATGTGGGTGTTAATTTGGGTGTTAATGTGACTGTTAATGTGGGTGTTAATGTGACTGTTAATGTGGGTGTTAATTTGGGTGTTAATGTGACTGTTAATGTGGGTGTTAATGTGACTGTTAATGTGGGTGTTAATGTGACTGTTAATGTGGGTGTTAATGTGACTGTTAATGTGGGTGTTAATGTGGGTGTTAATGTGACTGTTAATGTGGGTGTTAATGTGACTGTTAATGTGGGTGTTAATGTGGGTGTTAATGTGACTGTTAATTTGGGTGTTAATTTGGGTGTTAATGTGACTGTTAATGTGGGTGTTAATGTGACTGTTAATGTGGGTGTTAATGTGACTGTTAATGTGGGTGTTAATGTGACTGTTAAGATGGGTGTTAATGTGGGTGTTAATTTGGGTGTTAATGTGACTGTTAATGTGGGTGTTAATGTGGGTGTTAATGTGACTGTTAATGTACCTGTTAATGTGGGTGTTAATGTGACTGTAAATGTGGGTGTTAATGTGGGTGTTAATGTGACTGTTAATGTGGGTGTTAATGTACCTGTTAATGTGGGTGTTAATGTGACTGTTAATGTGGGTGTTAATGTGACTATTAATGTGGGGTGTTAATGTGCCTGTTAATGTGGGTGTTAATGTGACTGTAAATGTGGGTGTTAATGTGGGTGTTAATGTGACTGTTAATGTGGGTGTTAATGTGGGTGTTAATGTGACTGTTAATATGGGTGTTAATGTGGGTGTTAAAGTGACTGTTAATGTGGGTGTTAATGTGGGTGTTAACCTGATCTGTTGTGTTGAAGGAGTTAAGCCTGGGTTTACTGGTCGATCTACGTTCAGACCCTCACCTACGCTCATCAGCTTTCGGTCATGACCCACAGAATGAGGTCACAGGTGAAGCAGCCGAAATGAGTTTCCTTCACAGGGTGGGCGGGGCTCAACCTTAGACATCGGGGGAGGAGCTGGGACATTAAGGAGGAACTGGGAGTAGAGCCGCTCCACATCCAGAGGACTGGCTAAGGCATTAGTGAGGATTTCTCCTGGACACCTCCCTGGGGAGGTGTTCCGGCCATGTAGATCTAGTAAGGATGCCTCCTGGACACCTCCCTGGGGAGGTGTTCCGGCCATGTAGATCTAGTGAAGACGCCTCCTGGACACCTCCCTGAGGAGTTGTTCCGGCCATGTAGATCTAGTAAGGATGCCTCCTGGAAGCCTCCCTGGGGAGTTGTTCCGGCCATGTAGATCTAGTAAGGATGCCTCCTGGACACCTCCCTGGGGAGGTATTCCGGCCATGTAGATCTCGTGAGGATGCCTCCTGGACACCTCCCTGAGGAGTTGTTCCGGCCATGTGGATCTAGTAAGGATGCCTCCTGGAAGCCTCCCTGGGGAGTTGTTCCGGCCATGTAGATCTCGTGAGGATGCCTCCTGGACACCTCCCTGGGGAGGTGTTCCGGCCATGTAGATCTCGTGAGGATGCCTCCTGGACACCTCCCTGGGGAGGTGTTCCGGCCATGTAGATCTAGTGAAGACGCCTCCTGGACACCTCCCTGAGGAGTTGTTCCGGCCATGTAGATCTAGTAAGGATGCCTCCTGGACACCTCCCTGGGGAGGTGTTCCGGCCATGTAGATCTAGTGAAGATGCCTCCTGGACACCTCCCTGGGGAGGTGTTCCGGCCATGTAGATCTAGTGAGGATGCCTCCTGGACACCTCCCTGAGGAGTTGTTCCGGCCATGTAGAGCTAGTGAGGATTCCTCCTGGACACCTCCCTGGTGAGGTGTTCCGGCCATGTAGATCTAGTGAAGATGCCTCTTGGACACCTCCCTGGGGAGGTGTTCCGGCCATGTGGATCTAGTAAGGATGCCTCCAGGAAGCCTCCCTGGGGAGTTGTTCCGGCCATGTAGATCTCGTGAGGATGCCTCCTGGACGCCTCCCTGGGGAGGTGTTCCGGCCATGTAGATCTAGTGAAGACGCCACCTGGACGCCTCCCTGAGGAGTTGTTCCGGCCATGTAGATCTAGTAAGGATGCCTCCTGGACACCTCCCTGGGGAGGTGTTCCGGCCATGTAGATCTAGTGAAGATGCCTCTTGGACACCTCCCTGGGGAGGTGTTCCAGCCATGTAGATCTAGTGAAGATGCCTCTTGGACACCTCCCTGGGGAGGTGTTCCGGCCATGTAGATCTAGTGAAGATGCCTCCTGGACACCTCCCTGGGGAGGTGTTCCGGCCATGTAGATCTAGTGAGGATGCCTTCTGGACACCTCCCTGAGGAGTTGTTTCGGCCATGTAGAGCTAGTGAGGATTCCTCCTGGACAGCTCCCTGGGGAGGTGTTCCGGCCCTGTCCATCTAGTAAGGATACCTCCTGGACCCCTCCCTGGGCAGGTGTTGCGGCCATGTAGATCTAGTGAGGATGCCTCCTGAACGCCTCCCTGGGGAGGTGTTCCAGCCATGTTTATCAGGGAGTACCCCGAGAGGCAAACCCAGAACATGCTGGACAGATTATATCTCTTGGCTGGCCTGGGAACGTGTCAGGATTCCCCTAGAGGATCTAGCTGGTCTTCTTCTCCAGGCTTCTTTACTGGGGATGCTGCCCCCATGACCTGGACCCAGATAAGTGGGAGATGGCAACGACAAAAGCATTTGGTCCAGTGGTACTGGACTTAAAATATACATATAAACGGGACCATCAATGATGCATTCTGGGTAGTGTTGTTTAAGTTTTCTAATGTTTCATAGTCCAGTCTTCCACTGATGCATTCTGGGTTGTGGACCATGTGCTGTGATTCAGAGGAATCAAACATGTTACTGTGAAGGACGGCTGAACAAATGGTCCACGTCTTCCAGGTATTGTTTTGTCTAATACAGTGTTTCCATAGTAACAGACACTGACTTTAGGAACACACACACACACACACAGACAAAGACACACACACACACACAGACAAAGACACACACACACACACACAGACAAAGACACACACACACATATACAGTGTGTGGGTTAGGGTGGGTTACTGTGGGTTAATGTGGGTCAGGGTGAGTAAGTGTGGGTTAATGTGGGTCAGGGTGGGTTACTGTGGGTAGGTGTCTGTTTGGGTGAGTTAGTGTGGGTGTTTGTGGCCTAGTGTGGGTTAGGGTGGGTTAGTGCTGGTTACTGTGGGTCAGTGTGCGTTACTGTGGGTTAGTGTTGGTTAGGGTGGGTTAGTGTTGGTCAGGGTGGGTTACTGTGGGTTAGGGTGGGTTAGAGTGGAGGGTCTTTATATTTCCACCTCAATTTTTCTTCTTTTACCAATTCAACCTTGAACTTGAACTGAGACGTAACATGAAAAAACATGTGAAAATGCATGTGACCTCATTTATCATGTGACCTCATTTATCATGTGACTTCATTTATCATGTGACCTGACATATCCCGCTGCGCTCATGTCTTTGAAACCGTCGACCACTTCAGCCATGAAACAAACATTGGTCTGAACACGTGAAATTTTTTATCCTTTGATTATTTGACTGTTGAAAAGGGGGGGGGGGGGGTGGGTGGTATTCTGGATGTGGGTCTGAACATATGGGGGGTTATTGGGGGAGGGGGGTGAACACAGGTCAGCTGATCCCAGTGGAAGTTGGAGATGAAAGAGAATAAAAACAGTCCAGTCTAGTCTAGTCTACTCTACTCTAGTCCAGTCCAGTACAGGTCAGTCCAGTCCAGTTTCCTCCTACTGTGTCCTCCTGCAGTGTCCTCCTGCAGTGTCCTCCCACTGTGTCCTCCTGCAGTGTCCTCCTGCTGTGTCCTCCTCCAGTGTCCTCCCACTGTGTCCTCCTGCTGTGTCCTCCTACTGTGTCCTCCTGCAGTGTCCTCCTCCAGTGTCCTCCTGCTGTGTCCTCCTGCAGTGTCCTCCAGCTGTGTCCTCCTACTGTTTCCTCCTACTGTGTCCTCCTGCAGTGTCCTCCAGCTGTGTCCTCCTACTGTTTCCTCCTACTGTGTCCTCCTGCAGTGTCCTCCAGCTGTGTCCTCCTACTGTTTCCTCCTACTGTGTCCTCCTGCAGTGTCCTCCTGCTGTGTCCTCCTACTGTTTCCTCCCACTGTGTCCTCCTGCAGTGTCCTCCTGCTGTGTCCTCCTCCAGTGTCCTCCCACTGTGTCCTCCTGCAGTGTCCTCCAGCTGTGTCCTCCTACTGTTTCCTCCTACTGTGTCCTCCTGCAGTGTCCTCCTGCTGTATCATTGGGTCTGGACAACAGTGGAACAAACAGGTATATATTTTGGGTTAGTTACATATTCAGTAAAATGAACAAAATATTCATTGCGCTAGAGTTGTCCCTGCTAACAGCTTTGTATCTGCATATACAAGCTGCTAACCATACTAACAGCTAACACTGATAAAGCTAACCATACTAACAGCTAACACTGATAAAGCTAAACACGCTAACAGCTAACACCGATAAAGCTAACACTCCTAACAGCTAACACTGCTAACAGATAATACTGATAAAAGCTAACACTACTAACAGCTAACACTGCTAACAGCTAATACTGTTAACAGCTAATACTGTTAACAGCTAACACTGCTAACAGATAATACTGATAAAAGCTAACACTACTAACAGCTAACACTGCTAACAACTAATAGTGTTAACAGCTAATACTGTTAACAGCTAACACTGCTAACAGATAATACTGATAAAAGCTAACACTACTAACAGCTAACACTGCTAACAGATAATACTGATAAAAGCTAACACTACTAACAGCTAACACTGCTAACAACTAATAGTGTTAACAGCTAACACTGCTAACAGATAATACTGATAAAAGATAACACTACTAACAGCTAACACTGTTAACAGCTAACATTGCTAACAGCTAATACTGTTAACAGCTAACACTGCTAACAGCTAACACTGCTAACAGCTAACTTAAAAGTTTGATAAGGTGCACCGCTGATAGAAATTACTTGTAACAAGTGGTTATAAAGGCTTTATTAACATGACTGGATTAATCAGTTTATGAACAATCTCTAATGTCAAGTGTTAGTGAATGTGTTCATGGATAAAACCAGAGATGTGGTTTGAAGGAAATAAACTTTAACAGTTCACACAAAGTCCAGCAGCTGGTGGGCCAAGGCTCCGCACCCATCAGCAGTGTAGCTCCGCCCCTTCAGCTCTTATCTGTGCCTCCTGCCCACAGACACCAGCAGCCTATGGGATTAGCCTGCGTTGTCATGGTTACGGGCAGACACATGTGGACATGTCAACAGTCCTGGAGCAGAGTAATTATGTAACCGCAGGTTTGGGATCAGTCTAATTCCACTAATGAAACATTATTCAATAAGGCAGGTACTGCAGGGGGTACGTGGAGGTACTGGTCATTATGGTCTAGGATCTTCAGTGGAATGTGTAGAATGTTTAAGAAGAGTTGAAGAGCAGAAAATTTGTGCAGGTTTTTGTCCTAATGACGTCCTTGAAAACACTTGACTGAAATAAAACAGAGACTGAAGGAGAGGTCTGAAGAGGAGGAGGAGGAGGAGGAAAGGGAGGAGGAAGAGGAGGAAGAGGAGGAGGAAGAGGAGGGACAAAAAGAGGAGGAAGAGGAGGAGGAAAAGGAGGGAGAAGAGGAGGAGGAAGAGGAGGAAGAGGAGGGACAAAAAGAGGAGGAAGAGGAGGAGGAAGAGGAGGGACAAAAAGAGGAGGAGGAAAAGGAGGAGGAAGAGGAGGGACAAAAAGAGGAGGAAGAGGAGGAGGAAAAGGAGGGAGAAGAGGAGGAGGAAGAGGAGGAAGAGGAGGGACAAAAAGAGGAGGAAGAGGAGGAGGAAGAGGAGGGACAAAAAGAGGAGGAAGAGGAGGAGGAAAAGGAGGGAGAAGAGGAGGAGGAAGAGGAGGAAGAGGAGGGACAAAAAGAGGAGGAAGAGGAGGAGGAAAAGGAGGGAGAAGAGGAGGAGGAAGAGGAGGAAGAGGAGGGACAAAAAGAGGAGGAAGAGGAGGAGGAAGAGGAGGGACAAAAAGAGGAGGAGGAAAAGGAGGAGGAAGAGGAGGGACAAAAAGAGGAGGAAGAGGAGGAGGAAAAGGAGGAGGAAGAGGAGGGACAAAAAGAGGAGGAAGAGGAGGAGGAAGAGGAGGGACAAAAAGAGGAGGAAGAGGAGGAGGAAAAGGAGGAGGAAGAGGAGGGACAAAAAGAGGAGGAAGAGGAGGAGGAAAAGGAGGAGGAAGAGGAGGGACAAAAAGAGGAGGAAGAGGAGGAGGAAGAGGAGGGACAAAAAGAGAAGGAAGAGGAGGGACAAAAAGAGGAGGAAGAGGAGGAGGAAAAGGAGGAGGAAGAGGAGGGACAAAAAGAGGAGGAAGAGGAGGAGGAAGAGGAGGGAGAAGAGGAGGAGGAAGAGGAGGAAGAGGAGGGACAAAAAGAGGAGGAAGAGGAGGAGGAAGAGGAGGAGGAAGAGGAGGGACAAAAAGAGGAGGAAGAGGAGGAGGAAAAGGAGGAGGAAGAGGAGGAGGAAGAGGAGGGACAAAAAGAGGAGGAAGAGGAGGAGGAAAAGGAGGGAGAAGAGGAGGAGGAAGAGGAGGAAGAGGAGGGACAAAAAGAGGAGGAAAAGGAGGAGGAAGAGGAGGGACAAAAGAGGAGGAAGAGGAGGAGGAAAAGGAGGAGGAAGAGGAGGAGGAAGAGGAGGAGGAAAAGGAGGGAAAAGAGGAGGAGGAAGAGGAGGAGGAAGAGGAGGGACAAAAAGAGGAGGAAGAGGAGGAGGAAGAGGAGGGACAAAAAGAGGAGGAAGAGGAGGAGGAAAAGGAGGAGGAAGAGGAGGAGGAAGAGGAGGGACAAAAAGAGGAGGAAGAGGAGGAGGAAAAGGAGGGAGAAGAGGAGGAGGAAGAGGAGGAAGAGGAGGGACAAAAAGAGGAGGAAAAGGAGGAGGAAGAGGAGGGACAAAAGAGGAGGAAGAGGAGGAGGAAAAGGAGGAGGAAGAGGAGGAGGAAAAGGAGGGAGAAGAGGAGGAGGAAGAGGAGGGACAAAAAGAGGAGGAAGAGGAGGAGGAAAAGGAGGGAGAAGAGGAGGAGGAAGAGGAGGAAGAGGAGGGACAAAAAGAGGAGGAAGAGGAGGATGAAGAGGAGGGACAAAAAGAGGAGGAAGAGGAGGAGGAAAAGGAGGAGGAAGAGGAGGGACAAAAAGAGGAGGAAGAGGAAAAGGAAAAGGAGGAGGAAGAGGAGGGACAAAAAGAGGAGGAAGAGGAGGAGGAAAAGGAGGGAGAAGAGGAGGAGGAAGAGGAGGAAGAGGAGGAAGAGGAGGGACAAAAAGAGGAGGAAGAGGAGGAAAAGGAGGAGGAAGAGGAGGGACAAAAAGAGGAGGAAGAGGAGGAGGAAAAGGAGGGAGAAGAGGAGGAGGAAGAGGAGGAAGAGGAGGGACAAAAAGAGGAGGAAGAGGAGGAGGAAAAGGAGGAGGAAGAGGAGGGACAAAAAGAGGAGGAAGAGGAGGAGGAAGAGGAGGAGGAAAAGGAGGGAGAAGAGGAGGAGGAAGAGGAGGGACAAAAAGAGGAGGAAGAGGAGGAGGAAAAGGAGGGAGAAGAGGAGGAGGAAGAGGAGGAGGAAGAGGAGGAACAAAAAGAGGAGGAAGAGGAGGAGGAAAAGGAGGGAGAAGAGGAGGAGGAAGAGGAGGAGGAAGAGGAGGGACAAAAAGAGGAGGAGGAAAAGGAGGGAGAAGAGGAGGAGGAAGGGGAGGAGGAAGAGGAGGGACAAAAAGAGGAGGAAGAGGAGGAAAAGGAGGGAGAAGAGGAGGAGGAAGAGGAGGAGGAAGAGGAGGGACAAAAAGAGGAGGAAGAGGAGGAGGAAAAGGAGGGAGAAGAGGAGGAGGAAGAGGAGGAGGAAGAGGAGGGACAAAAAGAGGAGGAAGAGGAGGTAGAAGATGACGGAGAAGAGGAGGAGGAAGAGGAGGGAGAAGACGAGGAAGAAGAAGAGGACAAAGAGGAGGGAGACAAGGAGGGAGAGGAGGAGGAGGAAGAAAAAGGAGAAGAGGAGGAGGAAGAGGAGGGAGAAAAGGAGGAAGATGAGGAGGAAGTAGAGGAGGGAGAATAGGAGGAGGAAGAGAAAATGGAGGAAGATAAGGGAGAAGAGGAGGGAGAAGAGGAGGAAGACGAGGAGGGAGAGGAGGAAGAAGAAGTAGGAGAGGAGGAAGAGGAGGGACAAGAAGAGGAGGGAGAAGGGGAGGAGGAAGAGGAAATGGAGGAAGAAGTGGGAGAAAAGGAGGAGGAAAAGGAGGATGTAGAGGAGGTGGAAGAGGAAATGGATGAAGAAGAAGTAGGAGAGGAGGAAGAGGAAGGAGAAGAGGAGGAGGGAGAAGAGGAGGAGGAAGAGGAAATGGAGGAAGATGAGGGAGAAGAGAAGGAGGAAGAAGAGGAGGAAAATGAGGAGGAAGAAACAAAAAAACCTATAAACACAATGAAATGCTATACAATAAAAAAAGAATAAAACTAAATAATTACATTGATCTAGTTAATAAAGAAAACACACATAAAAAGAAAACCCACTCACAACTGAACCGACAGATTGAGCCTCATAGATCCATCCTGTCCCACTGACCACAGGACCTGTCCCACTGACCACAGGACCTGTCCAACTGACCACAGGACCTGTCCCACTGAACACAGGACCTGTCCCACTGAACACAGGACCTGTCCCACTGAACACAGGACATGTCCCACTGACCACAGGACCTGTCCCACTGAACACAGGACCTGTCCCACTGAACACAGGACCTGTCCCACTGAACACAGGACCTGTCCAACTGACCACAGGACCTGTCCCACTGACCACAGGACCTGTCCCACTGACCACAGGACCTGTCCCACTGAACACAGGACCTGTCCCACTGACCACAGGACCTGTCCCACTGAACACAGGACATATCCAACTGACCACAGGACCTGTCCAACTGACCACAGGACCTGTCCCACTGACCACAGGACCTGTCCCACTGACCACAGGACCTGTCCCACTGAACACAGGACCTGTCCCACTGAACACAGGACCTGTCCAACTGACCACAGGACCTGTCCCACTGAACACAGGACCTGTCCAACTGACCACAGGACCTGTCCCACTGAACACAGGACCTGTACAACTGACCACAGGACCTGTCCCACTGACCACAGGACCTGTCCCACTGACCACAGGACCTGTCCCACTGAACACGGGACCTGTCCAACTGAACACGGGACCTGTCCCACTGACCACGGGACCTGTCCCACTGAACACGGGACCTGTCCAACTGACCACGGGACCTGTCCCACTGAACACGGGACCTGTCCAACTGACCACGGGACCTGTCCCACTGAACACGGGACCTGTCCAACTGACCACGGGACCTGTCCCACTGACCACGGGACCTGTCCCACTGAACACGGGACCTGTCCCACTGAACACGGGACCTGTCCAACTGACCACAGGACCTGTCCCACTGACCACAGGACCTGTCCCACTGACCACAGGACCTGTCCCACTGAACACAGGACCTGTCCCACTGACCACAGGACCTGTCCCACTGAACACAGGACATGTCCAACTGACCACAGGACCTGTCCCACTGAACACAGGACCTGTCCAACTGACCACAGGACCTGTCCCACTGACCACAGGACCTGTCCCACTGACCACAGGACCTGTCCCACTGAACACAGGACCTGTCCCACTGAACACAGGACCTGTCCAACTGACCACAGGACCTGTCCCACTGAACACAGGACCTGTCCAACTGACCACAGGACCTGTCCAACTGACCACAGGACCTGTCCCACTGACCACAGGACCTGTCCAACTGACCACAGGACCTGTCCCACTGAACACAGGACCTGTCCCACTGACCACAGGACCTGTCCAACTGACCACAGGACCTGTCCCACTGAACACAGGACCTGTCCAACTGAACACAGGACCTGTCCCACTGACCACAGGACCTGTACAACTGACCACAGGACCTGTCCCACTGACCACAGGACCTGTCCCACTGAACACAGGACCTGTCCCACTGACCACAGGACCTGTCCCACTGACCACAGGACCTGTCCCACTGAACACAGGACCTGTCCCACTGAACACAGGACCTGTCCAACTGACCACAGGACCTGTCCCACTGACCACAGGACCTGTCCCACTGAACACAGGACCTGTCCAACTGAACACAGGACCTGTCCCACTGACCACAGGACCTGTCCCACTGAACACAGGACCTGTCCCACTGAACACAGGACCTGTCCCACTGAACACAGGACCTGTCCAACTGAACACAGGACCTGTCCCACTGACCACAGGACCTGTCCCACTGAACACAGGACCTGTCCCACTGAACACAGGACCTGTCCCACTGACCACAGGACCTGTCCCACTGACCACAGGACCTGTCCCACTGAACACAGGACCTGTCCCACTGAACACAGGACCTGTCCAACTGACCACAGGACCTGTCCCACTGACCACAGGACCTGTCCCACTGAACACAGGACCTGTCCAACTGAACACAGGACCTGTCCCACTGACCACAGGACCTGTCCCACTGAACACAGGACCTGTCCAACTGAACACGGGACCTGTCCCACTGACCACGGGACCTGTCCCACTGAACACGGGACCTGTCCAACTGACCACGGGACCTGTCCCACTGAACACGGGACCTGTCCAACTGACCACAGGACCTGTCCCACTGAACACGGGACCTGTCCCACTGACCACGGGACCTGT
Organism: Siphamia tubifer; assembly: GCA_020466265.1. Taxonomy (NCBI): domain Eukaryota; kingdom Metazoa; phylum Chordata; class Actinopteri; order Kurtiformes; family Apogonidae; genus Siphamia; species Siphamia tubifer. The sequence goes on from JAIVEL010000024.1 coordinate 5,141,006, forward strand.
CCAACTGACCACAGGACCTGTCCCACTGAACACGGGACCTGTCCCACTGACCACAGGACCTGTCCAACTGACCACAGGACCTGTCCCACTGACCACAGGACCTGTCCCACTGAACACAGGACCTGTCCCACTGACCACAGGACCTGTCCCACTGACCACAGGACCTGTCCCACTGAACACAGGACCTGTCCAACTGACCACAGGACCTGTCCCACTGAACACAGGACCTGTCCAACTGACCACAGGACCTGTCCCACTGAACACAGGACCTGTCCCACTGACCACAGGACCTGTCCCACTGACCACAGGACCTGTCCAACTGACCACAGGACCTGTCCCACTGAACACAGGACCTGTCCCACTGAACACAGGACCTGTCCCACTGACCACAGGACCTGTCCCACTGACCACAGGACCTGTCCCACTGAACACAGGACCTGTCCCACTGAACACAGGACTGGTCCCACTGAACACAGATACATAGACTCAGATAAATTGTCCGTTAGTTTAAAAAATGAGTACTCCACGCTCAGGCGAGCCACCACGAGACCCCTCAGACAGTGAACCATATCAGTCCAGCCCACCCCCAGCAGCTGGTTTTTCCTATTTTTCCAAATGGCTAATTTAGCATTAGCAAACAGGAAGTTCAGTAGGACGGCCACTTCTTTTGGTCCAAAAACAAAGAGGGGAACAGAGAAAACCTCTCCTAAGCCCCCCACTCACTCTGCCAACAGTGAAAACAGACCACTCAAACGGGGACAGGATACCACTAAGTGGTCTAAGGTCTCTACCTGCCACAAAATGGACACCCCTCCCCAGTGTTGGGATCAAAGCGGGCTCTGTATCTGTTTGTAGCTATTATTCCTCCATTGGATGTCTCCCATCCGCCGTTCAACAGGAGGTTTATACAGGACCCGCCAGCTGCCTTTAGGTGAGGAGTCCACCTCGACTCCCTGAATCCATTGAAGGACCTGAGATTGAGGACCTTGACGCAGCTCCGGTACAGCTGTTTCCCACTGCAGGAGTCAAACTGATCCAGTTCGGGGGTCTTCATTGAAAGGATCAGTCCATCCTCTTCCACTAGCTCAGCCACAGCAGGACTCGCATCCAAGTGTGGACAACCGTAGTCTCCTCCCTCACTCCACTGGATGGCGAGCTCTCTGTCCTGAGCAAACCTTCCTAAAGGTGACTCGAGCGACCGCCACACCTCTGTCACTAGGTTCCGCAGCACTCTGATGGACCAAACACCAGTTACTGTGTCCAAAGTCTCTAATAATGTCAGTGTCAGATGTCCAACTTTACAATTCCTGCATTCCTGAAAGCACTCCTTAGAGTTGCAGAAGAGAAAGCGGACACTGACAGCAGACCACTGTCAAACAGTGGCTCTTCAAACAATCACATCCCAGGCCTGGCATCAGGGTGGCATGTGAAGGCCAGAGTCTTCCAGGCATCTAGAACTGATTGATAAAAAGACGTCAGTCCTTCCAATCCATCAGTGGTTGACAACAGGACCAGCTGTTTGTCATATCCCAACCGCCCACCCCTCCAAAACAGCAACCGTGCCACCGATGACCAACAGAGGGCACAGCAGTACAGCAGCCGCTGCGCTGCCTGGAGGTGGAAGGCAGCAGTCCTGGAGGTCAGGTGTATAAGGCCCTGACCCTCCTCTGCCACAGGGAGGTACAGGACACATGATTTTAACCAGTGACGACCTGACCAAAAGAAGTCCACTAGCAGCTTCTGTACCTGTTTCAACAGTCCAGGTGGTGGGTTCAAAACGTAAAGTCTGTGCCATAGGCAAGAGGCAACGAGATTGTTGGCAATCAGAACCCTTCCCCTGTAGGTCAACTGTGGGAGCAACCATTTCCATCGAGACAACCTGGCCTCCACTTTTCCCAGCACTCCCTCCCAATTCCTGGCAAGTACGGCCTCATTTCCAAAATATATCCCCAAAACTTTCAGTCCACCACATCCCCATATAAGACCACCAGGAAGACAAGGCATACCCCCCTCAGGCGCCCTACCTACCCGGCAAGCCTCACTCTTGTCCCAGTTAACTTTAGACGAGGATGCTTTTGCATATAAAAACAGACAGTCCTGCAGTTCCCGGATGTCCTCCTGTCCCTGGACCAAAACATTGATGTCATCAGCATAGGTTGAAACTATAACAGGGGGACCATGATCCACCCCTGGCAGACACAGACCCCTTAGACGGTCCCTGAGTCTGACCAGAAGAGGCTCAACAGCCACACTTTACAATTGTCCTGAGATGGGACACCCCTGCCTGATCCCTCTGTTCACCCGTACAGGTCTGCTCAGCCCTCCTCCCACCTTCACCACACAACACGCATTCCTGTACAGACAGTTCACCCAGGACAGGAAGTGCTCCCCTAAACCAAATGCCTGCAGTGCTGCAAATAAAAAGGAGTGATCAACACGATCAAAAGTTTTTTCCTGGTCTATGGAGATAATGCCAAAGTTAAAACCATAGAATTTACACACATCAAAAATGTCTCTCATTAAAAACTAATTATCCAACATGGATCTGCCTGGAACACAATACAGCTGATCAGTTCCAATTAATACATCAATAAAAACTTTCAGTCTATTGGATAAAACCTTTGATAAAATGTTCTAGTCCGTGCATAATAAAACCACAGGCCTCCAGATTTTTAATGAGGTCAGATCTCCTTTCTTAGGTAAAAGAGAAATGACCGCTCGATGACAGGACGCTGGAAGAGTCCTTTTGTTAAAAGACTATTTAAAAACTTCCAGCAAATCAGTTCTAAAAATATTCCAAAAGTGATTCTGCAGGTAACCCGTCCAACCCTGGGGCCTTCCCAAACTCCATGTGGTCCACTGCAGAACCCAGCTCCTCCAGTGTGATGTCTGCACCCAAAAGACCCTGCTCCACTGGACCCAGGTGTGGAAGCCCCTGGAGCAGCTCCTCAGCAGCGTCACCATCACACTGTCCTGCCTCAAACTGATGAGAATAAAAAGACACTGCCATCCTCCTCAACTCTGCAGGGTCAAAGGTCAGCGTCCCATCAGGCAGACGCAGACACACCATCTGCTTCCTCTGACCCGCAGACCTCTCCAGGTTGAAGAAGAAGGCAGTAGGTGCATCCATGTCCCTCATAGTTGTAAAGCGGGCCTGGACCTTTGCCTTCTCCTGGAGGAAAAGACTCAACTGTTGCTTCTTCTGTTTCAGTCTATCAGAGTCACCAGGGGTCAGACCCTCTACGTCTGTGATCTTTGCCTCCAGCTGCTCCATGGTCCTCTTCATTTTAGCAGAAGATAAAGAAGCATATTACTGGCAGAAGACTCTTGTCTGACTTTTTCCCACCTCCCACCAGTGGGAAATGGAGGAAAAGTCTCCTTCTTGTACCTCCAGTTGGCCCAAAACAGTTTAAAATGTCATGTGGTTTAAAAATGTTACATTAAAATGCCAGAAAGACCTGGGCCTGTCAGTATTATCTAAAACCAGATCCACCAACACCAAAAACCAGATAAATAAAACCTGTCTAACCTGGCTGCACTGACCCCGCCCCCAAACATCCTCCTTGTTTACTGTTTGACCAGTGGATGCTTCGTCCTCCAAACATCCACTAAGTCAACCTCCGCCATTTTGGACAGAAACACAGAGGACTGGGGGTGGAGCTCCTGTCCTATCCTGTCCAGGGCCACATCAGAGCAACAGTTCCAGTCCCCCCCCCATTAAAACACACTCCCCCTCACAACAGCCACCCAATTTGTCCTTCAGCACCTGAAACAAGGTAAGTCGTTCACGACCACAGTTTGTTCCATAAACATTAATAAGATTAAAAACTACTTAAAACCCGACCTGGGACGACCTCTGTGGTTGATAAAACACTTACATTAAAAGCTGGGTCAAATAAAATGGCAACGCCCACACTCAGATTAGAGCCATGACTGAGGGCATACTGACCCCCCACCACAGACCCCCCCACCACCACCACAGACCCCCCCACCACAGACCCCCCACCACAGACCCCCCCACCACAGACCCCAGTCTGTCTCATTTTCTTTGTCACTATGCGTTTCTTGTAAAAACATATTTATTTTTCTCAATTTTATTAGTTCTGATACTAAGTGGAGAAGAAGGGGTGGAATAGGAGGAGGAAGATGAGGGAGAGGAGGAGGAAGCGGAGGGAGAGGAGGAGGAGGAAGAGGAGGAAGAGGGAATGGAGTAGGAGAAGGGAGAAGAAGGGGAGAAATATGAGGAGGAAGAGGTCGGAGAACAGGAGGAGGAAGAGAAGGGAGAAAAGGAAGAGGAGGAGGAAGAGGAGGAAGCGGAGGCAGAAGAGGAACAGGAACAGGAGGAGGGTGAGGAGGAGGAAGAGAGAGGAGCAGAGGAGGAGGATGACGAGGGAGAGGAAGTGGAAGGAAGAGGAGGGTGAAGCGGAGGAGGGAGAAGAAGGGGAGAAGAGGTGGAGGAAGAGGAGGAAGCGGAGTCAAAAGAGGAACGGGAGGAGGGTGAGGAGGAGGAAGAGGAGGAAGATGAGGAGGAGGAAGAATAGGGGGAGGGAGAAGAGGAAATGGAGGAAACAAACTACATAAACATAAACTACATAAACATAAACTACATAAACATAAACTACATAAACATAAACTACATAAACATAAACTACATAAACAAACTACATAAATATAAACTACATAAACATAAACTACATAAACATAAACTACATAAATATAAACTACATAAACATAAACTACATAAACAAACTACATAAATATAAACTACATAAACATAAAGTACATAAACATAAACTACATAAACAAACTACATAAATATAAACTACATAAACATAAACTACATAAACAAACTACATAAATATAAACTACATAAATATAAACTACATAAACAAACTACATAAACATAAAGTACATAAACATAAAGTACATAAACATAAACTACATAAACATAAACTACATGAATATAAACTACATAAACATAAACTACATAAATATAAACTACATAAATATAAACTACATAAATATAAACTACATAAACATAAACTACATAAACATAAAGTACATAAACATAAACTACATAAATATAAACTACATAAATATAAACTACATAAACATAAACTACATAAATATAAACTACATAAACATAAACTACATGAATATAAACTACATAAATATAAACTACATAAACATAAACTACATAAATATAAACTACATAAACATAAACTACATAAATATAAACTACATAAACATAAACTACATAAACATAAACTACATAAACAAACTACATAAACATAAACTACATAAACATAAACTACATAAATATAAACTACATAAACATAAACTACATAAATATAAACTACATAAACAAACTACATAAATATAAACTACATAAATATAAACTACATAAACAAACTACATAAACATAAAGTACATAAACATAAACTACATAAATATAAACTACATAAACATAAACTACATAAATATAAACTACATAAATATAAACTACATAAATATAAACTACATAAACATAAACTACATAAATATAAACTACATGAACATAAACTACATGAATATAAACTACATAAATATAAACTACATAAACATAAACTACATAAATATAAACTACATAAACATAAACTACATAAACATAAACTACATAAACATAAACTACATAAACAAACTACATAAACTACATAAACATAAACTACATAAATATAAACTACATAAACATAAACTACATAAATATAAACTACATAAATATAAACTACATAAACATAAACTACATAAACATAAACTACATAAACAAACTACATAAACATAAACTACATAAACTACATAAATATAAACTACATAAACATAAACTACATAAATATAAACTACATAAACATAAACTACATAAACAAACTACATAAATATAAACTACATAAATATAAACTACATAAACAAACTACATAAACATAAAGTACATAAACATAAACTACATAAATATAAACTACATAAACATAAACTACATGAATATAAACTACATAAACATAAACTACATAAATATAAACTACATAAATATAAACTACATAAATATAAACTACATAAACATAAACTACATAAACATAAACTACATGAATATAAACTACATAAATATAAACTACATAAACATAAACTACATAAATATAAACTACATAAACATAAACTACATGAATATAAACTACATAAATATAAACTACATAAACATAAACTACATAAATATAAACTACATAAACATAAACTACATGAATATAAACTACATAAATATAAACTACATAAACATAAACTACATAAATATAAACTACATAAACATAAACTACATAAATATAAACTAAATAAACATAAACTACATAAATATAAACTACATAAACATAAACTACATGAATATAAACTACATAAATATAAACTACATAAACATAAACTACATAAATATAAACTACATGAATATAAACTACATAAATATAAACTACATAAACATAAACTACATAAACATAAACTACATAAATATAAACTAAATAAACATAAACTACATAAATATAAACTACATAAACATAAACTACATGAATATAAACTACATAAATATAAACTACATAAACATAAACTACATAAATATAAACTACATGAATATAAACTACATAAATATAAACTACATAAACATAAACTACATGAATATAAACTACATAAATATAAACTACATAAACATAAACTACATAAATATAAACTACATGAATATAAACTACATAAACATAAACTACATAAACATAAACTACATAAATATAAACTACATGAATATAAACTACATAAATATAAACTACATAAACATAAACTACATAAATATAAACTACATAAACATAAACTACATGAATATAAACTACATAAATATAAACTACATAAACATAAACTACATAAATATAAACTACATAAACATAAACTACATAAATATAAACTAAATAAACATAAACTACATAAACATAAACTACATAAACAAACTACATAAACATAAACTACATAAACAAACTACATAAATATAAACTACATAAACATAAACTACATAAATATAAACTACATAAACATAAACTACATAAACAAACTACATAAACATAAACTACATAAACATAAACTACATAAATATAAACTACATAAACATAAACTACATAAATATAAACTACATAAATATAAACTACATAAATATAAACTACATAAATATAAACTACATAAACATAAACTACATAAATATAAACTACATAAACATAAACTACATGAATATAAACTACATAAATATAAACTACATAAACATAAACTACATAAATATAAACTACATAAACATAAACTACATAAATATAAACTACATAAACATAAACTACATAAACATAAACTACATAAACAAACTACATAAACTACATAAACATAAACTACATAAACATAAACTACATAAACATAAACTACATAAATATAAACTACATAAATATAAACTACATAAACATAAACTACATAAACATAAACTACATAAACAAACTACATAAACATAAACTACATAAACTACATAAATATAAACTACATAAACATAAACTACATAAATATAAACTACATAAACATAAACTACATAAACAAACTACATAAATATAAACTACATAAATATAAACTACATAAACAAACTACATAAACATAAAGTACATAAACATAAACTACATAAATATAAACTACATAAACATAAACTACATGAATATAAACTACATAAACATAAACTACATAAATATAAACTACATAAATATAAACTACATAAACATAAACTACATAAACATAAACTACATAAATATAAACTACATGAATATAAACTACATAAATATAAACTACATAAACATAAACTACATAAATATAAACTACATAAACATAAACTACATGAATATAAACTACATAAATATAAACTACATAAACATAAACTACATAAATATAAACTACATAAACATAAACTACATAAATATAAACTAAATAAACATAAACTACATAAACATAAACTACATAAACAAACTACATAAACATAAACTACATAAACATAAACTACATAAATATAAACTACATAAACATAAACTACATAAATATAAACTACATAAACATAAACTACATAAACAAACTACATAAACATAAACTACATAAACATAAACTACATAAATATAAACTACATAAACATAAACTACATAAATATAAACTACATAAATATAAACTACATAAATATAAACTACATAAATATAAACTACATAAACATAAACTACATAAATATAAACTACATAAACATAAACTACATGAATATAAACTACATAAATATAAACTACATAAACATAAACTACATAAATATAAACTACATAAACATAAACTACATAAATATAAACTACATAAACATAAACTACATAAACATAAACTACATAAACAAACTACATAAACTACATAAACATAAACTACATAAATATAAACTACATAAACATAAACTACATAAATATAAACTACATAAATATAAACTACATAAACATAAACTACATAAACATAAACTACATAAACAAACTACATAAACATAAACTACATAAACTACATAAATATAAACTACATAAACATAAACTACATAAATATAAACTACATAAACATAAACTACATAAACAAACTACATAAATATAAACTACATAAACAAACTACATAAACATAAAGTACATAAACATAAACTACATAAATATAAACTACATGAATATAAACTACATAAATATAAACTACATAAACATAAACTACATAAATATAAACTACATAAATATAAACTAAATAAACATAAACTACATAAACATAAACTACATAAACAAACTACATAAACATAAACTACATAAACATAAACTACATAAATATAAACTACATAAACATAAACTACATAAATATAAACTACATAAACATAAACTACATAAACAAACTACATAAACATAAACTACATAAACATAAACTACATAAATATAAACTACATAAACATAAACTACATAAATATAAACTACATAAACATAAACTACATAAATATAAACTACATAAACATAAACTACATAAATATAAACTACATAAATATAAACTACATAAACAAACTACATAAACATAAAGTACATAAACATAAACTACATAAATATAAACTACATAAACATAACCTACATAAATATAAACTACATAAACATAAACTACATAAATATAAACTACATAAACATAAACTACATAAATATAAACTACATAAACTACATAAATATAAACTACATAAACATAAACTACATAAACAAACTACATAAACATAAACTACACAAACAAACTACATAAACATAAACTACATAAATATAAACTCCATAAACATAAACTACATAAACATAAACTACATAAACATAAACTACATAAATATAAACTACATAAACAAACTACATGAATATAAACTACATAAATACAAACTACATAAACATAAACTACATAAACATAAACAGTAAAAACAAGGTGTTTGATATAAAAACAGTCATTTATTTATAAACATGTTTTAATCACTGTATTATTTCTCTGTGTGTGATTTGTTGTAAAACATTTTCGTGTAACACCACACGACAGGAAACACACCACATCCTGGTCTCAGTGCGGCGCCCCCTGCGTACACAGACCCCACACCTCCGTGTTGGCCTGGTCTTCTTGGTGGTGGGCATCAGATGGTCCAGTTGGTGCCTCCCCATGTTACCATCCAGCCTACTTTCAGGGTCCATGTTGTCCGGTGCTCTGGGATAGTGGACCTGGTCTACCTGGTCTGTCTCCACCTCCAGCACCCCATGCTGCTTCCCTGAACACATGGTCACGACCCTGCGTGTGAACTCCAAAAGTGACTTACATTGTTGTGGATTTCTGGCCCTATAAAGAACATATGCGTTAAACATGGCAATTTGGAACATGTAAGCCACAAACTTCTTTGACCAGTTTAGGGACCTCCTTATGAAGGGGTAGTAGGCCACATTCTGGTCCAGTTTATCCACACCATTCATGTTGGAGTTGTAGGCGATCACACACGCTGGTTTAAACTGGGTCACTCTATGTCTCTGCCCCCTCTGCCACACATCAACCCCTTCCATTCTGTCTTGGTGGCAGGTTGTCACCATCTTCACCATTCGTTTGTCCTGCCAAGCTACCACCATCATGCGCCCATTGTGCCGCACAATTCGTTCCCCTGCCCCCAGGTCAGACTTTTTGATATCCCGGATGATCAATGGCTCTCCCCTGTTTTTCCTGAGGGTTCCACAGACGTTTGTCTGTGCTCTCAGTAAGCGTTCCCACAGGGACACAGAATTATAGAAATGGTCCATGTAGACAGTATAACCATGACCCTGGAGACCATCAAGCAGAGAGAACACTATCTCTGGCAGAGTACTACCTTCACCCACATAAGGCCGCAAGTTGAAGCAGTACCCTGTCGCAGAGTCACACAGAATGTACGATTTTATACCATACTTCACCGTCTTTTGTGGGTTATACACTCGGAACGATAGGCACCCCCGCCACTGCATCATGCCCTCATCAATGCAAATGTTTTTTCCTGGCTGGTACAGTTCTTTGCATTTCCCAACAAGATAATCTAACACTGGGTGGACTTTGTACATTTTATCAGCAGTATTTTGTGTGGCATTGTTGTTGAAGTGGAGGAACCGCCATATAATTTGAAATCTGTTCCTGGACATTGTCTGGCTGAAATATGCTGTTGCATCTATTTTCTCTACACTCCAGTATAAGTCAAGGCTTGGCTTTTTGATGTAGCCAGTGAGGAAACTCAGTGCAAAGAATGTTTTCAGTTGTGGGACTGACACTGGCTTCCAGGTATTACCTCTGCTGTGGGGTAGCACCTCAGGGTTGGCTTCAAACTACTGACGATCATACAACTTTGTCTGATGGTGAATATGCTGCAGCAGCTCATCTGTCACAAACAGGTCTAGGTAATCGGCCGGCTCATTGGAGTCTAAGTCCGCAGCAGCGTTCTGAGGGCCTGGTGTTGCAGTAAACGCCAACACCAGGGGTTCCCAGCCGGCTTGACACCAGCCCTGGCCCTGGTCCTGGTCCCAGCCCCTAGTTGATACACATGTAAATAATGTACATATGTGACCCTCCACCACCAAACCAGGCATAAGTCGCGCTGAGCCGTTCAGAGCTACAGCCAAATTTAGGTTGGAAGGTGATTTGTTATTAGTGTTTACACCTTATCAAAAAACGGTACCTTAACACCTCTATGTTCACTTCCTGTGGTCATTACATTGAAATCCAATCAATAAAGGTGTTTATTGAGTCAATTATTTAAGCGGTGACAAAAGTTCAGGTGTTGTTGAGCAAAGACAAAGACGACTTCCACCTCTTTTGGCCGAACAAAACGATCTCCGTTCCGTGGGTAAACACCCAAGTGTTTGGTACGAGGTAAAAGCTTATATTGAATGTTCTGTCCAATGGTGTAAGCCAAATGATTATAATACGTCACACTTCTGTCCTATTATTATAATATATAAAACTTCTGTGACATGTCCATCAGAGTGTCCTTTAACATCTGTCAACAATTTGTGTCAATCGGATACAAATTATTATGCGTTGCTAAGGACTTCCTACCCCAAAACAGTCCAAAACTTTAACGGACAATATCTAAAAATATGCAAATTGTAAAATATGTCCAAATGTGGATATTAAAATGACCATAACTTTGGTTCTACTTGTGATAGAAACATCATTTTTTCACCATCTTAAACCTTAGTTTCCACTCTACCAAGATACACACATAACTCTGTTTGGATTTACACACACTTATGCCTGGTTTACTGGTGGGGGGTCACATATATAGGACAATAATTCATAATGTAATAAATAATAACAAATTTTATGATATTGAAGAGGGAAAAAAAACAAAAAATATAAAAAAAAACTTTTAGCTTTCTTTCTTTGTCCTCCACCAAGAGAAGGGATGGGGGCCCTGCTGGACCCACCACCTGTAACACATAATTACCATAATGATTAGCAACAGGTGCCCATAATACAACTGGAGGAAAATGGTGTTCATGTAACAAGGACTGAATGGGGGTTAATTCTTACCTCTGTCACGTCCATTATCGGAGCGATCTGGCTCCCGCTTCGACGATGAGGCTGTGTTGGTGTCAGATGAACCAGACGGCAGCCATTCGTCTGACGTATCTGGGTCTGGTTCACTGGGATCCTCTGAACCGGATTCACCTGGGCCATGCTCTCGGTCCTTCGAAGGCACATGGTGCGCACCACACCCGCTCACTCTGCCCTTCTTCTTTGCTGGGTATCTCCGACCTACTCTCCCTTCTCTTTCCCCCTCACCTGCCGCAGTATCTCCTGAAATACTCCTAAACCTGCTTTCTTCCACCGCCAGCTGCCTCAGTTCGTCTCCGCTTTGTCGCCATCTTCACTCAAACTTGTCTTTCTTCCTCTTTCAACACCAGTTGTGCCCCACCCACAAACCAATTCCCATGGTCCCCCCCTACAGGATTGGGTTGGTAATACACCAAAAATCAATGACTACACGACTGATTTTCAGTGATAGGTGACAGGACCTCCAGGAACCAGGGGTCTAAAGGCCAGGATGTAAACCGCCCAGAAGGCCCGGTTCTGGGGGTAAAAAGGCAGGGCATTTGGCGCATGGAACAACATAGAACCAGGGGTCTAAAAGCTGGGTTTTAGACACACCAATAAGGCTCTGTTCTGGGGCAGAGTAGAGCAACGACCTCTGTGAAAATGACAAAATCCAACTATCACCCATAGCGAGTTTTGCCTCTTGGTAGTTGCTGGGGACCCCTTTTCAGAAAAATGACCCAGAAAAATGACGCTGAGGGAGACAGCGCATCTTCCTGTCTTACATCCTCTCCTGGCGGCCGGAGCCCTGTCCTCCCGGCCCCCCCTCCCGAATACCTAACATGTACCAGCCCGCATTGTTGAAGGAACCTACTGCCGTACCAACAAACGGAGGGCATAGGCCCTTCAGAGGTGGGGCTTCATAAATGCATTTCGATCTGGAGGTTTGGAGGGCAAAAATCCACGAAAGGGATCCGATGTCCCTTTGTGCCCGGGTAGCGCACCCACCGAAGCTGGCGTCTATTACACTGGAGTACCACCAGTTAAAACTGTGGTTCCTCGTAAAGGGGATGTACATGAAAATATACCTCCCAGAAAAATGCTAAAACGACTCTACAGCCAGTGTCTCCATTGACTTTGAATGGGGATAACCTAGCAACTACCAAAGAGCAAAATTCGTTTACGTGTGTCAAAGTCAGTACTTATAAAAATTTCCACTTTGGTTTTGTAGGTATAAGTCCACACTGGACTTATAACTTTATATAATATAAATATATGAATATACCTTTATATTCTGCCCCAGAACAGAGCATTATGGGCGGATTTAACGCGGTGCTTCAGACCGCTGGTCCCCAGTCCGTTGAGGGGGGCACATGCTCCGTTATTCTGCCCCAGAACAAAACATTATGAGTGGTTTAAATTACCTGAGTTTTACACCATGGTTCCTGGACCTTTGAGGGGTCCAATCCACCCAGGAGGATCTGTCCCGGGGTAAAATAGCGGAGCACTCGGAAACCAGTCTGATTTTCAGTGACAGGCTGCGTGAGACCGCTCCCCTGCCCCTCGCCCGTGATTGACATATATATACATTGATGGCAGTGAGTGAGTTAATAATAAACCCTGTGTAGTTCATAATAATGATATCAAACAGCCAGAACCACTGGTGGTGGTGGAGGAGTGGCAGTAATATCTCACTCCAGTTTAGGTCTTAGCCCTAAAATTAATCCTAAAATTAATCCCATTTACCACTCCTTTGAAAGTCTACTTTTATCCATTACTTTCCCCAACTGCAGAAACCAAAAACCAGTCCTTTTTGTCCTAGTTTATGTCCCTCCTGGTCCTTATTCACAGTTTGGATCTCATCAGTCTCTGACTTTCTATCCAGTGTAGTGTTGAACTGGGATAGGATTATAATAGTTGGTGATTTTAACATACATGTTGATAACAACACTGACTCTCTTAGTAATGCATTTAGTGACCTACTAGACGGATTAGGCTTTATCCAAAATGTTAATAAACCAACCCACATTCACAGACACACCCTCCATCTGATCTGAACATTTGCTGTTGAAATGAGTGACCTGGTTGTTTTTACCCATAATCCCATACTCTCAGATGACTTTTTAATGAGCTTTCAGTTTATGCTTGAGGATATTTCCACCTCAGTGATTAAAACACAAATGAAAAGGATACTATGTGACCATGCTGTCTCAAAGTACAAAGAGTTAATTCAGTCACTAATTGTGTCTATGTTATGTGATTATGTAAAGGACACATTTAGTCCCAGTATAAGTGATGTGTTAGTCGATAGTACCATGCTCACATTAAAAACTACTTTAGATACAGTCGCCTCCTTCAGTTAAAAACTACTAAGATTAGATGAACCTCCCCATGGTACAACGCTGACACTCGCTCCATTAAACAAACAACACCTAAATTAGAGGCAATGGCGCCGATCCAATTCACAACATTCTTTCAATGGCTGTAAAAATATGTGACTAAAGTATAATCCATCTTTGCGTACAGCCAAAACTAGATATTACTCATCCATAATAGAAGAAAACCAGAATAATCCTAGATTCCTGTTCAGTACTGTAGCCAGACTGACAAACAGACACACCTCCGTGGAACCAGTTATTCCATCCACGCTCCATTCTGATGATTTCCTGCAGTTCTTTAACAATAAAATATCAACTATTAGAGACAAAATAGACACATTTCTCCCAAACATTAGATCATAAAAAGCAGTGGTTTCAAACCTAGGCCTTTTTATAAATCCCTCTGTAACACTAAATAATTTCACCACTGTAGACCAAACTGATGTCATATCTATTATGACATTATATTTGTCATTATATTTATTAATATTTACATTATTATTACCAGACCAATAGAACCCTTCGTTCTCAGAATGCAAGTTTATTGAAAGTTCCCAGGGTTTGTAAAAGTACAGTAGGAGCTAGAGCCTTTAGTTACCATGGTTACTGTCTGATGGAGCTAGAGCCTTTAGTTACCATGGTTACTGTCTTATGGAATCATCTTCATTTAATATTAAACAGGTCGACACAGTCTCTACATTTAAAATGAGGTTGAAAACATTTGTGTTTGATAAAAACTATGGTCAGGTTAGTTATAAACAGACTGAAGTCACAGTTCAGTCTAAGCTGCACTAGGAGATAGAATGATGGAGGAAGAAAAGACACTGAGTTCTTTCTTTTCTTTCTCTCTCTCACACCTGTTTCTGTCATTTTTATAACCTATCTTTCATACCAAGTCTGTTCATGTTTAGTCACCTGGTCACCATTTTTTTTTCCCACTGGGTTTGGAAGTTTTTACTGCTGAGAAGGAGGAGCTAAGGACAGGGGGAGGGTCTTTTCATATACCTCTTTAGTTGATTGTGTTTCTGTAAAGCCCTGTGAGACACCTTTGTTGTGATTTGGGGCTTTATAAATAACATTGGAAATTGAAAGTGAATTAGTGCGCCCTGGAGTCCCTAACCCTGATCCTAAATTTATAGAACCCCCAATAGTCCCAAACTGATGTCATATCTATTATCATGTCTTCCAAATCATCACCTGCCTCTTAGATCCAATTACAACTAAACCTTAGTTGTAGACCTTAGTGCAGCCTTTGACACCATTGACCACAGTATCTGAATGGAATGGAATGTTCTGCATTTATATAGCACTTTTCCACCTTCATGGTGCTCAAAGCGCTTTACATTAGCCTCTCATTCACCCATTCACACACACACTCATACACCAGTAGGTTTCTAAGGTCTAAGGTCAGTCCTACTCGGGGCCTAAGCCAGGGTTCAGTGTCTTGCCCAAGGACACTTCGACATGTGGACAGCCAGAGCCGGGACGCGAACCGCCAACAGTGGGTCATTGGGCGACCCACTCTACCAACTGAACCACAGCCGCCCAGTGATATGTGATATAGGTATTAGAGGAGCAGCCCTCTGCTGCTTTAAATCATATTTATCTAATCCATACCAATTTGTTAACGTTATTCAACAATCATTGCAGTCCTCCAGAGTTAATTATGGCGTTCCTCAAGGGTCAGTCCTTGGGCCTATTTTGTTTACACTATATATGCTCCCTTTAGGTAACATCATTAGAAATCATGGCATTAATTTTCATTGTTATGCAGATGACACACAGCTATATTTATCGATTAAACCTGATCAGACCAGACAAATAGATAAACTAAGTACATGTGTCCAAGACATAAAGACTTGGATGAGTGACAATTATCTTTTATTGAACCCTGAAAAAACTGAAGTCGTTATAATTGGTCCTAAAAATGACACAGACTCCCTACCTGACCAGATAGTTACTCTGGACAACTTAAGTGTAACACCCAGTGACACAGTTAAAAATTTAGGAGTTTTATTTGATCCACATCTTTCATTCAAAGGGTCAGAGGTCAGAGGTCAGGGCACATTAACCAAACATGCAGAACAGCCTTCTTTCACCTGCGCAACATTAGCCAAAATTAGGAATATTCTGTCTAAAACTACCTTAACCCTATAGTGCGCTTTGGAATCCCTAACCCTGACCCTAACAAACTAAACACATTTCTTCAAAATAACAAGACAACATTGACTGAAATTTAAAATATTTATTTAATTTAACGATGATTCATCTTTTGTTCATGAATGTCACACTTTTTAGAATTTTGGAAATTAACTTTTATTCAGCTCAAAGCGCTGAACATGTGGAACCAATGTCACCTGGTCTGACTATGACTAACACTGACCCTGGTCTGACTATGACTGACACTGACCCTGGTCTGACTATGACTGACACTGACCCTGGTCTGACTATGACTAACACTGACCCTGGTCTGTCTAGGACTCACACTGACCCTGGTCTGACTATGACTAACACTGACCCTGGTCTGACTATGACTGACACTGACCCTGGTCTGACTATGACTGACACTGACCCTGGTCTGACTATGACTAACACTGACCCTGGTCTGTCTAGGACTCACACTGACCCTGGTCAGACTATGACTAACACTGACGCTAGTCTGGCTATGACTAACACTGACCCTGGTCTGACTAAAACTACCACTGACGCTAGTCTGGCTATGACTAACACTGACCCAGGTTTGACAATGACTAACACTGACGCCAGTCTGGCTATGACTAACACTGACCCTGGTCTGACTAAAACTACCACTGACGCTAGTCTGGCTATGACTAACACTGACCCAGGTTTGACAATGACTAACACTGACCCTGGTTTGACTATGACTAACACTGACGCCAGTCTGGCTTTGACTAACACTGACCCTGGTCTGACTATGACAGACACTGACCCTGGTCTGACAATGACTAACACTGACCCTGGTTTGACTATGACTAACACTGACGCCAGTCTGGCTTTGACTAACACTGACCCTGGTCTGACTATGACAGACACTGACCCTGGTCTGACTAAAACTACCACTGACGCTAGTCAGGCTATGACTAACACTGACCCAGGGTTTACTTTGACTAACACTGACCCTGGTTTGACTGTGGCTAACAATGACCCTGGTCTGACTATGACAGACACTGAATCCGGTCTGACTATGACTAACACTGACCCAGGTCTTACTGGGACTAACACTGACCCCGGTTTGACTATGACTGACACTGACCCCGGTCTGACTATGACTAACATTTACCCTGGTCTGACCATGACTAATGCCCTACTGTATACCTCAAAAACCTTAAGACTGTTAAGTATGCACTGTTTTATAATGTCTGACTACCTTGTTTTTAAATACTATTTCTCAGTTTATCCTGACATCCCTTGTGAGAGGATGCTGGCACTGTTTGGCTGCCGCTTCTCGCATCAGATAATTTTAACTCTAATTTTAATTTAAAGTCAATAAAGTGAAGCCGGCTTGGATTCATTGTATGCTGATTACCTCTTCTGCCTGATTACACTGGCTTACACTTTTTGCTGTTCGTGGCTGTTTTTATCCTGCTTCTCGCCTGTCATGGCACGGTCCCTGCAATACTTCGACCTCCAAGTCAAACTCCCAAGAATCCACAGCGTTTCTCCGCCAACAGCGGGTTACAACCCGGTTCCTGGCAGACCGCCACTCTGGGGAAAATTTCACCTGTTTTACCCACAGTTTCATGGCTTCTTCACTGGTGTTTCTGCTGCTCCTGTTGTTTCCAACTTCGACCATGGCTCTCCGCTACACATCCACGCAGCTCTTCAGTCTCAGAAACAGATCCAGTCCATCTACGGACATTGGTGCCTCCCTAAAACAACTCTGCCTTCTCCGCCGCACACCATATATCCACCGAGGCTCCCGTTGTGGCACCTTTCTCAATTTCACCACTGGAAACTCCATTCCTTCCCTTTGGACCAACCGCAGCTCGCACTCGCATGGATGCCGGCGAAACAACGTCATCCTAGAACACGTCACATGACTCCTAACAATCTCCTCGCTGTCTGTACTTCCGCCTCGGGGACTTCACAACAAAAGTCCCTAAAGATTGCACTCCTCAACAATAAAAGCTCACTTCTCAATGAATTTATTCTGGACAATAAACTGGATTTATTTTGTCTCACTGAAACCTGGCATAAACCTATGGACTTCTTCGCCCTCAATCAAGCCACCCCTCCTGGATACTCATTTTTGGACAACCCCAGACTGGATAAATGGGGTGGAGGCATTGCTGTCATTCACCGTAGTGACATCTCTCTCCGTCCAATTTCTATCCCAGCCGTTTCATCATTCAAACATTTAGCCTTCAGACTTCCTGGATCCCAGTCACTTGTTGCTGCTGTCATCTACCGCCCTCCTAGAAACTGCCCTTCATTTCTCAATGACTTCACTGACTTCATCACCCAGCTGTCCTTCATTTCTCCATCCATATTGCTCCTTGGTGATTTCAACATCCATATTGAATCCCCTACAGCCAAATATTCCTCTGACTTTTTGGACATTTTAAATTGCCTCAACCTCACCCAACATGTTTCCTCACCCACACACATTCATGGACACATTCTAGATCTGGTCTGCTCCACACCCGCCTTCACCATTCAGAACATCTCATTGACCAATCTCTCCATCTCTGATCACCTGGCTATTTTTCTGGACAGTTTTACCCCCACCCCCATCACCAAATAATCTCGTACAGCAACCTTCTGAAATTTGAAATCACTCTCACCCATCTCTTTCTCCTCTTCTGTATCCCATGCTATCTCTACCTCCTCTCCCGCCACTGACTCTTCTCCTTCTGACCTTGTCAATTATTACAATAACACTCTTTCCTCTTGTCTAAACCAGTTAGCCCAACTCAAAACTGTTTCCGTTTCCTTCCCCACTTCTGCCCCCTGGTACACTCCTGATCTCCATAATCTTAAAAAGAAATGCAGACGATTAGAACGCCTTCACAAGAAAACCCAACTCACCATTCATGCCCATAATTACAAAGACTTTGTCACATTCTACAACTCTGCACTCAATAAGGCTAGTTCAAAATTCTTCTCTGATCTGATTCACTCTAATTCCTCTAACCCCCGCACCCTCTTTTCCACTTTTACAAAACTGACCAAACCCAAAGACAGCATCTCCGCCATATTCTCCACAGACAAATGCAATAGCTTTCTTATCTCCTTTCACTCCAAAATTCAGTCTATACACAACTCACTCACCTCCACCGCTTCTACTTCCTGCTTCTGTAGAGTGTAGACGCCTTTTCCTCTTGCTCCTGCTTCTGCTCTACTTTATGTCACTTTGTTTTTAATTCCGGTTGCTGCAACCTTGGGACTTTAATCCTACTGCTTTTATTATTATCTTATTTTTAGTTACTTATTATTTCTAACAATTTTTAAGAGTACTTTTTTTACTTTTCCTGGATTTGCTGCCTACTACCAATAGCAAGATGCCTCCCCTGTCCATAAATGACTACCACAAACTTCTGGAGAAGATCACCACACTGGAAATGAAGATTCAACGACTGCAGGTAAATGTGGAAGTGAATGGATTGTGTGGAAATGATACAACTCTTCCAGTGACAAAACCCAGCGGACAAGAACCTGCTAATCTGCAGCTAACTAGCGCAGACATCACTGAGAAGGGACGGGATGACAGCGCACAGAACAACAATAATTTTCCTACTGAGAAAAATCCCTGGAACACTGTTGGTGCCAGACCAAAGCATAAATCACCACAAAAGGAAAAGGGAGGACGGTTAACAGGGAGAGCGAAGCCGGCTGATATCAGCGACGCAACTGGCTGGCCCTCTTTGCCGTCCACACTCAACACAAACACTTCGACCCCCCGGCCCAGCGAGGAGCAGCCATGGCCAGCTATAAAAAGAAGAAGCAACAAGACACCTCCTCAACAACCACAAATAAAAGTACAGAACAGATTTGCTCCACTACTGCGGGACTGGGGATCTACATCTGACGACTTGGACGACACCACGGTAAGATCAGAGAAAAACTCAAAAAATCAAAGGCGACCAGGAAAGCCAATAACTGGGCCTCAGACTCTGATTGTCGGTGACAGCGTTGTAAGAGATATGAGAGCCATGTGGAGTCAACGCACAAAGATCCTGTGCTTTGAAAACATTATGATACCAGACATGAAAGACAGAATCATACAAATTATGGACGCACACCCAACTGTGGAAAACCTCACACTGCATGTGGGGTCACATGATGTCGTGAAACAGCAATCTGAGGTGTTGAAACTGGACTTTACTGAACTGTTGGACATAATCAGCTGTTTGGATGCCCACGTATTCATCAGTGGCCCCCTCCCACCAATATGGGGAGTGGAGAGGTTCAGCAGACTGTTCAATCTAAATGCCTGGCTGTCAGCTACGTGTGACAAACACTTTCATTGACAACTTTAACTATTTTTATGACAGAAGACATTTCTTTAAGGCAAATGGATTGAGTTTGAACAAATCAGGAATGCAGCTGTTCGCCTCAAATTTGTTTTATTTCGTAAACATAAACTGCACTTTCGACCAAGGACGCCAGACAAGAGAGACTAAAACAACAGATAACACCACAGCCAGCCACCTCCGTCAGAGAAGATCTCCCTTTGTTACATCATCCCGCACCCCGGTCACCCCTGCCCCCAACCTGCACTCAGGCCACCCCTCCACCTCCCCCTCATATCTACAAACGAAGGTAAATATTCAGGTCACACCAAATCCAAATCTACTAGTTCCACCAGAGGTGAGTCAATCATCCCTGAACTCCTTCCTCCTTTTGTTTCCTCAGTAGGACGTTTAACACATGTACAACCTGGGCTGAAACCACCACTATTTGTGTACCTAGTACAGACCAGGAACCTACACATAGGGCTAAGGTAAATAAACAAAAACCAAAGTCATTTTTAAAACCTGATATTCCTGTTTTGATTAGCATCAGGAAAAACAATGTGCAGCACAAAGAAAGAAATATGTTAGTGACAAATCTAATCTACATTCCATGTCAGCCACAGTCTACACCACAACCTGGGAAAAATATGGATGTTAGCATGTTATATTTAGCTCTTAAATATTAGATCTTTGATAGGTAAATCCTTTCTAATCAATGATTTTATTGAAAACCATAACCTTGATTTGATGTTTTTAAATGAAACAGGTCTGGGACGAGATAATAGTGTACAGTTCTTATTGAATCAACCCCCCCCCCTAACTACACTTTCATTACTGAACCCACATTACACAAGAAAGGAGGGGGCGTTACCGTTCTAC
>JAIVEL010000024.1:5167870-5190370 GCA_020466265.1 Siphamia tubifer
TGGGGAGGCGGAGGCGAACAGCACTGGGGTTAATGATTTTCTCCACTGGATAGGGGCCAACATACCTGGGGGCGAGTTTTCTGGACTCTGTTAGGAGGGGGAGGTCTCGGGAGGAGAGCCACACTTGCTGGCCCACCTGGTAGTTGGGTGCTGGAATACGATGCCGGTCCGCCAGGCGTCTATTGCGCTCCGCCGTCCTCCCCAAAGCAGCTCTGGTCTCCCGCCACACACGTTTGATTCGGCGGAACTGGGCATGGACAGATGGTACCGCCACATCCGATTCCTGGCTCGGAAACACTGGGGGCTGGTAGCCATGGTTGATCATAAATGGTGAGAAGCCGGTGGCTGAGCTGATGAGGGAGTTGTGGGCGTATTCTATCCAGGGAAGGTGTGTGGCCCAGGAGGATGGAAGGCGGGAACCCACACATCGCAGAGAGGACTCCAAACTCTGGTTGGCCCATTCGGTCTGTCCGTTGGTCTGAGGGTGGTATCCAGAAGAGAGGCTGGAGGTGGTTCCTAAAGCCCGGCAGAAACCCTTCCATACTTGCGAGGTGAACTGGGGTCCGCGGTCAGACACGATGTCCTGGGGAATCCCGTGGAGTCTGAAAACATGTTGCACTAGGAGGTTCACTGTTTCTAAAGCGGTGGGGAGCTTAGGGAGAGGGACAAAATGTACTGCCTTGGAGAAGCGATCAACCACAGTTAGAATTGTATCATTACCTTCAGACGGAGGCAGTCCGGTGACAAAATCCACTGCGATGTGAGACCAGGGACGAGGAGGGATGGGTAAGGGCTGCAGGAGTCCAGCGGGGGGGCGGTGTGAGGACTTGTTGCGCGCGCACACCGTGCATGCAGCGATGAAAGTCCGGACATCTGCAGCCATGGATGGCCACCAGAAACGCTGCTGGACGAGGGCCAGTGTATGGTAGACTCCCGGGTGGCAAGCTATTCGAGAGGTGTGCCCCCATGAGAGCACTGATGACCTGGCAGACTGTGGCACGAACAGCCGACCCGGCGGACACCCATCTGGGACCGTCTGTCCTTGTAGGGCTTCCTGGACCTCTCTTTCTACTCGCCAGTGGACCTCCCCCAGCACACACCCAGGATCTAGGATGGTCTCCTTTGAGGGCTCCCTCCCCTCCAAGGCAAACTGACGGGAGAGCGCGTCTGGCTTCGTGTTCTGAGACCCTGGGCGATAGGTGATCGTGAAGCGGAACCTCCCCAGGAACAAGGCCCAGCGGGCCTGTCGTGAGTTTAGACGGCGGGCAGTGCGAAGGTAGGAGAGGTTCTTGTGGTCCGTCCAAACGATGAATGGTTTATCCCCTCCCTCCAGCCAGTGCCTCCATTCCTGGAGAGCCAGAACCACCGCCAGGAGTTCACGGTTCCCCACGTCATAGTTTGATTCAGCAGGCGTTAGGCGGCGTGAGAAGAAGGCGCAGGGATGGAGTTTGTTGTCAGTGGGTAGGCGCTGGGAGAGGACGGCCCCAACCCCGGAGTCCGAGGCATCAACCTCGACCACAAACTGCTGCTCAGGATCTGGGTGCATAAGGACAGGGGCATTAACAAACATGTTTTTCAAGTTGTCAAAAGCAAGTTGTTCAACAGGAGACCAGACAAAAGAGAGTTTGGATGATGTGAGACGAGTGAGTGGAGCTGCCAGGCGGCTGTAGTTTCGAATGAACCTACGGTAAAAATTGGCAAAGCCCAGAAAGCGCTGAAGCTGCTTGCGGGTGGTAGGGACCGGCCAGTCTTTGACAGCTGCCACCTTGGAGGGATCTGCTCGAAGCTGTCCCTTTTCCACCACAAAACCCAAAAAACTCACTGATGACACATGGAATTCACATTTTTCAGCTTTGACATACAATTTGTTTTGCAGCAACCTTTTCAACACTTCCCGCACATGACCCACATGTTCCTCCATGGAACTGGAGAAAATCAGAATATCATCCAAATATACAAAGACAGTCTTATTGAGCAAGTCACGCAGTACATCATTGACCAAACACTGGAAAACTGCTGGAGCATTGGTAAGTCCAAATGGCATGACCAGATATTCAAAATGGCCTAAAGGTGTGTTAAACGCCGTTTTCCACTCATCCCCGTCTCTTATTCGGATGAGGTGGTAGGCGTTTCTCAGGTCTAGTTTAGAAAAAACTCTGGCTGTGTGTAGAGGACTGAAGGCTGAGTCAATCAAAGGGAGGGGGTACTTGTTTTTTACTGTGATGTCATTGAGGCCAGTATAATCAATACAGGGTCGCAGAGTTTTATCTTTTTTCTCCACAAAGAAAAACCCCGCCCCTACGGGGGACGAGGAGGGACGAATGAGGCCGGCTGCCACCGACTCTGTGAGGTATTTTTCCATGGCCTCCCGCTCGGGCTTGGACAGGTGGAAAAGTCTTTTGGTAGGGAGGGTGGCGCCGGGAAGTAAGTCAATGGCGCAGTCATAAGGTCTGTGGGGAGGTAACAAGGAGGCGGATGTTTTACTGAAAATCTGCTGCAGGTCATGGTAGTCTGAGGGAACGTTAGCTAAATTTATCACCTCTGGTGCTGGGGATGAGTCTGTAGATCGAGCCGGCTGAGCTGATTTAAGGCAGTGGGCGTGGCAATGATTGCTCCAATTGCGGATGGTGGCCGTGGACCAATCAATGTGGGGGTTGTGGAGTTTCAGCCAGGGGATACCCAGAATAATGGAGTTCAGGGGGGTGGTGATTACATACAGCTCTATGAATTCATGGTGATTACTGGAGAGAATTAATTTCACTGGTTCTGTTTTATGTGTCACCAGCTCTAGGAGTTTACCATCTACTGAGTGGACCTCTTTAGGAGTTAACAGTTCATATGTAGGGATGCCGTGAGTTTTAACAAAGTCAAAGTCAATGAAATTATCATCTGCACCAGAATCCACCAGCACTTGAGTCGGGACAAAGTGTTCGTGGCCATGGATCATACCTGAAACTTGGACTCTCGAGGTGGAGGAGAAAGAGATGCGGCTCACCATAGTTCCTCCTTCTAATGGTGAGCCCCGCCTTTTGGCACCTCTGGGCAGCGAGAAATGAAGTGTCCTCGTTGGCCACAGTAGAGGCACAGCTGGTCTCGCATTCTGCATTGTCTCTCGGTGGGTGTGAGGCGTGCTCTTCCTAGTTGCATGGGCTCGTCAGTAAGTGGTGGTCATTGCCCATGAACGCAGTGGGTGGCATCAGGAGATCCCGAGGTGGAGTCAGGGGAGTAGAGCTGGGTGCTGGTGAGGAGCTGCCTCTTCTTCAACCCCTGACGCTCCCTAGCTCTTTCCCTGATTCTATTGTCTAGGCGAATGGCCAAATCAATGAGGGAGTTGAGGGAGTTACACTCTTCTCGAACCGCTAGTTCGTCCTTTAACTCCCCTGCCAACCCCTTAAGAAATATGGCCTGCAATGCAGAATCATCCCACCCACTCTCAGCTGCTAAAATGCGGAATTTTACAGTGTACTCTGACACGGAAAGGTTACCCTGCTGTAGGTCAAGTAACTGGTTTACAGCTTGTCTCCCCTTTACTGGATGATCAAAAACTTGTTTCATCTCGTCTATGAATCGGTGGTAATCATGCATTAACTCTTGCTGCTGTGTGGAAATAGCTAGGGACCAGGCCGCAGCCTGTCCAGTGAGTAAGCTCATAATGAATGCTACTTTAGCTTGAGGGGTGGAATAGGTGAGAGGTTGCTGAGTGAACACTAGATGGCATTGGTGTAGAAACTGTGAGCATGTCCCTAAGTCTCCTGAGTACCTGGCTGGTATGGGGATATAGGGCTCACGTGCCTGCGGTGCTGGGCTGGTAAGCAGGCTGTCGGCTGGGTCAGGACTGGTGGAGCTCGGGGAGCGGGTGAGTCGTTCTTCTAGTGCCGCCAGCTGTCCACTTAATTGAGAGACGCCAGTTGTGATGCGTTGCACGTGTTCCGACACTTGGTGCAGAGCCAACTCTGTCTGATTCACCCTCGCAGCTTGCGAGGAGAGTTCTTGTCTCAAAAAATCTGACTCTGCTGGGTCCATGCTGGCCAGATTGTTCTGTTACGAGTCAGTTCAAGGAGACCAGGACCCAGTTGCAGAGTATGACGAAAAAACTTTTATTTACAAAAAAACTCTCAAAAAGGAAAAGTAGCAACTAAAAGGTTTAACTAAAAATCACCACAAAACATGGGAAAAAACTACCAGAGCAAAGTTCAACTGAAAACACTGATGAGAAAAACTACCAGAGCAAAGTACAACTGAAAACACTGATGGGAAAAACTACCAGAGCAAAGTACAACTGAAAACACTGTGACAAGGCACTGAAAAACTTACAACACAAAACACAGAGAAACTTCTTGGAACACAGGGCAGGAGATCTCTGAGAGCATGAAGACGTTGTTGTAGCATGGGAGAGAACAATCTGGCACAGGAGATGAGGAGGAGGTGGTTTAAAAAGCCACCTAATCAGGCAGAATGCGCTGCAGGTGTGCCGGTGGCTCCATGCTCTCAGAGATTGGCCCGCCCCTAATGCAGTCCCTGCAGGCAGAGAGAGAGAGAGAGGAGTCAGCTCACTCAACAAGAACAGGATCATAACACCCATATGGGGATGCTTCAGTAATAGGTAACTACGGGCCCATATGGGGATGCTTCAGTAATAGGTAACTACAGGCCCATATGGGGATGCTTCTGTAATAGGTAACTACAGGCCCATATGGGGATGCTTCAGTAATAGTAACTACAGGCCCATATGGTTATGCTTCAGTAATAGGTAACTACGGGCCCATATGGGGATGCTTCAGTAATAGGTAACTACAGGCCCATATGGGGATGCTTCAGTAATAGGTAACTACAGGCCCATATGGGGATGCTTCTGTAATAGGTAACTACAGGCCCATATGGGGATGCTTCTGTAATAGGTAACTACAGGCCCATATGGGGATGCTTCTGTAATAGTAACTACAGGCCCATATGGGGATGCTTCAGTAATAGGTAACTACAGGCCCATATGGGGATGCTTCAGTAATAGGTAACTACAGACCCATATGGGGATGCTTCAGTAATGGGTAACTACAGGCCCATATGGGGATGCTTCTGTAATAGTAACTACAGGCCCATATGGGGATGCTTCTGTAATAGGTAACTACAGGCCCATATGGGGATGCTTCAGTAATAGGTAACTACAGGCCCATATGGGGATGCTTCTGTAATAGTAACTACAGGCCCATATGGGGATGCTTCAGTAATAGTAACTACAGGCCCATATGGGGATGCTTCAGTAATAGGTAACTACAGGCCCATATGGGGATGCTTCAGTAATAGGTAACTACAGGCCCATATGGGGATGCTTCTGTAATAGGTAACTACAGGCCCATATGGGGATGCTTCTGTAATAGGTAACTACAGGCCCATATGGGGATGCTTCTGTAATAGGTAACTACAGGCCCATATGGGGATGCTTCTGTAATAGTAACTACAGGCCCATATGGGGATGCTTCAGTAATAGTAACTACAGGCCCATATGGCGATGCTTCTGTAATAGTAACTACAGGCCCATATGGGGATGCTTCAGTAATAGGTCAATACAGTCCCATATGGGGATGCTTCAGTAATAGGTCAATACAGTCCCATATGGGGATGCTTCAGTAATAGTAACTACAGGCCCATATGGGGATGCTTCAGTAATAGGTCAATACAGGCCCATATGGGGATGCTTCAGTAATAGGTCAATACAGGCCCATATGGGGATGCTTCAGTAATAGGTCAATACAGGCCCATATGGGGATGCTTCAGTAATAGGTCAATACAGGCCCATATGGGGATGCTTCTCTAATAGGTAACTACAGGCCCATATGGGGATGCTTATGTAATAGTAACTACAGGCCCATATGGGGATGCTTCAGTAATAGGTAACTACAGGCCCATATGGGGATGCTTCTGTAATAGGTAACTACAGACCCATATGGGGATGCTTCAGTAATAGGTAACTACAGGCCCATATGGGGATGCTTCTGTAATAGTAACTACAGGCCCATATGGGGATGCTTCAGTAATAGGTAACTACAGGCCCATATGGGGATGCTTCAGTAATAGGTAACTACAGGCCCATATGGGGATGCTTCAGTAATAGCTAACTACAGGCCCATATGGGGATGCTTCAGTAATAGTAACTACAGGCCCATATGGGGATGTTTCAGTAATAGGTAACTACAGGCCCATATGGGGATGTTTCAGTAATAGGTAACTACAGGCCCATATGGGGATGCTTCAGTAATAGTAACTACAGGCCCATATGGGGATGCTTCAGTAATAGTAACTACAGGCCCATATGGGGATGCTTCAGTAATAGTAACTACAGACCCATATGGGGATGTTTCAGTAATAGTAACTACAGACTCATATCAAACACACCAGTTGTTTTTCAGCACATTCATGTCTTCTTGGTGTAAAATAGTCTTTATCGTGACTTTCCGTCTGGATTTCGAGCACAAACACAGCACTGAGACTGCACTGATCAAACGGTTAAATGACATTCATCTGAATAATGATTCATCCAGAACCTCTGTCCTAGTACTATTGGACCTCAGTACCACATTTGATACAGTTGACCACGACATACTGCTTGACAGACTGGAAAAGTGGGTGGGGCTTACGGGCACTGTGTTAAACTGGTTCAAATCTTATTTACAAAATAGGAACTACTTCGTTTCAGTTGGTAATCACAGGTCAGTGAGTACAAAGATGTTGTGTGGGGTTCCCCAAGGGTCAATTTTGGGACCACTTCTGTTCCACATCTAAATGCTGCCCCTGGCTCAGATCATAGAACATTTCAACATTTCTTACCAAACATATGCAGATGACACACAACTTTATATTTCTGTGTCATCACTCGATTACAGTCCCTTACTGACACTGAGTAAATGTTTTCATCAAATCACGGATTCTGGATGTTCCAGAACCTTCTACAGCTTAATGCGGACAAAACAGAAGTGATTGTTTTTGGCCCCAAAAAAGAAAGGTCAAAGGTCAGTGCTCACCTTGAGTCCATGTCACTAAACCCCACAAACCAAGCCAGAAATCTGGGTGTAATTATTGACTCTGACCTGAAATTTAACAAACATTTAAAAGCCATTACCAAATCTGCCGATTACCACCTAAAGAACATTCGCTAAAATCAAGGGTTTTCTGTCCAAACCAGACACAGAAAAACTCATTCATTCATTTCCAGTAAGTTAGATTATTATAATGGTGTCTTCACTGGTCTGAACTAAACATCAATCAGGCAGCTACAGCTGATCCAAAACATTGCTGCAAGAGTCCTGACCAGTACCAGGAAACTGGACCACATCACACCCCAGTACCAGGAAACTGGACCACATCACACCCCAGTACCAGGAAACTGGACCACATCACACCCAGTACCAGGAAACTGGACCACATCACACCCCAGTACCAGGAAACTGGACCACATCACACCCCAGTACCAGGAAACTGGACCACATCACACCCCAGTACCAGGAAACTGGACCACATCACACCCAGTACCAGGAAACTGGACCACATCACACCCCAGTACCAGGAAACTGGACCACATCACACCCGTCCTCAAATCCTTACATGTTCTTCCTGTGGGTCAAAGGATAGAATTCTAAATCTTACTCCTGGTCTATAAAGAACTAAACGGCCTTGGACCCAAATACATCCTAGACCTACTGGTTCCCTATGAAGCATCCAGAGCCCTGAGGTCATAGGTCATCAGGAACAGGTTTACTGTGTGTTCCAAAGATAAGAACGAAATAAAGTGAAGCATCATTCTGTTACTCTGCTCCTCAACTGTGGAACAAACTACCTGGATACCTGAGGTCTGACAACAACTGTTAACTAGTGTTAACTAGTGTTAACTAGTGTTAATACCTGAGGTCTGAGAACAACTGTTAACTAGTGTTAACTACTGTTAACTAGTGTTAATACCTGAGGTCTGAGAACAACTGTTAACTAGTGTTAACTACTGTTAACTAGTGTTAACTAGTGTTAATACCTGAGGTCTGCTCAAATAGTCAGTTCATTTAAATCAGATGAAAACATTATTATTCACTGGAGCTTTTACTTAGTTTATTATTTGCTTTAAATGTTTTTATGTCTTGATTTAAATGGTCTTTTAATGCATCTTTATCATTTTAATTTTCTTCTGTTTCTGTTTTTGTGTAAAGCACCTTGAGTTGTCCTGTACATGAAATGTGATATACAAATACATTTGCCTTGCCTCCACCATCTCCTCTTCTTCCTCCGTAGAACCTCATATTTCTCCACCCACATCTCAAAGTTTGACATCTTTCTCTCCTCTGTCCTCCTCTGACTCTGCGCAACTCCTCTCATCCATTAAATTTTCCAGCTGCCCTCTTGACCCCATTCCTTCCTCTTATCACCTCAGTTATCAATACTTCCTTTACCTTTGGCTCTGTTCCATCACAACTCAAACTTGTCACCATCACACCTCTTCTGAAAAAACCTGGCCTCGGACAATCTTAACAACTTCAGACCCATATCGAACCTTCCTCTGCTTTCTAAAATTCTGGAACGTGCTGTCACCACCTAACTCCAACACCACCTCCATTCCAATAATCTGAACTATTTCAGTCTGGATTCCGCACCCACCACAGTACAGAAACTGCCCTCCTCAAGGTCACCGATGATCTGCTCTTTGCTGCTGACTCTGGTTCCCTGTCCTTGTCCTTCTCCTAGACCTCTCTGCTGCCTTTGATACCATCCATCATTCCATCCTTCTCCATCGTTTAAAGTCCATTGGCATCTTTGGTACTGCTCAACAATGGTTCATCTCCTATCTCTCTGACCGTCATTATTTTGTCTTCACAAATAATACTAGATCATTCACAGCCCCTGTCACCCATGGAGTCGCCCAAGGTTCGCTGCTTGGTCCCCTTCTGTTTATTACCTACATGCTTCCTCTCGGCCAGATCATTCGTCACCATGGACTCAATTTTCACTGTTATGCCGACGACACACAACTCTACATTTCCACTAAACCCATCACACTCGTCATCCTTTCCTCCATATCAACTGTTTTTCACACATGCAATCTTGGATGAACAATAATTTTCTAAAACTCAATACAAATAAAACAGAACTCCTAATCATTGGGCCCAAATCTCTTCTCCCTCCCCCTGTTCAGAACATTTCGCTCCTCCTCGATGATCACCATGTCACTCCTTCCCCCTCTGTTTGTAACTTAGGCATCATCATGGACCCCACCCTCTCCTACAAAGCCCACATTAATCATGTCACCAAGACTTCCTTTTTCCACCTCCGCATCATTGCTCGTCTTCGCCCTTCCCTCTCTTTCCCCACAGCAGAAGTACTCATTCATTCATTCATCACCTCCAGACTTGATTACTGCAATAGCGTCCTCTTCGGCCTTCCTTCCACACAGTTTCAAAAACTACAATACATTCAGAACTCCACCGCCAGCCTTCTAACTCACACCCGCTCTAGGGAACATATCCCAATCCTCAAACAGCTTCAGTGGCTCCCTGTTCTTTACCGTATTCAGTTTAAGCTACTTCTCTTTACCTTCAAGTCCCTTCACAACCTGGCCCCTCCTTACCTTTCAGACCTCCTACAACAGCACCGTCCCACTCGTCATCTCCGCTCTGGTCATTTAAACCTCCTCATGCCAACGGTCTGCACCAAGCATCGGACCTTGGGCGACCGAGCCTTCGCAGCCGCCGCCCCTCAGCTTTGGAACTCTCTCCCACTACTCATCAAGAACTCCGTCACTCTATCCACATTCAAATCCCGTCTTAAAACACATCTCTTTGAATTGGCTTTCGCTTAGTTTCTATTAGTTTTTATATATTTATCTATTTATTTTTTTTGTGTTTTAATTTTATTTATTTTCATGCAGTGATTTTTTATCTGTTGTGTAAAGCGTCTTTGAGTGTCCAAAAAAGCGGTATACAAGTTTGAGGTATTATTATTATTATTATTATTAACACTGATGCCGGTCTGACTATGACAAACACTGACCCTGTCACCCCATGATTTTTCATTATCGTTTTTTTCTGGTTTTCTTCTCTCAGGTTTTTCTTTACCGTCTGGCTTTTTTTTTCAAGATTCTGGACCACCAGTCTCCTGGATCTGATGCTGCTGCTCCTCCTCTTCCTCTTTTTCCTTCTCTTCCACCTGCAGCCCCTCCTCCTCCTCCTCCTCCTCTATCCGGTTCCATGAATTCCTCAAACTGCTCTGAGCCTTAAAAAGTCCAGGACATGAGGGGAAAGAAAAGAAGGAACACAGAGGAATGCAGGAAACCTTTGAGAGGGGAAGGAACAGGAGGAGGAGGAGGAACACAGTATACCCTTGAGAGGAGGAGGAAGAGCAGCAGGAGGAGGAGGAACACAGTAAACTTTGAGAGGGGGAGGAACAAGATGAGGAGGAGGAGGAACACAGAGGAATGCAGGAAACCTTTGAGAGGGGGAGGGACAGGAGGAGGAGGAACACAGAAAACCTTTGAGAGGGGGAGGGACAGGAGGAGGCGGAGGAGGAACAGGAGGAGGAGGAGGAGGAACACAGAAAACCTTTGAGACAGGGAGTAAAAGGGGGAGGCGGAGGAGGAACAGGAGGAGGAGGAGGAGGAACACAGGAAAGCTTTGAGAGCAGGAGGAGGAGCAGCAGCAGGAGGAGAAACACAGAGGAATGCAGGAATCCTTTGAGAGGAGGAGGAAGAGGAAAACAGAGGAGCGCCGGAAACCTTTGAGAGGAGGAGCAGGAGGAGGAACACAGAGGAATACAGGAAACATTTCAGAGGAGGAAGAGCAGGCGTTGGGGGAGGGTCAGGTCCAGAATCTGTGGAGGTACTGATGGGGTTTAGACAGACTGGTGGTCCAGAATCCAGAACAGACCAGGATCAGAAAGCCACAGAACCCTTTAAGGTTAAAGGTCAGAGTTAGGGTTAAAAGTCAGGCAACAGCCACAGAGCACTTTAAAATAGAAAGAATAAAAATACACAAAGTGATAGTGAAAGGTTCTGGAAAATATACTGTTCAAGACAAGTGTCAACTATAAACAGCGAGCTAACTAAAGCTAAGCTATCACCATTTAATCTATTTCTGTCTGTAACCAGCTAGCTAACCAAAGCTAAGCTATCACCATTTAATCTATTTCTGTCTGTAACCAGCTAGCTAACTAAAGCTAAGCTATCACCATTTAATCTATTTCTGTCTGTAACCAGCTAGCTAACCAAAGCTAAGCTATCACCATTTAATCTATTTCTGTCTGTAACCAGCTAGCTAACCAAAGCTAAGCTATCACCATTTAATCTATTTCTGTCTGTAACCAGCTAGCTAACCAAAGCTAAGCTATCACCATTTAATCTATTTCTGTCTATAACCAGCTAGCTAACCAAAGCTAAGCTATCACCATTTAATCTATTTCTGTCTATAACCAGCGAGCTAACCAAAGCTAAGCTATCACCATTTAATCTATTTCTGTCTGTAACCAGCTAGCTAACCAAAGCTAAGCTATCACCATTTAATCTATTTCTGTCTATAACCAGCTAGCTAACTAAAGCTAAGCTATCACCATTTAATCTATTTCTGTCTATAACCAGCTAGCTAACCAAAGCTAAGCTATCACCATTTAATCTATTTCTGTTTATAACCAGCTAGCTAACTAAAGCTAAGCTATCACCATTTAATCTATTTCTGTCTATAACCAGCTAGCTAACTAAAGCTAAGCTATCACCATTTAATCTATTTTTGTCTATAACCAGCTAGCTAACTAAAGCTAAGCTATCACCATTTAATCTATTTCTGTCTATAACCAGCTAGCTAACTAAAGCTAAGCTATCACCATTTAATCTATTTATGTTTATAACCAGCTAGCTAACTAAAGCTAAGCTATCACCATTTAATCTATTTTTGTCTATAACCAGCTAGCTAACTAAAGCTAAGCTATCACCATTTAATCTATTTTTGTCTATAACCAGCTAGCTAGCTCAAGGTATAGTAAAACAATTTATTCTAATTCTGTCAACTCTAACCATCTGTACAAATAAAACAACATTTTTCTGTCCCAGCCTCTATGCCTGCTTCTTTTGGGTTAGGGTTACCTAACCCTGACCTTTAAGGCACAGACATCCGTCAAGGCAGATCAATCCCCCCACCCCTATTCTTAGAGCTTAGTGTCGAGGAGCTTTTCCAAACCAAGAGCATCGGAGCTTTTCCAAACCAAGAGCATCGGAGCTGTCCCTGAACGCATCGTGAGAGTTGCAGCAGCTGAGACGCCACGGCGTCGCATCTGGTGAGTGTATTGTTTTCCTCTTTAACTTTGCTAGCCTAGCTTCCCTTAGCATGGCTAGTTCTCCTTCTTCTCGTATTTTCTGCTCAGTGTGTTGTATGTACAGTGAGTCCCTGCCTCCTTTACTGAGGATAGCAGTAGTTGTTGGAAGTGTAGTTTAGTATCAGGGTTGGAGGACAGGGTTTCTGAGTGAGAAGCGCGGCTCTGCAGCTTGGAGGCTAATGCTAGGCCTAGCTATAACGAGGTAGCTGTAGGGACTGCAGGCCGTGCTAACAGCAATAGGAGTGTGGCTAGCCCCTCAGCGACCCCCGTCGATAGACTGCTTTGTGACAGTGCGGGGGAAGCGTGGTGCTAGACGCACAAATGTAGCGCACCAAGAGCTTCGCGTCTCTAGCAGACCCCAGGGCAGAACACCGGCCAAACCAGACACCCTCCTCATTGGCAGTTCTATTATTAGAGACGTGAAGCACCCAGCGCTGTCTGTCAGGTGTTCTCCAGGGGCCAGAGTCGGTGACATCGAAGGAAACCTTAGGCTTTTACAGCAGAGCAGGGCTAGCTTCCACCGCATCGTGATCCACGCTGGTGGTAACGATGTCCGACGGAAACAATCAGAGGTTCTTAAACTGAACGCAGCATCGGTGTGTAAACTTACTAAGTCGATGTGTAACACCGTAGCATTCTCTGGACCCCTGCCCAATTTGTCCAGTGATGAGATGTACTCTAGGTTCTCGTCATTTAACCGCTGGTTGTCTAGATGGTGCTCAGAAAACGATGTTGTTTTTATAGATAATTGGCGTACATTCTGGGGAAAGCCTGGGCTCATTGGCAGAGATAGCATACATCCCACTTGGGAAGGTGCTTCTCTCTTAGCACAAAATGTGGCTACCAATCTTAGCCTGTCAAAATAACAATCCAGAGTGTGTGCCCAGGCGCAGAGTCATAGAGTAAAACACTTCTCTGTGCATCCACTTTACTCTGAGCTGTCACAAACCCACCATGTAGTAAATAACAGAAAGACTGTGTCTATTCCCTGTGTAGTTAATAATAAACTCTGTATAGTTAAAAATAAACCTAATATTAAAAAACCTATAGGAGTGAGATCAAATAATTTAATACAAATAGTTTTAAGTAATAATCAGATTAAAAGAACACCTAACAATTTTATCCAATGTGGATTGATCAATATTAGATCTATTTCTTCTAAATCGTTGTTAATAAACGATCTAATTAGTGATTACAAAATTGATATTTTAGCTCTGACTGAAACCTGGCTGCAGCAGGATGAATATGTCGCATTAAATGAATCCACGCCACCAACTCATGTGAACTATCACACAGCCAGAACCAGTGGCCGTGGTGGAGGAGTGGCAGTAATATCCCACTCCAGTTTAGGTCTTAGCCCTAAAATTAATCATAAAATTAATCCCACTTACCATTCCTTTGAAAGTCTAGTTTCATCCATTACTTTCCCCAACTGCAGAAACCAAAAACCAGTCCTTTTTGTCCTAGTTTATGTCCCTCCTGGCCCTTATTCACAGTTTTTATTAGAAGTCTCTGACTTTCTATCCAGTGTAGTGTTGAACTGGGATAGGATTAGAATAGAATCAGAATCAGAATCGTTTTTTATTCGCCAGATACATTTGCACATACATGGAATTCTATTCCGGCAGGTGGTGTCACTCTCAGAATAGTAATATAAAATATAAAAATATAAAAAAGTATGTACAAGAAAAAAAATAATAAATAATATTCTACAAAAAGGGTGGTGCAAAGTACACGAGGTAGTGCAAATCAGTTTGACTGTCGGGCTTGAATGTATGGCAGTGCAAGACTGTATCAGCTGTTAATTAAAGTTATGGCAGTGGGGTAAAAACTGTTTTTAAGTCTGGTGGTTTTGGTGCGCAGGGCTCTGTAGCGCCTGCCGGAGGGGAGGAGGGAGAACAGGTTGTTACCCGGGTGGGCAGAGTCTTTAATAATGTTGGCTGCCCTCTTCCTGGTTCTGGAGGAGTACAGTTCCTGGTTGGAGGGCAGGGGGGCTCCTGTGATTTTTTCTGCCGTCCTGACTTTGCGCTGCAGTCTGTTCCTGTCCTGCTGTGTGGCTGCTCTGAACCACACAGTGATGGAGGAGCACAGGACAGACTCGATAACAGCCGTGTAGAAGTGGACGAGCAGCTCCTGAGACAGGCCATGTCTTTGCAGCTGTCGCAGGAAGAACATCCTCTGCTGGTCCTTCTTCAGGATGCAGTGGATGTTCTTCTCCCACTTCAGGTCCTGAGAGATGGTAGTTCCCAGGAACTTGAAGGTCTCGACAGCTGACACGGGGCTGTTGCAGATGCTGAGGGGGGGGCAGAGGCAGGGGCTGTCTCCTGAAGTCCACCGTCATCTCCATAGTCTTGAGCGTGTTCAGCTCCAAGTTGTTCTGGCTGCACCAGAGCACCAGCCACTCGATCTCCTGCCGATATGCAGACTCATCTCCGTTCTGGATCAGGCCGATGACTGTGGTGTCGTCTGCAAACTTCAGGAGTTTGATGGCTGGGTGCGTGGAGGTGCAGTCGTTGGTGTAGAGGGAGAAGAGCAGAGGGGACAGGACACACCCCTGGGGGGCGCCAGTGCTGGTGCTCCGTGTGGTTGAGGTGACGTCTCCCAGCCTCACCTGCTGACTTCTATCTGTCAAGAAGCTGGTGATCCACTGACAGATGGGCAGAGACACGTTGAGGTGGGAGAGTTTGGAAGAGAGGATTTCGGGGATGATGGTGTTGAACGCCGAGCTGAAATCCACAAACAGGATCCTCGCATAGCAGCCCGGGCTGTCAAGGTGTTGCAGGATGTAGTGCAGTCCCAGGTTGACAGCATCGTCCACCGACCTGTTTGCCCGGTAGGCAAACTGCAGCGGGTCCAGCAGGGGTCCTGTTACGGACTTCAGGTGGCTCAACACGAGTCTTTCAAAGGACTTCATGACCACAGATGTAAGTGCCACCGGTCTGTAGTCATTCAGTCCTGTAATGCGGGATTTCTTGGGGTCTGGGATGATGGTGGAGCGCTTGAAAACGGAGGGGACTTCACACAACTCCAGTGAGCGGTTGAAAATCTTTGTGAAGACTGGGGCCAGTTGGTCAGCGCAGGTTTTGAAACAGGAGGGTGACACTCTGTCTGGGCCTGGTGCTTTCCTGATCTTCAGTTTCTTGAAAATCTGGCTCACCTCCTCTTCACGTACTCTGAGTGGGACTGGGGGGGGGGGTGGCAGTGCGGCTGTAGGTGTGATGGGAGCTGTCGTACTGCTGGTTTGGATGAGTGGTGGCTGGTTGAGGGGTGCAAAGTTGTCCCTCTCAAATCTACAGTAAAAGGTGTTGAGGTCGTTAGCCAGGTCTTTGTTTGCCTCGACGCGGGGGGAGGGTCTTTTGTAGTTGGTAATTTCCCGCAGGCCCCTCCACACTAAGGCAGGGTCGTTGGCTGAAAACTGGTTCTTCAGCTTCTCAGAATAGCTCCTCTTAGCTGCTCTGACTTCCCTGTTTAATGGTTTAGTTGGTGATTTGAACATACATATTGATAACAACACTGACTCTCTTAGTAATGCATTTAGTGACCTACTAGACGGATTAGGCTTTATCCAAAATGTTAATAAACCAACCCACATTCACAGACATACTCTTGATCTGATCTGAACACTTGGTGTTGAAATTAATGACCTGGTTGTTTTTACCCATAATCCCATACTCTCAGATCACTTTTTAATGACCTTCCAGGTTTTGTTTGAGGATATTTCTACCTCAGTGATTTAAACACAAATGAAAAGGATACTATGTGACCGTGCTGTCTCAAAGTATAAAGAGTTAATTCAGTCACTATTTGTGTCTATGTCATGTGATTATGTAAAGGACACATTTAGTCCCAGTATAAGTGATGAGTTAGTCGATAGTACCATGCTCACACTACAAACTACGCTAGATATAGTTGCCCCCCTTAAGTTAAAAACTACTAAGATTAGATGAACCTCCCCATGGTACAACGCTGACACTCGCTCCATTAAACAAGCAACACGTAAATTAGAGGCAATGGCACCGATCCAATTCACAACATTCTTTCAAAGGCTGTAAAAATATGTGACTAAAGTATAATCCATCTTTGCGTACAGCCAAAACTAGATATTACTCATCCATAATAGAAGAAAACCAGAATAATCCTAGATTCCTGTTCAGCACTGTAGCCAGACTGACAAACAGACACACCTCCGTGGAACCAGTTATTCCATCCACGCTCCATTCTGATGATTTCCTGCAGTTCTTTAACAATAAAATATCAACTATTAGAGACAAAATAGACACATTTCTCCCAAATATTAGATCAGAAAAAGCAGTGGTTTCAAACCTAGGCCTTTTTATAAATCCCTCTGTAACACTAAATAATTTCACCACTGTAGACCAAACTGATGTCATATCTATTATCATGTCTTCCAAATCATCACCTGCCTCTTAGATCCAATTACAACTAAACTCTTTAAACAGATTCTGCCCCTAATTATTAACAATTCAATTCAATTCAATTCAATTTTATTTATAAAGCCCTAAATCACAACAAAGTCGTCTCAGAGGGCTTTACAAAAACATAATCAAGCTACAGAAATACATGAAAAAGTCCCAGGCATCCCCTGTCCTTAGACCCTCCTTCTCGGCAAGAAAAAACTTCAAAACCCAGTGGGAAAAAGAAGAAATCTTGAGGAGAACCACATTGAAGGAGAGATCCACTCCCATGGACGGACAGGCTATAGATGAACGTCCATGTAAAAAGCAGGAAGGGGGGGCTGGTCCAGACAGGCAGGGGCGGTGGTCCGGGGTCACAGGTCGGCACAGGCGAGATACTCCAGATCCTGTCGTCCATGGCTCCCGTGCAGACACTGTCAGGAGAGCCACCACTCCCCCCAGGGGGGGAGGGGGGAAAGGGGACACCAGGTGACTAGTCATGAACAGACTTAGTATGAAAGATATGTTATGAAAATTACAGAAACAGGTGTAACACTGTCCTAAATATAATTAACACTTCATTAATTACTGGATATGTGCCACAGTCATTTAAATATGCTGTTATTAAACCAATTCTGAAAAAGCCTACCTTAGATCCTGACATTTTAGCCAATTATAGGCCTATATCCAATTTGCCCTTTCTGTCAAAGGTTTTAGAACGAGTAATAGTTAAACAGCTGTGCCAATTCCTGCAGGATAATAGTTTATTTGAACAGTTTCAGTCTGGCTTTCGTGCCCATCATAGCACTGAAACAGCGTTAGTTAAAGTTACTAATGACTTATTATTAGCCGCTGACATGGGATTAATATGGGTCCTGGTGTTATTAGACCTTAGTGCAGCCTTTGACACCATTGACCACAGTATCTTAGTGCACAGATTAGAATGTGATATAGGTATTAGAGGAGCAGCCCTCTGCTGGTTTAAATCATATTTATCTAATTGCTACCAATTTGTTCACATCAACAAACAATCATCGCAGTCCTCCAGAGTTAATTATGGCGTTCCTCAAGGGTCAGTCCTTGGGCCTATTTTGTTTACACTATATATGCTCCCTTTAGGTAACATCATTAGAAATCATGGCATTAATTTTCATTGTTATGCAGATGGCACACAGCTATATTTATCGATTAAACAAATACAAATAGATAAAGTTGTTATAATTGGTCCTAAAAATGCGAGAGACTCCCTAACTGACCACATAGTTACTGTAGACAACTTAAGTGGAACACCCAGTGACATAGTTAAAAATTTAGGAGTTTTATTTGATCCAGATCTTTCATTCAAAGGGTCAGGGGTCAGAGGTCAGGGCACATTAACCAAACTTGCAGAACAGCCTTCTTTCACCTGCACAACATTAGCCAAAATTAGGAATATTCTGTCTAAAACGACTGCAGAAAAATTAATTCATGCATTTGTTACATCACGATTAGATTATTGTAACTCCTTACTTGTAGCGTGTCCTAAATATTCCCTAAAAAGCTTCAACTGGTTCAAAATGCAGCAGCAAGATTATTAACAGGATCAAATAGAAGAGAACACATCACCCCTGTGCTCCAAACCCTGACCCCTGACCCCTAACCCTATCACCCCTGTGCTCCAAACCCTGACCCCTGACTCCTAACCCTATCACCCCTGTGCTCCAAACCCTGACCCCTGACCCCTAACCCTATCACCCCTGTGCTCCAAACCCTGACCCCTAACCCTATCACCCCTGTGCTCCAAACCCTTCATTAGCTACCAGTTGAGTCTAGAAT
Organism: Siphamia tubifer; assembly: GCA_020466265.1. Lineage (NCBI taxonomy): Eukaryota > Metazoa > Chordata > Actinopteri > Kurtiformes > Apogonidae > Siphamia > Siphamia tubifer. The sequence continues at coordinate 5,186,434 of JAIVEL010000024.1, forward strand.
TAAATTTAAAATCCTCCTCCTTACATATAAAACCATTAATGGTATGGGTTAGGGTTAGGGGTCAGAGGTCAGGGGTTAATGGTATGGGCCCCTCTTATCTTAAAGATGATCTGGTTCCGTACCAACCCAATAGAACCCTTCGTTCTCAGAATGCAGGTTTATTGAAAGTTCCTAGGGTTTCTAAAAGTACAGTAGGAGCTAGAGCCTTTAGTTACCATGGTTACTGTCTGATGGAATCATCTTCCCTTTAATATTAAAGATGCCGACACAGTCTGTACATTTAAAATTAGGCTTAAAACATTCCTGTTTGAGAAAGACTATGATCAGGTTAGTTAAAAAATTATGTGGTGTATGAGTCACAGTTCAGTCTAGGCTGCCCTAGGAGTTAGAATGCTGGGGGAAGTACAGACACTGAGTTCTTTCTTCTCTTTCTCTCTCTCACACCTGTTTCTGTCATTTTTATAACCTATCTTTCATACCAAGTCTGTTCATGACTAGTCACCTGGTGTCCCCTTTCCCCCTTCCCCCCCCTGGGGGGAGTGGTGGCTCTCCTGACAGTGTCTGCACGGGAGCCATGGACGACAGGATCTGGAGTATCTCGCCTGTGCCGACCTGTGACCCCGGACCACCGCCCCTGCCTGTCTGGACCAGCCCCCCTTCCTGCATTTATAAATGGACGTTCATCTATAGCCTGTCCGTCCATGGGAGTGGATCTGTCCTTCAATGTGGTTCTCCTCAAGATTTCTTCTTTTTCCCACTGGGTTTGGAAGTTTTTTCTTGCCGAGAAGGAGGGTCTAAGGACAGGGGGAGGGTCTAAGGACAGGGGGAGGGTCTAAGGACAGGGGATGCCTGGGACTTTTCATGTATTTCTGTAGCTGATTGTGTTTTTGTAAAGCCCTCTGAGACGACTTTGTTGTGAATTAGGGCTTTATAAATAGAATTGAATTGAATTGAATTGAATTAACCCTAAATCGCTCACTGGCTGCTGTCAGTGTTGAAACCAAAGTATGATAAATAATATTATTGATGAATGAAAATAGCTAAATCATCCATATTACTTTAGCTAGCTAGCTAATATGATATTAGGAACTTCTAGGGGGACAGTCCATGTGTGTGGGTCTTTGTGTATTTTTGGGAGTAGGTAAAACTGTCTGGAGCGTGGTTGATCTGGTGCGAATAAGAAGTGGGATTGTTTGGCTGTGATGTATTTTTATTTCTGAGTGTTTGTATGATGGACCAGAGTTGTAACTGTGTGTAATGTTGGATGGAATGAGGGATGAGCTTGTAGTAATGTGTGTTGGATAATTGTCTATTAGCTTCCTGAAGATACTTTTGTCTGTCCACAATCACTACTTTTGAGCCTTTGTCTGCGGGTTTTATTATGACTTTGGGGTTCTGAATAAGTTTGTTGAGGGCCCTGCATTCCGCTCGTGACAGATTGTGCGAGTCGGTAGGTCCATAGGGACCTCCTCTCCTGTTGGTGAATGGAGTGAGTGATGCTGCTGCGGGTTCCCAATTGGTTGGATTTGTGAACAGAGGATGGGTGAATTCTGAGTGGGGGTTGAAATGGTCTAAAATTTTGAGGCAGCGGTGGTACCTATGGATGTCTCCCTGAAGCTCCCCCCAGTCGAATTTGTTGGGACGTGGAATGAAAGACAAACTCCTCTCCAGGAGACAACGTTGAACCAGGGACAAAGAAAAGAGCTTGGAGAGATTGAGGACATTGGAATCTGCAGTCCAGTCTTCCCTGTCTGTGTTGTGAGTAATGTCTGTATGTGTCTGTTCTGGAATGGTATTATCCTTAGGTGATAGGGTGGTGGTGGGAGGGTCCGAGTTAGGGTCTCTTGCAGTTTTAAATTTAGCAGTTGACACAAGTGTTGGAGTATCTGAGTGGCTATGGTGGATGTCCAGTGGATGTGGTCTTTTTCGGTGTGGAACTATGTTCGCTCACTGACAGAGATAATGTTTTAAGAACAAAGAAACAGGCTGGAGAATGGCTGAAGAAGATCGAGAAGTCAAGGCTACAGGTAAATTTAAGGCCTGGATCTTCCAGCACGGGTTACTACCAAGACTCATGTGGCTACTGATGATCTATGAAGTGCCAATGAAAAAAAATCGAGAGGCCAGAAATCAAGAAGCAAGTGAACAAACATCTCCGCAGCTGGCTCGAGATTCTTCCAAGCTTCACATCAGTAAGCTTATACACCAGGTCTGGTCACTTACAGCGACCTCTGTCTTTAATTCAATTCAATTCAATTTTATTTATAAAGCCCTAAATCACAACAAAGTCGTCTCACAGGGCTTTACAAAAACACAATCAACAACAGAGATACATGAAAAGTCCCAAGCATCCCCTGTCCTTAGACCCTCCTTTAGTAGCAGAGGAATTCAAGGTGGCCATGTGCCGAGTCGAAATGATGGACGGAGACTCCAGTGACGGAAAAGTCAAAGGTGCAGGTGTCACAACAAGATCAGAACGCAAATGGGCAGCCGATGCAGCAGTGGCCCAAGCAAAAAGCACCCTGGTGTTGAAGGACATCATTGGGAACCCATGCATAGGCAGATAAGGACTTGGATCCACCCACTTTCAGCAATGGGGTAAGGCAGACTCGAGGCAGAGGAGCAGTATGATCCAGAGGGAGGTCTGACACCTGGAGGAGGAAAGGCGGAGGATGAGGGCTGTGGAACTCGGGCTACAAGGAGCCTGGACAAAGTGGGATCTACCAGAAAGGAAGATCACTTGGGCCGAACTCTGGAGGCTGGAGCCATTTCGCATCTCTTTCCCACTCCGATCAGTGCACAACACACTACCATCACCATCAAACCTCCATAGATGGGGAATGAGGGAGGACCCATCGCGCAGGCTGTGTGGAGGGAGAGGAACCATGGCGCACATACTGGCAAGGTGCAAGGCAGCCCTTAGCCAGGGGAGATACAGATGGCGCCATGATAAGGTCCTCTGGACACTGGCAGACACCTTGGAGTGGGAAAGAGTGAAAACGCGCCACACCAAGGCAAGACAAACATCAGCTATCCAGTTAATCAAGGAGGGGGAGAAACCACCAGCCTCCAAGATGATCAAGAAGAGCCTCCTGCAAATGGCTAACCCTAACCGTGGGAGATGAGGGTCGACCTGGGAAGAAAGCTGCTCTTCCCCCAGGTGGTGCAAACATCAAAGAGGCCTGACGTGGTGATATAGTCTAAGGAGGCAAAGAAAATCATCTTGATTGAATTGACTGTGCCATGGGAAGATTGGTGCGAGGAGGCTGCCGAGGGGAAAGTTACCAAGTATCAAGGTCTCGTCCATCAATGTAAGGAGAAAGCATGGCAAGCTTGGCTCTTTCCTATCAAGGTTGGCTGCAGAGGTTTTCCAGCGCAGTCAGTATGGAGGACACTTACTGCTCTGGGAATTGCAGGATGTGAGAGGAAGGCAGCAGTCCGTAAGTTGGAGTAGGCCGCAGAAAGAGAATCTTATTGGCTTTGGAATAGGAGGGAGGAGCAAAGCTGGGGGCCAGGAGAAAGTGGGCAGTTACTGGCCATCACTGCCGACCCGCAAACTGGATGGCGTTGTGGTTCAGGGTTGAAATGCCCAGTGAAAGTTGGACACCACCTGATGGTAAATGTTCTGCACTCATATAGTTCTTTTCCACCTTCATGGTTCAAAGTTCTTTACATTAGCCTCACATTCACCCATTCACAAACACACTCATACACCAGTAGGTTTCTAAGGTCAGTCCTACTGGGTCCGGGTTCAGTGTCTTGCCCAAGGACACTTTGACATGTGGACAGCCAGAGCTGGGACGTGAACCGCCAACCTCTCAGTCATTGGGTGACCCACTCTACCAACTGAACCACAGCTGATGACATCTTCTTCTTCAGTTATATATACATGATTGTAAGAGGTAGCATGAATGTAAATGTTTTCAATAGTGGGTCA
>JAIVEL010000024.1:5200370-5202870 GCA_020466265.1 Siphamia tubifer
TTTATCCAGTTGGTCGACTCATTATTACTCACATCAAATCATCAAATCATCAAATCATCACACTACTTGATTTGGATAGTGATAATTTAGCTGTTTCAATTAGGCCAAACAAAATAATATATGTGGTTCCCATCACATGGAAAAATTGGGTAGGTAGGTGGGTCATCCATATTTTATTTTATTTACAATTTTATATAAAAACAAGCTCCAAAAATTCAGATTTAATATCAGTTATTCTTTCCAGCAGTTAGAAAATCAACACATTGCCTCAGATTTTCCATGTACATGTACATGTATATTTACACAATGTTTTAAGAGAGCATAAATGAATTTTAGATGATTGAAATAAAATCAAATATGATTTGACATCAACATTTTGTCTTTTATTGATTTTTTTTCAACAAAAATACAGTTTAAGCACAAATGTAAATTCTATCCACATCTAAATATTATTTAATAAAATAAAGGCCCCAATATTGAAGGCTTTAGTGGACATATACAGCTATCTATTTACTGTTCAACTTATTTCCTCTTACCATACTGCTGTTTTGTTACTGGCTTCTTCACATTCCTCACAATCTTGACAGAGCGGGAGTACAGTTTTAAATTTATTTTTTAGCTCTGGAAGAGGATTTGTATTTGGTTCCCCACACCAGACACACAAGTCTGTGTGACCAAGAGATGCTCCATAAAGATATGAAACCATCTTCCCAATGAATAAACAAACGCTGGTGTTTTTGAAACAAACCAAGTGTGAAGTGAGTGGGAAATTAACACACCATGTACCAAAGATTCATCAAGAGGCCAACAGCCAATCAAAACTGGCGCAGCAATCACATGCATTGAGGGTTGTTTTGATGGACATGGACACCATGTATATGGTCGTCGTTTGTCGCTAGTCATAAATCACGGTGGTCAGACAGGTGACAGATGTTGGTAAACATGAATACGGACTAAATACGGAGAAATAAATTCTCTCATCATCAGTCATTGGGAATTTCGAAGATAAGAGTCGGCAGTCGACCGCTTCATTATATTTAATTTATTTTGACAAACTGATAAAATGTTTACATAGTCGGCATTTTCATCGTAAAAAAATTGGGTCGGTCAGGTGACCGGAACCACACGTATTATTTTGTTTGGCCTTAGAGTAATAAAATCGACTTATGATAGTTATATTTGTCAATGTAAACATTTTCATTTGTGTATCAGATTGATAATTAGTCTGGTTGTTTTAAATTATGATGTTTTGTTTATGAAATGAAAGTGAATGTGATGGCGTGTGATGCAGCATTTTTCTCATTGTAGAGGCTGTGTTTTTACCTCATTATCACCCATAAACAAACATTAAAACAATGTATTTTAATTAAACAAAAGCCTGTTTCTTGATCAAAATACGTGTTTTACCTGGTATCATCTTTAGGGTTAGTGATGGTTTGATGGTTTGATGTGAGTAATAAGGAGTCGACCAACTGGATAAAAACTAAAGAACAAGCTAACATTAATTGTCTTTCCTGACATGTTCATTTGAAAAACTTAAAACAATTAAGGCCAATGAGATCTTTTATTAATTCCAATCTTATTTATCAATCAATCGATGAATTAATAATTGATTGTTTTATGATGGTGCAGTTATACTATTCAAAGGCTGGTGGCAGACACTGGCTGGCACTGGTTTACACACTCGATAGAGGGCGCTGTGGAGCTGCCATGACACTGTAAACAGGGCTGCGCCGAGCAGAGTGAGACCTCTGTATATATATACACTCTTTGGTATCACTTCCTCTGGTTCAATTTACCAGGTTAATGACTTAACCACATATTTGTATATTAATATTTTCAGTCTGTTCTTCATTGTAGGTTTGGGTCATGCTGCTGCAGATTATGGTTAGAAAAGGAAGGACAGACAAACGGACATTCCTGATCGTCCTCTCATCCCAGTCCACACGCTGGATCTTTGTAACCATAGATGTTGTCGATTTTTTTTGAATGGGTCAGATCCAGATGGAATTCTATACAGTTTAACTCTGTCCTTGTAACGATTCTGACAAAACAACAACTAGACATTTGTAGTTGTGCTGTAGGTCTGTCATCTATATAAACAACAGTGTTTACATGTAGTTGTTTTTAGTCCAGTCCTTTTATGTTTGAATGAAGTTGACTTTGAAGGAGTCTATAAAGGGCCCACTACAGGTCATCACCCCCCCTACAGTGAATCAAACGCTCCGCCCCTGAGCCCCGCCCACAGTGTTTGTCAATCATGTTAAAGCTCCTCCCACAGTCTTAATTGTCTGCAGGTGTTTCATAGTGCCAGGAGCACTGTTGCCATGGTGATGAGCAGTGGCGGGAACTTCAAAGGGCAGACTCATAGACAGCTCCACACTCTGTTACATGGAAAAAATAGGTGTGAACATACTGCCGAACTTCACCCCATGTGGTGCATCCACACGTCAGATCTCAGTGAGGTGTGATTCTGGATCACTGTCCCTGGTGTTTTGCT
>JAIVEL010000024.1:5207870-5237870 GCA_020466265.1 Siphamia tubifer
AAACCATGTGTAGTTAATAATAAACACTGTGTAGTTAATAATAAACCATGTGTAGTTAATAATAAACACTGTGTAGTTAATAATAAACACTGTGTAGTTAATAATAAACACTGTGTAGTTAATAATAAACACTGTGTAGTTAATAATAAACACTGTGTAGTTAATAATAAACCATGTGTAGTTAATAATAAACACTGTGTAGTTAATAATAAACACTGTGTAGTTAATAATAAACACTGTGTAGTTAATAATAAACACTGTGTAGTTAATAATAAACCATGTGTAGTTAATAATAAACCATGTGTAGTTAATAATAAACCATGTGTAGTTAATAATAAACCCTGTGTAGTTAATAATAAACACTGTGTAGTTAATAATAAACACTGTGTAGTTAATAATAAACACTGTGTAGTTAATAATAAACACTGTGTAGTTAATAATAAACACTGTGTAGTTAATAATAAACACTGTGTAGTTAATAATAAACACTGTAGTTAATAATAAACCCTGTGTAGTTAATAATAAACACTGTGTAGTTAATAATAAACTATGTGTAGTTAATAATAAACCATGTGTAGTTAATAATAAACACTGTGTAGTTAATAATAAACACTGTGTAGTTAATAATAAACCATGTGTAGTTAATAATAAACCCTGTGTAGTTAATAATAAACACTGTGTAGTTAATAATAAACACTGTAGTTAATAATAAACCCTGTGTAGTTAATAATAAACACTGTGTAGTTAATAATAAACACTGTGTAGTTAATAATAAACCATGTGTAGTTAATAATAAACACTGTGTAGTTAATAATAAACACTGTGTAGTTAATAATAAACACTGTGTAGTTAATAATAAACACTGTAGTTAATAATAAACCCTGTGTAGTTAATAATAAACACTGTGTAGTTAATAATAAACACTGTGTAGTTAATAATAAACCATGTGTAGTTAATAATAAACACTGTGTAGTTAATAATAAACACTGTGTAGTTAATAATAAACACTGTGTAGTTAATAATAAACACTGTGTAGTTAATAATAAACACTGTGTAGTTAATAATAAACCATGTGTAGTTAATAATAAACACTGTGTAGTTAATAATAAACACTGTGTAGTTAATAATAAACACTGTGTAGTTAATAATAAACACTGTGTAGTTAATAATAAACCATGTGTAGTTAATAATAAACCATGTGTAGTTAATAATAAACCATGTGTAGTTAATAATAAACCCTGTGTAGTTAATAATAAACCCTGTGTAGTTAATAATAAACCATGTGTAGTTAATAATAAACCATGTGTAGTTAATAATAAACCATGTGTAGTTAATAATAAACACTGTGTAGTTAATAATAAACCATGTGTAGTTAATAATAAACCATGTGTAGTTAATAATAAACCATGTGTAGTTAATAATAAACCCTGTGTAGTTAATAATAAACCATGTGTAGTTAATAATAAACCATGTGTAGTTAATAATAAACCATGTGTAGTTAATAATAAACCATGTGTAGTTAATAATAAACCCTGTGTAGTTAATAATAAACCATGTGTAGTTAATAATAAACCATGTGTAGTTAATAATAAACCATGTGTAGTTAATAATAAACCCTGTGTAGTTAATAATAAACCATGTGTAGTTAATAATAAACCATGTGTAGTTAATAATAAACCATGTGTAGTTAATAATAAACCCTGTGTAGTTAATAATAAACCATGTGTAGTTAATAATAAACCATGTGTAGTTAATAATAAACCATGTGTAGTTAATAATAAACCATGTGTAGTTAATAATAAACCATGTGTAGTTAATAATAAACCATGTGTAGTTAATAATAAACCCTGTGTAGTTAATAATAAACCATGTGTAGTTAATAATAAACCATGTGTAGTTAATAATAAACACTGTGTAGTTAATAATAAACACTGTGTAGTTAATAATAAACCATGTGTAGTTAATAATAAACCATGTGTAGTTAATAATAAACCATGTGTAGTTAATAATAAATCATGTGTAGTTAATAATAAACACTGTGTAGTTAATAATAAATCATGTGTAGTTAATAATAAACCATGTATGTATATATGATGTATGAGTCACAGTTCAGTCTAGGCTGCCCTAGGAGTTAGAATGCTGGGGGAAGTACAGACACTGAGTTCTTTCTTCTCTTTCTCTCTCTCACACCTGTTTCTGTCATTTTTATAACCTATCACATGTACACTCGCGTACACACGCGTACACTCGCGTACACTCGCGTACACACGCGTACACACGCGTACACTCGCGTACACTCACGTACACACACGTACACACGCGTACACACGCGTACACTCGCGTACACTCGCGTACACTCGCGTACACACGCGTACACTCGCGTACACACGCGTACACACGCGTACACACGCGTACACACGCGTACACTCGCGTACACTCACGTACACACACGTACACACGCGTACACTCGTGTACACATGCGTACACTCGTGTACACACGCGTACACTCGTGTACACACGCGTACACACGTGTACCTCCTGAGAGCTTTACTGTAGTTCTGCTTTGATCTGGTTTTGATGGTATTGTGTCATCGATTGGAGTCTAAATAAAGTCTAAATAAATAAATACATTTAATGTAATGTAATAGTTGTTTTTTCTGGTATAACACATCATGCAGTGATCACTGACACACATCAGTTCAGTGGATATTTAACCTCCAGTATATTTATTGGACACTAATGTTTTTTTTTCTGTCCAAAGGAAAATGTGTTGAAGCAGAGCAGAGAAGTGTGTACCAAGAACTACTGTACTCACCCCCCACACTCACCCACATTCACCCACACTAACAATGCTCTAACACACACACAGAAACAAAGTGTCCTGTGTGTGTGTTAGAGTGTATTAGTGTGAGTGTCTGTGTTTCTGTCAAAAACACAGTAAGATGTTACAAAGAAGGTATTGACACACACAGACACACACACAGAAACACACACACAGAAACACACACAGACACACACACAGACACACACACAGACACACACACAGACACACACAGAAACACACACACAGAAACACACACAGACACACACACAGACACACACACAGACACACACACAGACACACACAGAAACACACACACAGAAACACACACACAGACACACACAGACACGCACACAGAAACACGCACAGACACGCACACAGACACACACACAGACACACACAGAAACACACACAGACACGCACACAGACACACACAGAAACACACAGAAACACGCACACAGAAACACGCACAGACACGCACACAGAAACACACAGAAACACGCACAGACACACACAGAAACACACACAGACACACACAGAAACACACACAGACACGCACAGAAACACACAGAAACACGCACAGACACACACAGAAACACACACACAGACACACACAGAAACACGCACAGACACACACACAAACACACACAGACACGCACACAAACACACACAGACACGCACACAGAAACACACACAGACACACACACACAGACACACACAGACACACACACAGACACACACACAGAAACGCACACAGACACACACACAGACACACACACAGACACACACACAGAAACACACACAGACACACACACAAACACACACAGACACGCACACAGAAACACACACAGACACACACACAGACACACACACAGACACACACACAGAAACGCACACAGACACACACACAGACACACACACAGACACACACACAGAAACACACACAGACACACACACAGACACACACACAGACACACACACAGAAACACACACAGACACACACACAGACACACACACAGAAACACACACAGACACACACAGAAACGCACACAGACACGCACACAGAAACACACAGAAACACACACAGACACACACACAGAAACACACACAGACACACACACAGACACACACACAGACACGCACACAGAAACACACAGAAACACACACAGACACACACACAGAAACATACACAGACACACACACAGACACACACACAGAAACACACAGAAACACACACAGACACACACACAGAAACACACACAGACACACACACAGACACACACACAGACACGCACACAGAAACACACAGAAACACACACAGACACACACACAGAAACACACACAGACACACACACAGACACACACACAGAAACATACACAGACACACACAGAAACGCACACAGACACGCACACAGAAACACACAGAAACACACACTGACACACACACAGAAACACACACAGACACACACAGAAACACACACAGACACGCACATAGAAACACACACAGACACACACAGAAACACACACAGACACGCACACAGAAACACACACAGACACACACACACACACACACATACAAATACACAGACACACACACAGAAACACACACAGACACACACAGAGACACACACAGACACACACACAGACACACACACAGACACACACAGACACACACACAGACACGCACACAGACATGCACACAGAAACACACACAGACACACACAGACACACACAGACACACACAGACACACACAGACACACACAGACACACACACAGACACACACACAGAAACAAACACACACACACACACACACACATACAAATACACAGACACACACACAGAAACACACACAGACACACACACAGACACACACAGACACACACACAGACACACACAGACACACACACAGAAACACACACACACACACACATACAAATACACAGACACACACACAGAAACACACACAGAAACACACATACACATACACACACACAGACACACACACAGAAACACACACAGACACACACAGAAACACACACAGACACACACAAACAGAAACACACACACACACACACATACAAATACACAGACACACACAAAGAAACACACACAGAAACACACATACACACACACAGACACACACAGACACACACAGAAACACACACACACACACACATACAAATACACAGACACACACACAGAAACACACACAGAAACACACATACACATACACAGACACACACAGACACACACAGAAACACACACAGACACGTACAGAAACACACAGAAACACACACAGACACACACACAGAAACACACACAGACACACACACAGACACACACAGACATGCACAGACACACACACAGAAACACACACAGACACACACACAGAAACACACACAGACACACACAGAAACACACACAGACACGTACAGAAACACACAGAAACACACACACACACACACACACAGACACACACACAGACACACACAGACATGCACAGACACACACAGACACACACAGACACACACAGACACACACAGACACACACAGACACACACAGAAACACACAGACACAAACATCAGCCTCCTACAGTATAGAATACCTGAACACAAACACTGTTGCACTGTGTGTGTGTCTGTGTGTGTTGTGTAAGTGTGTGTGTGTGTCTATATGTAAGTGTCTGTGTGTGTATGTGTGTGTGTGTGTATGTGTCTGTGTGTGTTGTGTATGTGTGTGTGTATGTGTGTCTATATGTATGTGTCTGTGTGTGTATGTGTCTGTGTGTGTGTGTGTGTGTTGTGTAAGTGTGTGTGTGTGTGTATGTGTCTGTGTGTATGTGTCTGTGTGTGTGTGTTGTGTAAGTGTGTGTGTGTGTGTGTGTGTGTATGTGTCTGTGTGTGTGTGTGTGTCTATATGTATGTGTTTGTGTCTGTGTGTGTGTGTGTGTGTGTGTGTGTGATGTTAATTATCTACCATTAGTTAATAGGTCATCTAAATTTGGTTAATTAATCATCTATCATTAGTTAAATAATTATCTAACATTAGTTAAATAATTATCTATCATTAGTTAAATAATTATCTAACATTAGTTAATTAATCATCTAACATTAGTGTCAACAAAAGTAGTTTATTTTAATCTAATATTTAAGTGTCTTTCTTACGTACGTTTCGTTGTTAATGTTGTTGATGTTCAGCTGATGATGGAGTCGTCCACAAAGATCCAAACTTTGACACTTACCCTCCTTTGACATCCCCCCACCCTACACACACACCTGTTGAACATCATTCAATAGCACCTGTCTGGGTTAACATCTATAGCTTCTACTGTTAACATCTATAGCTTCTACCGTTAACATCTATAGCTTCTACTGTTAACATCTATAGCTTCTACCGTTAACATCTATAGCTTCTAGAGTTAACATCTATAGCTTCTCCAGTTAACATCTATAGCTTCTACAGTTAACATCTATAGCTTCTACAGTTAACATCTATAGCTTCTACAGTTAACATCTATAGCTTCTACAGTTAGCATCTATAGCTTCTACTGTTAACATCTATAGCTTCTACCGTTAGCATCTATAGCTTCTAGAGTTAACATCTATAGCTTCTAGAGTTAACATCTATAGCTTCTACAGTTAACATCTATAGCTTCTACAGTTAACATCTATAGCTTCTACAGTTAACATCTATAGCTTCTACAGTTAGCATCTATAGCTTCTACTGTTAACATCTATAGCTTCTACCGTTAGCATCTATAGCTTCTACAGTTAGCATCTATAGCTTCTACCGTTAGCATCTATAGCTTCTACAGTTAGCATCTATAGCTTCTACAGTTAACATCTATAGCTTCTACCGTTAGCATCTATAGCTTCTCCAGTTAACATCTATAGCTTCTACCGTTAGCATCTATAGCTTCTACAGTTAGCATCTATAGCTTCTACTGTTAACATCTATAGCTTCTCCAGTTAACATCTATAGCTTCTACCGTTAGCATCTATAGCTTCTCCAGTTAACATCTATAGCTTCTCCAGTTAACATCTATAGCTTCTACCGTTAGCATCTATAGCTTCTCCAGTTAACATCTATAGCTTCTACCGTTAGCATCTATAGCTTCTACAGTTAACATCTATAGCTTCTCCAGTTAACATCTATAGCTTCTACTGTTAACATCTATAGCTTCTACCGTTAGCATCTATAGCTTCTACCGTTAGCATCTATAGCTTCTACAGTTAGCATCTATAGCTTCTACAGTTAACATCTATAGCTTCTACCGTTAGCATCTATAGCTTCTCCAGTTAACATCTATAGCTTCTACCGTTAGCATCTATAGCTTCTACAGTTAGCATCTATAGCTTCTACTGTTAACATCTATAGCTTCTCCAGTTAACATCTATAGCTTCTACCGTTAGCATCTATAGCTTCTCCAGTTAACATCTATAGCTTCTCCAGTTAACATCTATAGCTTCTACCGTTAGCATCTATAGCTTCTCCAGTTAACATCTATAGCTTCTACCGTTAGCATCTATAGCTTCTACAGTTAGCATCTATAGCTTCTACTGTTAACATCTATAGCTTCTCCAGTTAACATCTATAGCTTCTACCGTTAGCATCTATAGCTTCTCCAGTTAACATCTATAGCTTCTACCGTTAGCATCTATAGCTTCTACAGTTAGCATCTATAGCTTCTACTGTTAACATCTATAGCTTCTCCAGTTAACATCTATAGCTTCTACCGTTAGCATCTATAGCTTCTACTGTTAACATCTATAGCTTCTACCGTTAGCATCTATAGCTTCTACAGTTAGCATCTATAGCTTCTACTGTTAACATCTATAGCTTCTCCAGTTAACATCTATAGCTTCTACCGTTAGCATCTATAGCTTCTCCAGTTAACATCTATAGCTTCTCCAGTTAGCATCTATAGCTTCTAGAGTTAACATCTATAGCTTCTACAGTTAGCATCTATAGCTTCTAGAGTTAACATCTATAGCTTCTCCAGTTAACATCTATAGCTTCTAGAGTTAACATCTATAGCTTCTAGAGTTAACATCTATAGCTTCTCCAGTTAACATCTATAGCTTCTAGAGTTAACATCTATAGCTTCTACTGTTAACATCTATAGCTTCTACCGTTAACATCTATAGCTTCTAGAGTTAACATCTATAGCTTCTACTGTTAACATCTATAGCTTCTACCGTTACAACTATAGCTTCTCCAGTTAACATCTATAGTTTCTCCAGTTAGCATCTATAGCTTCTAGAGTTAACATCTATAGCTTCTCCAGTTAACATCTATAGCTTCTAGAGTTAACATCTATAGCTTCTACTGTTAACATCTATAGCTTCTCCAGTTAACATCTATAGCTTCTACCGTTAGCATCTATAGCTTCTACAGTTAGCATCTATAGCTTCTACTGTTAACATCTATAGCTTCTCCAGTTAACATCTATAGCTTCTACCGTTAGCATCTATAGCTTCTACTGTTAACATCTATAGCTTCTACCGTTAGCATCTATAGCTTCTACAGTTAGCATCTATAGCTTCTACTGTTAACATCTATAGCTTCTCCAGTTAACATCTATAGCTTCTACCGTTAGCATCTATAGCTTCTCCAGTTAACATCTATAGCTTCTCCAGTTAGCATCTATAGCTTCTAGAGTTAACATCTATAGCTTCTACAGTTAGCATCTATAGCTTCTAGAGTTAACATCTATAGCTTCTCCAGTTAACATCTATAGCTTCTAGAGTTAACATCTATAGCTTCTAGAGTTAACATCTATAGCTTCTCCAGTTAACATCTATAGCTTCTAGAGTTAACATCTATAGCTTCTACTGTTAACATCTATAGCTTCTACCGTTAACATCTATAGCTTCTAGAGTTAACATCTATAGCTTCTACTGTTAACATCTATAGCTTCTACCGTTAACATCTATAGCTTCTACCGTTAGCATCTATAGCTTCTCCAGTTAACATCTATAGTTTCTCCAGTTAGCATCTATAGCTTCTAGAGTTAACATCTATAGCTTCTCCAGTTAACATCTATAGCTTCTAGAGTTAACATCTATAGCTTCTACTGTTAACATCTATAGCTTCTCCAGTTAACATCTATAGCTTCTAGAGTTAACATCTATAGCTTCTACTGTTAACATCTATAGCTTCTACCGTTAACATCTATAGCTTCTACCGTTAGCATCTATAGCTTCTCCAGTTAACATCTATAGCTTCTCCAGTTAGCATCTATAGCTTCTCCAGTTAACATCTATAGCTTCTCCAGTTAGCATCTATAGCTTCTACAGTTAACATCTATAGCTTCTCCAGTTAACATCTATAGCTTCTCCAGTTAGCATCTATAGCTTCTACAGTTAGCATCTATAGCTTCTCCGGTTAGCATTCATGGCTTCTACAGTTAACATCTATAGCTTCTACAGTTAACATCTATAGCTTCTCCAGTTAGCATCTATAGCTTCTCCAGTCAGCATCTATAGCTTCTCTAGTTAACATCTATAGCTTCTCCAGTTAGCATCTATAGCTTCTCCAGTCAGCATCTATAGCTTCTCTAGTTAACATCTATAGCTTCTCTAGTTAACATCTATAGCTTCTCCAGTTAACATCTATAGCTTCTACTGTTAACATCTATAGCTTCTCCAGTTAACATCTATAGCTTCTACCGTTAGCATCTATAGCTTCTCCAGTTAACATCTATAGCTTCTCCAGTTAGCATCTATAGCTTCTAGAGTTAACATCTATAGCTTCTACCGTTAACATCTATAGCTTCTACCGTTAACATCTATAGCTTCTCCAGTTAACATCTATAGCTTCTCCAGTTAACATCTATAGCTTCTAGAGTTAACATCTATAGCTTCTAGAGTTAACATCTATAGCTTCTCCAGTTAACATCTATAGCTTCTAGAGTTAACATCTATAGCTTCTACCGTTAACATCTATAGCTTCTACCGTTAACATCTATAGCTTCTCCAGTTAACATCTATAGCTTCTGCTGTTAACATCTATAGCTTCTCCAGTTAACATCTATAGCTTCTAGAGTTAACATCTATAGCTTCTACTGTTAACATCTATAGCTTCTACCGTTAACATCTATAGCTTCTACCGTTAACATCTATAGCTTCTAGAGTTAACATCTATAGTTTCTCCAGTTAACATCTGTAGCTTCTAGAGTTAACATCTATAGCTTCTCCAGTTAACATCTATAGCTTCTAGAGTTAACATCTATAGCTTCTACTGTTAACATCTATAGCTTCTCCAGTTAACATCTATAGCTTCTACCGTTAGCATCTATAGCTTCTACAGTTAGCATCTATAGCTTCTACTGTTAACATCTATAGCTTCTCCAGTTAACATCTATAGCTTCTACCGTTAGCATCTATAGCTTCTACTGTTAACATCTATAGCTTCTACCGTTAGCATCTATAGCTTCTACAGTTAGCATCTATAGCTTCTACTGTTAACATCTATAGCTTCTCCAGTTAACATCTATAGCTTCTACCGTTAGCATCTATAGCTTCTCCAGTTAACATCTATAGCTTCTCCAGTTAGCATCTATAGCTTCTAGAGTTAACATCTATAGCTTCTACAGTTAGCATCTATAGCTTCTAGAGTTAACATCTATAGCTTCTCCAGTTAACATCTATAGCTTCTAGAGTTAACATCTATAGCTTCTAGAGTTAACATCTATAGCTTCTAGAGTTAACATCTATAGCTTCTCCAGTTAACATCTATAGCTTCTAGAGTTAACATCTATAGCTTCTACTGTTAACATCTATAGCTTCTACCGTTAACATCTATAGCTTCTAGAGTTAACATCTATAGCTTCTACTGTTAACATCTATAGCTTCTACCGTTAACATCTATAGCTTCTACCGTTAGCATCTATAGCTTCTCCAGTTAACATCTATAGTTTCTCCAGTTAGCATCTATAGCTTCTAGAGTTAACATCTATAGCTTCTCCAGTTAACATCTATAGCTTCTAGAGTTAACATCTATAGCTTCTACTGTTAACATCTATAGCTTCTCCAGTTAACATCTATAGCTTCTAGAGTTAACATCTATAGCTTCTACTGTTAACATCTATAGCTTCTACCGTTAACATCTATAGCTTCTACCGTTAGCATCTATAGCTTCTCCAGTTAACATCTATAGCTTCTCCAGTTAGCATCTATAGCTTCTCCAGTTAACATCTATAGCTTCTCCAGTTAGCATCTATAGCTTCTACAGTTAACATCTATAGCTTCTCCAGTTAACATCTATAGCTTCTCCAGTTAGCATCTATAGCTTCTACAGTTAGCATCTATAGCTTCTCCGGTTAGCATTTATGGCTTCTACAGTTAACATCTATAGCTTCTACAGTTAACATCTATAGCTTCTCCAGTTAGCATCTATAGCTTCTCCAGTCAGCATCTATAGCTTCTCTAGTTAACATCTATAGCTTCTCCAGTTAGCATCTATAGCTTCTCCAGTCAGCATCTATAGCTTCTCTAGTTAACATCTATAGCTTCTCTAGTTAACATCTATAGCTTCTCCAGTTAACATCTATAGCTTCTCCAGTTAACATCTATAGCTTCTACTGTTAACATCTATAGCTTCTCCAGTTAACATCTATAGCTTCTACCATTAGCATCTATAGCTTCTCCAGTTAACATCTATAGCTTCTCCAGTTAGCATCTATAGCTTCTAGAGTTAACATCTATAGCTTCTACCGTTAACATCTATAGCTTCTACCGTTAACATCTATAGCTTCTCCAGTTAACATCTATAGCTTCTCCAGTTAACATCTATAGCTTCTAGAGTTAACATCTATAGCTTCTAGAGTTAACATCTATAGCTTCTACCGTTAACATCTATAGCTTCTACCGTTAACATCTATAGCTTCTCCAGTTAACATCTATAGCTTCTGCTGTTAACATCTATGGCTTCTCCAGTTAACATCTATAGCTTGTAGAGTTAACATCTATAGCTTCTACTGTTAACATCTATAGCTTCTACCGTTAACATCTATAGCTTCTACCGTTAACATCTATAGCTTCTAGAGTTAACATCTATAGCTTCTCCAGTTAACATCTGTAGCTTCTAGAGTTAACATCTATAGCTTCTACCGTTAACATCTATAGCTTCTACCGTTAACATCTATAACTTCTACCGTTAACATCTATAACTTCTACCGTTAGCATCTATAGCTTCTCCAGTTAGCATCTATAGCTTCTCCAGTTAACATCTATAGCTTCTCCAGCTAGCATCTATAGCTTCTCCAGTTAACATCTATAGCTTCTCCAGTTAGCATCTATAGCTTCTACAGTTAACATCTATAGCTTCTCCAGTTAACATCTATAGCTTCTCCAGTTAGCATCTATAGCTTCTACAGTTAGCATCTATAGCTTCTCCGGTTAGCATTTATGGCTTCTACAGTTAACATCTATAGCTTCTCCAGTTAGCATCTATAGCTTCTACAGTTAACATCTATAGCTTCTCCAGTTAACATCTATAGCTTCTCCAGTTAGCATCTATAGCTTCTACAGTTAGCATCTATAGCTTCTCCGGTTAGCATTTATGGCTTCTACAGTTAACATCTATAGCTTCTCCAGTTAACATCTATAGCTTCTCCAGTCAGCATCTATAGCTTCTCTAGTTAACATCTATAGCTTCTACAGTTAACATCTATAGCTTCTACCGTTAACATATATAGCTTCTCCAGTTAGCATCTATAGCTTCTCCAGTTAACATCTATAGCTTCTACAGTTAACATCTATAGCTTCTACAGTTAACATCTATAGCTTCTACAGTTAACATCTATAGCTTCTACAGTTAACATCTATAGCTTCTACCGTTAACATCTATAGCTTCTACCGTTAACATATATAGCTTCTACTGTTAACATCTATAGCTTCTACCGTTAACATCTATAGCTTCTACCGTTAGCATCTATAGCTTCTCCAGTTAACATCTATAGCTTCTCCAGTTAGCATCTATAGCTTCTCCAGTTAACATCTATAGCTTCTCCAGTTAGCATCTATAGCTTCTACAGTTAACATCTATAGCTTCTCCAGTTAACATCTATAGCTTCTCCAGTTAGCATCTATAGCTTCTACAGTTAGCATCTATAGCTTCTCCGGTTAGCATTTATGGCTTCTACAGTTAACATCTATAGCTTCTACAGTTAACATCTATAGCTTCTCCAGTTAGCATCTATAGCTTCTCCAGTCAGCATCTATAGCTTCTCTAGTTAACATCTATAGCTTCTCCAGTTAGCATCTATAGCTTCTCCAGTCAGCATCTATAGCTTCTCTAGTTAACATCTATAGCTTCTCTAGTTAACATCTATAGCTTCTCCAGTTAACATCTATAGCTTCTCCAGTTAACATCTATAGCTTCTACTGTTAACATCTATAGCTTCTCCAGTTAACATCTATAGCTTCTACCATTAGCATCTATAGCTTCTCCAGTTAACATCTATAGCTTCTCCAGTTAGCATCTATAGCTTCTAGAGTTAACATCTATAGCTTCTACCGTTAACATCTATAGCTTCTACCGTTAACATCTATAGCTTCTCCAGTTAACATCTATAGCTTCTCCAGTTAACATCTATAGCTTCTAGTGTTAACATCTATAGCTTCTAGAGTTAACATCTATAGCTTCTACCGTTAACATCTATAGCTTCTACCGTTAACATCTATAGCTTCTCCAGTTAACATCTATAGCTTCTGCTGTTAACATCTATAGCTTGTAGAGTTAACATCTATAGCTTCTACTGTTAACATCTATAGCTTCTACCGTTAACATCTATAGCTTCTACCGTTAACATCTATAGCTTCTAGAGTTAACATCTATAGCTTCTCCAGTTAACATCTGTAGCTTCTAGAGTTAACATCTATAGCTTCTACCGTTAACATCTATAGCTTCTACCGTTAACATCTATAACTTCTACCGTTAACATCTATAACTTCTACCGTTAGCATCTATAGCTTCTCCAGTTAGCATCTATAGCTTCTCCAGTTAACATCTATAGCTTCTCCAGCTAGCATCTATAGCTTCTCCAGTTAACATCTATAGCTTCTCCAGTTAGCATCTATAGCTTCTACAGTTAACATCTATAGCTTCTCCAGTTAACATCTATAGCTTCTCCAGTTAGCATCTATAGCTTCTACAGTTAGCATCTATAGCTTCTCCGGTTAGCATTTATGGCTTCTACAGTTAACATCTATAGCTTCTCCAGTTAGCATCTATAGCTTCTACAGTTAACATCTATAGCTTCTCCAGTTAACATCTATAGCTTCTCCAGTTAGCATCTATAGCTTCTACAGTTAGCATCTATAGCTTCTCCGGTTAGCATTTATGGCTTCTACAGTTAACATCTATAGCTTCTCCAGTTAACATCTATAGCTTCTCCAGTCAGCATCTATAGCTTCTCTAGTTAACATCTATAGCTTCTACAGTTAACATCTATAGCTTCTACCGTTAACATATATAGCTTCTCCAGTTAGCATCTATAGCTTCTCCAGTTAACATCTATAGCTTCTACAGTTAACATCTATAGCTTCTACAGTTAACATCTATAGCTTCTACAGTTAACATCTATAGCTTCTACAGTTAACATCTATAGCTTCTACCGTTAACATCTATAGCTTCTACCGTTAACATATATAGCTTCTACTGTTAACATCTATAGCTTCTACCGTTAACATCTATAGCTTCTACCGTTAGCATCTATAGCTTCTCCAGTTAACATCTATAGCTTCTCCAGTTAGCATCTATAGCTTCTCCAGTTAACATCTATAGCTTCTCCAGTTAGCATCTATAGCTTCTACAGTTAACATCTATAGCTTCTCCAGTTAACATCTATAGCTTCTCCAGTTAGCATCTATAGCTTCTACAGTTAGCATCTATAGCTTCTCCGGTTAGCATTTATGGCTTCTACAGTTAACATCTATAGCTTCTACAGTTAACATCTATAGCTTCTCCAGTTAGCATCTATAGCTTCTCCAGTCAGCATCTATAGCTTCTCTAGTTAACATCTATAGCTTCTCCAGTTAGCATCTATAGCTTCTCCAGTCAGCATCTATAGCTTCTCTAGTTAACATCTATAGCTTCTCTAGTTAACATCTATAGCTTCTCCAGTTAACATCTATAGCTTCTCCAGTTAACATCTATAGCTTCTACTGTTAACATCTATAGCTTCTCCAGTTAACATCTATAGCTTCTACCATTAGCATCTATAGCTTCTACAGTTAATATATGGTCTTGCCTTTGGGTGAGGTTGAAACTACGCGTAAAAGTTGAAAAAACAAACCTATCCAGGAATTCACTTGAGCTTTTTATTCCAAAGGTGCAGGGTAAAATAGTCACATTGTAGCACAAAATAAAACTCCATAAACTCAGGTAGGCTGTCTAACTATGCAACTTCTCACGGTAGAAAACTGTGTGCCTCAACACCCAATTAGCAAACAGGTGCACAAATGGGTGGCCACACAGGTGCACAAAATGGGTGACCTTTGTACCAAATTAGTGAGTGTGCCATCTCCTGGCATACAGCAGAACAATAATTGCAAAAAGAGCCATTTGGCCCATACATTTCCGGCCCCTAATTGTTTATCACTATACCATTAATAAACAATTACACTTAATTACATTTCACCTTTTTTTTTTTTTTTGTTATTTTTAGGGCTGCTCGACCAGCATGCAGACCTTTGTAATAGGCCTGATGAGTTTGTTGGTTTGAGTCTTTATTTTGAGGTTTCTCACAAGTCCATGTTCATCTGGAAGGACCTGTGTAACTCTGCCATAGACCCAGGAGTTTCGGAGTGCAGATTCATCCACCAGCAGGACGATGTCACCTAAGGAAAAGTTTCTTTTGGTTGAACCATTTTTGGCGGGCCTGAAGCTCTGGCAGGTACTCTTTAAGCCACCGCTTCCAGAAGAGATCCGCCATAAATTGGACCTGCTTCCACCTGCGGCGAGCAGTTGGTCGTTCAGAGAAGTCCCCTGATAGGAGGCTCCAAAATCGAAGACCACACGAATCTTGTGCTTTTTGGGATGGTACACCCCGTGATGTGGGATGTACCACACTTTCCCATCATCTCGGGCAAGTTCTTCTAATGGGACTTTTACAGCATAGCCCTTGTTTATGATGTCTGCCATAAACTTTGTGTAATCCTCATGAAAGGATGAGTTCTTGAGTAGCTTTCTTCTAATGCCCATAGCTCGCTGTTCAGCTAGTGTGCGGTTGTTTGGCATGCAAACTTTACTGTTCTTCAGTGGCAGACCGATGCAGTAATAACCTTCTACCATTTTAACTGACTGTGTGACGTTCTCCATGAATTGCAGATCTTCTCTGGACATAACCAGTTCCTCCTTTTGCTTATTCTCTTTGAAGTCATATTTGAACTGTTGTTGCCACGGTTCATCTAGCTTGGCCACGGATATTCTATTTGTTGTCACTGTGGCTTTGTTCTTTAACAAGGTGTCGTCCTCTCTCAGCGGCCCATTAACCGTCCATCCCAGCGGAGTTCTCATCGTGGATGGTCCATTGTCAATGCTCTTGATTACCTCTTCTGGCTCCATGGCTTTTGGGACGTTTGCGCCAATCAGCAGCTCGA
Source organism: Siphamia tubifer (assembly GCA_020466265.1). NCBI lineage: Eukaryota > Metazoa > Chordata > Actinopteri > Kurtiformes > Apogonidae > Siphamia > Siphamia tubifer. The sequence goes on from JAIVEL010000024.1 coordinate 5,224,302, forward strand.
TGCCTGCGTTTAGGTCAGGAAGGGTCAAACCTTTGAGGTGCGGCCATCTGTTTACATCAGCCTGCTTGGGGATGTTACTTGAGTGCGCTGGTATAGTCCGTTGTGTAAAGATTTCTGGCAGCTGAATAAAGTTGCAGCCATCCATACCGCTCACCTCCAAGCCGGTCACCGCATATGTTGGAATAGCTCTCCTGTCTCCCATGGTTGTGAGAAAGATGTTCATCTTTCTTCCTTGGAGCTGTAGCTTATTCATAAGTCTCTCTGAACAGAAGGTGGCAGTACTACCTGGGTCGAGGAAGGCGTAAACATCCATAACTTTAGTTCCTTTGACAGCTTTGACCTTGACTGGAATGATAGGAAGAATGATGTCAGCACTTCCGCCCCCAGTATGGTCATGCAGCTCTCTGGTTGTACCCACAAAGCCACTTGTTACTGGGTGCTTTGACCTGGACTCATCTCTAGCTGTTGGCCTATCACTGATCTTCAAGTGAAGAATGGTAGGATGTGTCTTTGAGCATCTTTTACAACTCAGCTTCTCAGTCCATTGCCAGCTTGTATGTCCCAACTTTAAACAACTGAAGCATAATCCTTTGTTACGAAGAAAGTCTATCTTGATCTTGATCAAAGACCGTTCCATCTTTTTGCACTCTGTCATGCTGTGACTGTTTCCCTGACAAAACAGACAAGGCTTGACAAAGGCATCACTGGCACTGGAAACAGGGAGTCCTTTACCTGTTAGACTTTTGGGACCTCCTTTGATGTCAGGAAAATCTGCAGGGAGGGTCTTTGGCACAGCAACTGTTGCAAAGATGGACTTGCCTCTTCTTTCCACTGTAGGGGTTGATGAAGACCTAAGATTTGCCCTTGGGCCATCCTTCAGCTCTCCGAACAATGGATGCAGTGCCACCTTTGCCTGAATAGTGATGAAGTGAACAAGGTCATTAAACTTTGGTCTTCGAGCTTGTTTCTCCTGGATATCGTAGGCCACATGTCTCCACCCCTCTCTCAACTTGTAGGGAAGTTTATAAATAATGGCCTTCATGTTGGCAACGTTATTCAACTCATCCAAGAACTGCATTTCTGACACAGCGTTGCCACAGCTTGTCAGGAACAAAGCGAATTCGTTCAAAGCCTCCCGGTCATCCGGCTTGATTGTAGGCCAGCCCAAAGCCTTGTTGATATATGCTACTGCCATACTGTAGTCGTTTCCAAAGTGTTCTTTCAAGAGCCTCTTGGCAGTCTGATACCCCAGTGCCGGATCCATGTGCAGACAGCTTCGTATTAGTTCCTTTGGTTGACCGCTAGTGTGTTGCTCCAAGAAGTACAGCCGATCTGCATTGCTCTCAGTTTTGTCCTCTACACCGTGCTCGAAAGCTCGGATAAATAGTCTATAGTCTAAGGGGTCTCCCTTAAATGTTGGGATGTTTTGTGGTGGTAGCAAAGTAAGTCTCTGTTGCTTCACTAAGTACTCTGTAATGTCACTTTGACACTTTAAGACATTGAAAAGAGTTTGTGAATTACTCATCTCTGACTGGATGGGATGTGTGATGAGAGGTTGGAGCTGAAGGGCAGCATGGGGGTGTATGAGGTCTACTGAGTCTTGTGAACTGGTTACCGAACCTTCATAATTCTTTAACACCTGAAGTTTAGCATCAGCTGGGGCTAATGCTATGTTGAGTTCCAGCTCCTCCTGAGCAGCTTTCAGGTGCAATGCTTGTGCATCTAATGCCCTCCTCTCCTTCAGTGCGGCGGTCTGGGCCATTAACACTACTTTGTCAAGTTCAGCCTTCAAGCGCTCAGAGGACGTTCTGGAGAATCTAGACCTAGTGGAGCTGCTAACCTTAGAACCTTTTGCTTTTGATTCAGCCAACGAAATACTATCAGCAGGATGAATACTTTCATTAATCATTTTTGCTTCCTCCATACGACATTGTGCCTCTTTGATACACACATTGTTCAATAAAGTCATAAAACACAGTGTCTTTTGGGTCAAACCAGTTCTGTTGGTCATTTTGCATGTTTTCTTCAAGGTCCATACTGGTGAACTGTTCCTTAACTGTATTATTGGCCTCACGGAAGTTATCAAACACTGGAATAAATCCTTTTGTTAGTTTAGTTATGACTAATTCAAGATTACAGTCATTTTCCATAAGGTGCAACAATTCATTCTTCTTAAGAGTAAATTGACTTAGTTTACCTCTTCTGGTGTTCATTTTCCTTTGTAAAGAGTCCTCCATGGCCTTGAGCGTTGGTTTTTCAATTCTTTTCTCCCGTGTGAGCGCGCCATTATCTTCTTCTTCCATAGTGGCTCCGACTGATAGACGTTGCCTTCTCCAATTCAGAAAGTGACCTCTAAACGCTGGGTGCATCCACAATCCAAAGCAGATGGTGCGTAGTCAACGAGGGTAGTTTTCTACTAATATATGGTCTTGCCTTTGGGTGAGGTTGAAACTACGCGTAAAAGTTGAAAAAACAAACCTATCCAGGAATTCACTTGAGCTTTTTATTCCAAAGGTGCAGGGTAAAATAGTCACATTGTAGCACAAAATAAAACTCCATAAACTCAGGTAGGCTGTCTAACTATGCAACTTCTCACGGTAGAAAACTGTGTGCCTCAACACCCAATTAGCAAACAGGTGCACAAAATGGGTGACCTTTGTACCAAATTAGTGAGTGTGCCATCTACTGGCATACAGCAGAACAATAATTGCAAAAAGAGCCATTTGGCCCATACAGTTAACATCTATATTTTCTCCAGTTGGCATCTAGAGCTTCTCCAGTTAACATCTATAGCTTCTCCAGTTAGCATCTATAGCTTCTCCAGTTAACATCTATAGCTTCTACAGTTAGCATCTTTAGCTTCTCCAGTTAGCATCTATAGCTTCTCCAGTTAACATCTATAGCTTCTACAGTTAGCATCTATAGCTTCTCAAGTTAGCATATATAGCTTCTCCAGTTAGCATCTATAGCTTCTCCAGTTAACATCTATAGCTTCTCCAGTTAGCATCTATAGCTTCTACAGTTAACATCTATAGCTTCTACAGTTAACATCTATATTTTCTCCAGTTAGCATCTATAGCTTCTCCAGTTAACATCTATAGCTTCTACAGTCAGCATCTATAGCTTCTACAGTTAGCATCTATACCTTCTACAGTTAGCATCTATACCTTCTTCAGTTAACATCTATAGCTTCTCCAATCACCACAGAGGTGAGACCACCACTGAGGTTAGACCACCACTCAGGTTAAATGGTAAATGTTCTGCATTTATATAGTTCTTTTCCACCTTCATGGTGTTCAAAGCGCTTTACATTAGCCTCACATTCACCCATTCACACACACACTCATACACCAGTCGGTTTCTAAGGTCTACGGTAAGTCCTGCTGGGGGCCTAAGTTAGGGTTCAGTGTCTTGCCCAAGGACACTTCGACATGTGGACAGCCAGAGCCGGGACGCGAACCGCCAACCTCTCGGTCATTGGGCGACCCACTCTACCAACTGAACCACAGCCGCCCACCACCAGTTAGACCACCACTGAGGTTAGACCACCAATGAGGTAAGACCACCACTGAATTCAAACCACCACAGAGGTAAGACCACCACTGAGGTTAGACCACCAAAAAGGTAAGACCACCACTGAAGTTAGCCCACCACATAGGTTAGACCACCACTGAGGTTAGACCACCACTGAAGTTAGACCACCTCAGAGGTTAGAACACCACTGAGGTTAGACCACCAAAAAGGTAAGACCACCACTGAAGTTAGCCCATCACATAGGTTAGACCACCACTGAGGTTAGACCACCACTGAAGTTAGACCACCAAAAAGGTAAGACCACCACTGAAGTTAGCCCACCACATAGGTTAGACCACCACTGAGGTTAGACCACCACTGAAGTTAGACCACCTCAGAGGTTAGAACACCACTGAGGTTAGACCACCAAAAAGGTAAGACCACCACTGAAGTTAGACCACCACATAGGTTAGACCACCACTTAGGTTAGACCACCACTTAGGTTAGACCACCACTGAAGTTAGACCACCACTGAAGTTAGACCAACACAGAGCTGAGACCACCACTGAGGTTAGACCACCACTGAGGTTAGACCATCACTGAGGAAAGACCACCACTGAAGTTAGACCAGCACTGAGGTTAGACCACCAGAGAGGGTAGACTACCACTAAGATTAGACCACCAGAGAGGTGACACCACCACAGAGGGTAGACCACCAATGAGGTTCGACCACCAGAGAGGGTAGACCACCACTGAAGTAAGACCACCACTGAGGTAAGACCACCACTGAGGTTAGACCACCACTGAGGTTAGACCACCACTGAAGTTAGACCACCACCAAAGTTAGACCACTACAGAGGTGAGACCACCAATGAGGTTAGACCACCACACAGGTGAGACCACCAATGAGGTAAAACCACCACTGAAGTTAGACCACCACTAAAGGAAGACCACCACAGAGGTGAGACCACCAATGAGCTTAGACAACCACTGTAGTTAGACTACCACTGAGGTTAGACCACCAAAAAGGTAACACCACCACTGAAGTTAGACCACCACATAGGTTAGACCAACACAGACGTTAGACCACCACTGAGGTTAGACCACCACTGAAGTTAGACCACCACTGAGGTTAGACCACCACTGAAGTTAGACCACCACAGAGGTTAGACCACCAAAGAGGTTAGACCACCACAGAGGGTGTATATATATATATATATATATATATATATATATAAAATGTGGGTGTGTATATATTTGTGGGTGTGTATATATATGTGGGTGTGTGTATATATATATATATGTGGGTGTGTATATATATATATATATATAAAATGTGGGTGTGTATATATATATGTGGGTGTGTGTATATATATATATATATATATGTGGGTGTATATATATATATATATATATATATATATAAAATGTGGGTGTGTATATATATATGTGGGTGTGTGTATATATATATATATATGTGGGTGTATATATATATATATATATATATATATAAAATGTGGGTGTGTATATATATATGTGGGTGTGTGTATATATATATATATGTGGGTGTATATATATATATATATGTGGGTGTATATATATATATATATGTGGGTATATATATATATATATATATATATATATATATATATATATATATATATATGTGGGTATATATATATATATATATATATATATATATGTGGGTATATATATATATATATATATATATATATATATATATATATATATATATATATATATATGAGTAGGCACATGGAGCAATACATGAGCAGAGCACAGAAAGGAATAGGCAACAACACCAGGGGAGCCAAACACCAGCTACTGGTTGACAGGGCAATTGCCCGAGATTGCAAGACGAGGAACACCAACCTGTGCACTGCCTGGATTGACTACAAGAAAGCCTATGACTCAATGCCACATACATGGATACTGAATGAATGAATGAATGAATGAATCCTTTATGAATGAATCCTTTATTTGAACATGGTAAAAAAAAAAAAAAAATAGACATGTACAAAATAATAAAAAATCAACAAATGCAGTATTTATAAACAAAACAAAACAAGAACCAATCATCAAGCCTCACAGGCGACCAACACATGTTCAAAAGGAGTAGGAGGAAGTCATAGACTTATGTAATCCTACCCCTGATTTAGATCATCAGCGTCAGCACTTGACTTTTACTAAATCTTATCCCAATGTGGAATAACTTTAACTCCAAATACATGATCACAACAAAAATGTAAGTATCATACTATTGCTATACTTCCATCATTATTCCTTGTAAATAAATATATTCTACACTATCATTATAATCTCACTCATCCTTCTGTGCATGCATGTATACATAATGATACCTGCATACACATGTACATACATACACACATACACATATATATACATACACACATACACATATATATACATACATATACACATATATATACATACATATACACATACACACATACACATATATACATACATACACACATACACATATATATACATACATATACACATATATATACATACATATACACATACACACATACACATATATACATACATACATACACATATATATACATACATACATACATACATACCCACACACACACACACACTCACACTCACACACACACACACACACACACACACACACTCATACATATACAACATACTGACATCCTCACCTACATACATACCTATACAGTACACAAATACATACTACTGCATATACTATACCATCCATATAGATTGTTAATACAGTTCATCATCCTTATACCTCCTAAAGATACATTCTTTATATCTTTTCTTGAATGTAATCACACTTGAGCACCACCTTGTCTCCACATTGATACTGTTCCATAGTTTTACTCCGCATACTGAAATACAAAATGATTTTAATGTTGTCCGGGCACTTGGAGTTTTAAAATTTAGTTCCCTCCTCAAGTTATAAACCCACTCCCTATCTGAGAACATCACCTGGATATTTTCAGGGAGTTGATTGTTCCATGCTTTATACATTATAAGCGCAGTTTTAAGTTCAATAATATCAATAAATTTCAGAAGATTTGAATTTAAAAAAAGTACATTTGTATGATCTCGATATCCAGCCCTATGAATAATTCGTATAGCTCTTTTTTGAAGTACTGTTATTGCATGAATTGAAGATTTATATGTATTTCCCCACACCTCTGAACAGTAATTCAAATATGGCAAAACCAGGGAACAGTATAGCAAGTAGAGTGATTCATAGTTCAACCAATGTTTTGCTTTGCTTAGAACAGAGATACTTCTGGATAGTTTAGTTTGTGTATATTTTATATGAGGTTTCCAATTAATTTTTTCATCAATTATCACTCCGAGAAATTTATTCTCAGAAACCCTTTCTATAGCTACACCATCTACCTGTATATTTACTTGATTCTCTATTTTGAAATGACTGAATATCATGAATTTTGTTTTAGCTAGATTTAAAGACAATTTCATTCTATCAAACCAGCTTTTTAACTTACCTAATTCAGATGACACTAGATCCAAAAGACTCTGGAGGTTCTTTCCACAACAAAATATATTTGTGTCATCAGCAAATTGTACCATCTTCAATTGTCTAGACACCTCACACATATCATTTATATATAAAATGAATAATTTTGGACCCAAAACTGACCCCTGAGGGACACCACAGGCAATGCTCAAGCATGATGACATAGACTCACCCAGCCTCACAAACTGTTTCCTGTTACTCAGATAGCTTCTCACCCATATGTATCTTCTTCTCTTTCCGCATGAAGCGTGCTTTCCTTGCGATGTCTGCATTCCGTTTTGTAAGATGCTCGTTGAGGTAGACGTCTGAGCCCTTCAGCTTCCTCCCTTGCTTCATCAGTCCAGTTTTACGTTTGCGGTTCACAAACCTCATGATCACGGCGGTTGACTTGTCCTTGTCGTTTCTCCGTGGCAGAGTATGACAGGCCTCAATGTCGTTGCAGTTCAGTTCGATCCCCTTGGACTGCAGGAACGCCGTTACCTGTTGCTCCACAGAGTTGGCATCCTGTTCGCTGAGCTCTCCCCCATTCCCAGCTGCCGCCTTTGCATAGGACCTGGGTTTGATGTTCAGCCCAGTGACGATGACATCGTTCATTCGTGTGTACTGCTCCAGGTCCGATACTCTGTTCTCCAGGTGGTCGATAAGCTTGTCCTTCTCTTCATTTACCTTTTTTAGCTGCTTCACCTCCAGCACTAGATCCATTATTGTCTTTTGCTGCTTTTTAACTTCAGCAATCTCCACCGCTAGGAACTCGAGAGACTCCTTGATTCCCTCGCCCTCCTCCACGGTGAGGTTCTTTTTGTTGTTGGGCATGTTTTGCAGAGGCTGGTTTGTCCGTCTCCACTTCACCGCGCGAGAGTTAGCAGCTCCGCTAGCGGCTAACTGGGTCCTGTACAATCCACAAACACGAACTGCTCCTCCAGCCGCGGATCCACGGTGCAGCTATGACTCAGGCCCCCGGCTCGGAGACTCTGGGTTCCAGTGCCTCCGCCTCTCCGGACTCCTCCGTTCTCTGACCCAATTCCCAGGCTGTCTGGTCGGTTCCCGGTTCGCCCTGCCGTGGCCTCAGAGAACCAGCACTAACGTTGCTGCGGTGCTTCAGCTCGCCTCCCAGTCCGTTAAAATTATTCTCCAGACATTGTTGAAACACTCGCTGTCCGACAGTCGAAAGCTCTCCAGTACTCACAGCTCCATAGTTCACTGTCTCAGGTCAGTTTAGTGTAAAAACATTGAGTGCGTTGCAATAACGTTGGTCCAGACGTTAGCATTAGCCTAGCTTAGCCTCGCCAGAGCATACTCGTGCGTCCGTCCAGGAAGTAGAGCGGAAGATGTTTGGATTCACTATAACTTAAATACTGGAATGTTTAAAATGGTAAATGGTAAATGTTCTGCATTTATATAGTTCTTTTCCACCTTCATGGTGCTCAAAGCGCTTTACATTAGCCTCTCATTCACCCATTCACACACACTCATACACCAGTAGGTTTCTAAGGTCTACGGTAAGTCCTACTGGGGGCCTAAGTTAGGGTTCAGTGTCTTGCCCAAGGACACTTCGACATGTGGACAGCCAGAGCCGGGACACGAACCGCCAACCTCTCGGTCATTGGGCGACCCACTCTACCAACTGAACCACAGCCGCCCAAACTGCCGCCCAAAACTGTAGAACATCAACAGGACACTAAGAGAGTTCATCCAGAACTCAATGATTCTGTGGAAGACGACTCTGGAGGCCAACTCAAAGCCAATTGCACAGGTGAACATCAGATGTGGCATTTACCAAGGAGATGCTCTGTCCCCCCTGCTGTTCTGCATAGGCCTAAACCCCCTCAGCCAGATCATCTCAAAGAGTGGCTTCGGATACCAGTTCCGAAGTGGAACATCCATCAACCACCTCCTCTACATGGATGACATCAAGCTGTATGCCAAGAATGAGCGTGACATTGATTCCCTAATTCACCTCACCCGGATCTACAGCAAAGACATTGGGATGTCATTGGGACTAGATAAATGTGGGCGGATGATATCTAGAAGGGAACATCACAGATGTGCAGGAAAGTTACAAATACCTGGGGATCCCACAGACAAATGGTAATCATGAGGAGGCAGCTCGGAAGTCAGCCAAAGCCAAATACCTACAGAGGGTAAGACAGGTCCTGAAAAGTCAGCTGAACGGCAAAAATAAGATCCAGGCCATTAACGCCTATGCCCTGCCAGTAATCAGATACCCAGCTGGGATAATATCCTGGCCACTGGAAGAGATACAAGCCACTGATATCAAGACAAGGAAACTCCTTACCATGCATGGAGGGTTCCACCCCAAGTACAGTGTCCTGAGGCTGTACACTAAGCGAAAGGAAGGGGGCCGAGTGTGTCACAACTACTGTCCAGGAGGAAACGGCGAACCTCCAGGAATACATCAAGAAAATGGCCCCCAATGACCAACTGCTAAGTGAATGCCTCAGGCAACAAAAGCCCAGTAAGGTCGGGGAACCAGAGGGGCTATCATGGAAGGACAAACCCTTGCATGGCGTGTACCATCGGCAAATTGAGGAAGTGGCTGATATGGAAAAGACATACCAGTGGCTGGAAAAGGCTGGACTAAAGGACAGCACAGAGGCGCTACTCATGGCTGCACAAGAACAAGCCCTGAACACCAGAGCAATAGAGGCCGGGGTCTACCACATCAGACAGGACCCAAGGTGTAGGTTGTGTAGAGAAGCCCCTGAAACAGTCCAGCACATCACAGCAGGTGTAAGATGGTGGCAGGTAAGGCATACATGGACATACTGTAAAGGAACATCTGTAAAGAGTATGGACTGGAGGTCAAGGGTCAAGATGGGAGAACCCCCCAAATGTGACAGAGAACAAACAGACCAAGATCCTGTGGGACTTCCAGATCCAGACTGACAAGATGGTGATGGCCAATCAGCCTGACATAGTGGTGGTGGATAAACATGAGAAGACAGTGGTGGTGATAGATGTAGCAGTCCCCAGTGATAGCAACATGAGAAAGAAAGAACATGAGAAGAGAAGAGAAATACCAAGGACTGAAAGAGGAGTTAGAGAAAATGTGGAGTGTGAAGCCAACAGTGGTACCAGTAGTGATGGGGGCACTAGGGGCAGTGACCCCCAAGCTGGGACAATGTCTCCAGCAGATACCAGGAACAACATCAGAGATCTGTGTCCAAAAGAGAACATTGTTAGGAACAGCTAAGATCCTGCGCAGAACCCTCAGGCTCCCAGACCTCTGGTAGAGGACCCGAGTCTGAAGGAGACACCGCCCAGGTGGGAGGGGCCTCTGGTAGAGGACCCGAGTCTGGGTTATATATATATGTAGGTGTATATATATATGTGGGTGTGTATATATGTGTGGGTGTGTATATATATGTGGGTGTATATATATATGTGGGTGTGTATATATGTGTGGGTGTGTATATATATGGGTGTATATATATGTGGGTGTGTATATATGTGTGGGTGTGTGTATATATATATATGGGTGTATATATATGTGGGTGTGTATATATGTGTGGGTGTGTATATATGTGTGGGTGTGTATATATGTGTGGGTGTGTATATATGTGTGGGTGTGTATATATGTGTGGGTGTGTATATATGTGTGGGTGTGTATATATATGTGGGTGTATATATATATGTGGGTGTGTATATATGTGTGGGTGTGTATATATATGGGTGTATATATATGTGGGTGTGTATATATGTGTGGGTGTGTGTATATATATATATGGGTGTATATATATGTGGGTGTGTATATATGTGTGGGTGTGTATATATGTGTGGGTGTGTATATATGTGTGGGTGTGTATATATGTGTGGGTGTGTATATATGTGTGGGTGTGTATATATGTGTGGGTGTGTATATATATGTGGGTGTGTATATATATGTGGGTGTGTATATATATGTGGGTGTGTATATATATGTGGGTGTGTATATATGTGTGGGTGTGTATATATATGTGGGTGTGTATATGGGTCATTCCATGCTAATGTGTACATTTTTTAGTGCCGACGTACAGCCTTAATTATGATAGATATGGACCAAACTTTTATTGAGTCCTATTTCTCTCATAGTCCTGACATAAATATAATAAATTTGGAAAGATAGTCCAATAAATGACGGAATTAGAAAAAAATCATTTCCAGGTTGATGGACGGAAAGGTAGGAACAATTTCATTTTTTTAGTCATGCTTGATGTGTTGAATAAACAACCTATTCCTTTGAAAATATTCATGTTTTTATTTTTTATCCTGAAGTTCTAATAAAAAATAATGTTCTGGAGAAAACTGTAGTGTTTTTGTACTAGTTTCTGTGGTTTGAGATAAGAAATAATATCAAGTAACGGACGTCAGTCATTCCGTCCAGAAAAATGATGGGCGTTACACAGCCTGCTACTGACGAACTTACATTGTGAAATACACACTAAATACGTAGGAATTATTCTAGTTCGTATATTGACACGATAAGGGCAGATAAATCAGTATTAATCAAAGGCTTTGGCTGTAAATCGAACTCGAAGTCAACCACTGCATTTTCCGTCCATCCACTGACGTCCGTGACAAGAGTGGGAAAACCCAATTTGTTGTGCCCCAGAAGTGATGACGTTTATAGAACATTCTGGGTATTTCCAACCAGCGCACTACGTCAGCGATCTCTGTGGAGAAGCCAGTAACATGACGAGGAGAACTGAATATTCCAGCTCCGTCCAGATTAATAACGTCCGTTACTACATGACGTCCAATCATTATAAATGAAGGATACTAGGTGATTTAGTGAATGAATAAGTCAGGATTCCTCTGGTATATAGCATATGATTGTTGGATTCACGTAGACACGATGCCAGCTCCATTTCTACAGCGACGATGTTTTTGTTTTCAAAATGCTGCTGTTTTGGACAGAAAATCTATGATCGGACGTCAGAATAAGACGGAAATTTTCTGTAACGCTCGTCATTCTATTAAAATATGATTGTATGTCTGTTAATATGTAAAATTCCTTCAGTTAATTAATTCAAAGTGTTAAAAAAAAACTGTACAAATTTCATCTACACGCAATGTTAATGAGATTTAAAGTGATTTGACATTGTTTTTCGTAACCATGGTAACGGACGTCACTGAAAGACGGAGTGTAAAACACACCCCTACTAATTATGAAATATTTGAGAAAAATAGCCTAATTTTCTGCCCCCTATATGCCAATAATAATCTAGGACGTGTAGGAATTATATTTAGGGAGGACTTCCTGTATGATTCTTGGAAATTTCAATTCAATTTGAAAAAATATGAACAAAAACAAAAGATATTTCTGGTAATCGAACAAAATAATATTTATTTTCCCCTCCCACCCATGCCATGTAATGGACAGTCTAATGGACAATTTTTATGAACTGTTGAAGTTTTTTAATGTTTTTATAAAAGTTTTAATCTTAATTCAATATTTTCCGTCCAAATGATGTCCGTTACAATACTATTTGGTAATTCAAAATTTCAAAATTTTGAGGTTGTTATTCAAAAGTTATCTTTTCAGATATATATTCTGAAACTTTAATAATTTGTTTACAATGAGAGGAAAAAAGATTCCTGAAAAAAAGAATTTATTTTTTTATTAAAATTTACACATTAGCATGGAATGACCCATATATGTGTGGGTGTGTATATATATATATGGGTGTATATATATGTGGGTGTGTATTTATATGTGGGTGTGTATATATGTCTGCGTGTGTATATATATATATGTGGGTGTGTATATATGTGTGGGTGTGTATATATATGTGGGTGTGTATATATGTGTGGGTGTGTATATATATGTGGGTGTGTATATATGTGTGGGTGTGTATATATATGTGGGTGTGTATATATGTGTGGGTGTGTATATATGTGTGGGTGTGTATTTATATGTGGGTGTGTATATATATATGTGGGTGTGTATATATGTGTAGGTGTGTATTTATATGTGGGTGTGTATATATGTGTGGGTGTATATATATGTGGGTGTGTATATATGTGTGGGTGTGTATATATATGTGGGTGTGTATATATGTGTGGGTGTGTATTTATATGTGGGTGTGTATATATGTGTGGGTGTATATATATGTGGGTGTGTATATATGTGTGGGTGTATATATATATGTGGGTGTGTATATATGTGTGGGTGTGTATTTATATGTGGGTGTGTATATATGTGTGGGTGTATATATATATGTGGGTGTGTATATATGTGTGCGTATGTATATATATGTGGGTGTGTATATATATGTGGGTGTGTATTTATATGTGGGTGTGTGTATATATGTGTGGGTGTGTATATATGTGTGGGTGTGTATTTATATGTGGGTGTGTATATATGTGTGGGTGTATATATATATGTGGGTGTGTATATATGTGTGCGTATGTATATATATGTGGGTGTGTATATATATGTGGGTGTGTATTTATATGTGGGTGTGTATATATGTGTG